>JBAMJR010000358.1:1285000-1327500 GCA_038501785.1 Myoxocephalus aenaeus | reverse complement strand
ACTTACGATCTTGTGGGACTTCAATGGGTGCTGCTTCGCGCCACAGTAATAGCACTAATGACATGAGAGCCAGGGCCACGTGGCCCCCCTGTCCCGACATCTCTCCCCCTCCGATGGGCCGGCCTCGTCCCTCACCTCTCCTGAAAGGCAAGAGGGTTCTCCTGACAGCCGAGGACCTGAGAGTAGAGATACAGAGACAGATGGTTAGGACGAAGACCTTATCTTTACAGTATAAACCGTCTGTGTGTGTGTAGATGTGTACTGTATGCATCCTGGCATGAAAGTGTGTGTCGACTCTGGCCTACATTCACAGCTGAGTCCTTGTGCGGCTCCCTAGAGAGAGCAGCCTGGAAACAAAGCCAAGGAGAAGCTCTGTAGCACTGATTCTTAACGTAGGATCAAGCTGTTTCTAGCTAAATCTAGAACGGTTTCAATTATCTGCCCAGAAATGATGAGTGTGAATGGATTATTGGAATTACAGCAATGTGTTTGCTATAATGTTATAATCTTTTAACTTACAAAAGGGTATTGATAGACTTCATAGGACTGGGAAATACCTCTATGTTTCCACTTATCGTCACCATTGTAACAAGACATTTAGGCTCAAAGGTCTCATCTATATGAAAATTCACAAATGCAAAATGTACAAAACAAAATCACCATTTGAGCAAAAGTAATACAGATGTATGTGTTTCTATCATTTGATTTTGAATACTTAGCTATAGCCAGTGGAGCACAAACACACATGCACGAACAGGCACAGCCGACTACTAACTTCTTGACTGAGCTTGTCAATTTGCTGCTCTCAAACTTATTGTATAAGGAATAAGGGGACGTATTCTTCTTGGTAGACAGTTATTTCAGGGTTTCAAAAACGACTTGTTGTGTGTGTCCTTTGATGACATCATCAAAAAGCATCACACTCACTTGTCGTGGTAGCTTCTTGTTCATGCTACCTCAACTCCACCCATGGCCTTTTGCCCAATTTCTGACCTCAGAAGCTAACAGCGAGTTATAAACCTATATAAAGGAGCTTTAGATTGAACCTGACAGCACGGACACTACATCCGTGTTTTTTCTACACTTTAAAGTCTTCTTCCTGCCACATTATTCAGCAGCCAGCCAACAAGCCAGAGCTTCCTAATTTACTCCCCACCACCTCCACATGACCGCCAGGTCTGTGTTCTGGCAGCCATAGCAGGACCACCTGCCCACTGTTAATCCCTGTCCCCCATGTTGCCATCTCCAACCAGGATCAATCCTTCACATCACACTAGAGCTCAAAGCTATGACAACAGGATATATATTAAAAATGAGATCAGATGGGTGGGTGTTTACCGTCTGGTTCCCATTTCAAATCTCCAGGAAAATATGGAAAAAGGAGGGTGGCTAATGTGACATGAAACGAAGAACTGTTGAGGAGCTGAGGGGGACTGTGACAGTTATTGAGTCAACTGTATGAATACACATTAAAACAACGTAAATAAACAAAGTAGTGTTAGCTAATGTTAGCAATGTAATTGCTGTCTCTTTGTTGACTTTGATCCACTTTTCTATACTTCTAATAATGTTGCATGGAAAATTAGCCTTCGAAGCTGTTTGATTTAAAGTCAGCTCTGTGGAGTTCCACTGGGAAAATCATGATGATGATATAAACGGTTTTAGCTCACAAATTGATCCAAATGGTGGAAAAATACACAATTTAGTCGTATTATGGCATGAGCTGGGAAATGACAGACTGACTTCACAACAGAGGGGACACAACAGCTTTTTGGCCTGAGGGCAGTAGTCAGATTTCATCCAAAACCTGCAAACACCTCTTGCGCGCACGCACACACACACACACACACACACACACACACACACACACACACACACACACACACACACACACACACACACACACACACACACACACATTATGCACAAACCATCTGGGGGTATGTCAGTCCAACACTATCCAAATAAATAGCTAATCTGCCCCTGGGGAGCTAATACACCAGGCTGGCATGATGTGCCAATCACACACTCAACAACACGCGGGGATGCAGACGCACAGGGAGGTACAGCACATGGTCACACATGGGTGAAGACACACCCCTACACACACCCTTTGCACTCAGCATACACACTAGCACACATATCTCTGTAGCCCAGCTGTTGTGAAACCTGACCAGTATCACCCCATCTCTGTTAATTACTGAACTCTTTAGAGCACACACACACACACACACACACACACACACACACACACACACACACACACACACACACACACACACACACAGACACACACACACACACACACACACACACACCAGAGAGGGAAGGGATTAAGAGAAGAGCACGCCACACAGGTCCAATATGAGCCTTAAGACATACATCTGCTTTGAATTGCAGATCTGTTCCCAGAGAGAAATCAAGATAAGGAGAAGAGAAACAGACAGAGAGGAGCGAGATAATGGCAGTGAAAGCTCTGAAATAGGTCAGTGTTTCTTCCCACGTGTGGAAGCCTCTACACACTGCAGTGCATTATAAATGACAGCACACAATGATACACTGAGGCTGAGCGCACAATGGGTGAGAAATAGGGTCAGTGAACGTCACGTACTACATACTATACGTTACCACAAAATGAACCTCACGGCTGGAAGATAGCAGCTATACCGCAGACTGCAAAAAACCTGGGGCCCATTTTACAAAAGTATTCTTACATTCTGATCACAAATGTTGGCTGAAACGTGATTGCCAAAATTTAACCACATGAATATTGCAAATATTTTTCCAAGCCCTAGAGTTAAGCTTACACATTTCACTTCAAGCTAGGGTTCGTAATGTTCTTCAAGAACATTTTTGAAATCATTTTGAGGGACTGCAATAAGCCCGTCCATTCATTTCAATCAGCCTGAATGAAGCTGAGACAGAAGCCGTTGTCGAGGTTTTATAACAATAAACCCTTCTTTTAGAGTCCTGGACATTAGGAATAATCACACATCCTCTGCGCGTAAAGTCTGTGTATATAGTGCACTTATCCAATAAATACAAAATTAACAAAACCCACATTTGCCTCATACATAGTATTAGCAAACTGACCAAACTGTCCATTGAAGGTCGTTTCTAGTTGATGTAGTTTGGTTTAGCCACAACACAACCAGGTCAGAGTTACCTTAGTTCAGCCTGAGGTCCACAACTTCAGGCACACGTTATCATAACACACACAAACACACACTGAGTACGTCTCCTAACATTACATCAACGGGTGCATCGTAGAAGCCATTAGACAAATGGATGAAATTCCGTCTGGTCTCTCCCTTCTGTGTCTTCTGCTACAGGCTCTAACAGAAACAGATTGGCCTGATGCAGGCTATTTCTAAAATTAACATGTTAATTTGTACTATGTGTATAGTATATTGTGTATCAGTGAGCCCTGCTTAGTGACCTTCCACGAGTTTTGCCAGAAGCACGCTCAAAGTGCAAATCATGACACAGAGCGATAAAAATGTTAACCTACTTCTACAAGTTGCATTAATTTGCTAAATGAGGCTGTTAAGAAAAGTGTTCTTTAAATATCAAATTAATTCATCCATTAGAAGTCTAGGAAAGAAGACTACCATAAACACGGGAAATTACATTTCCCAGTCTTGTCAGGCCATGTGTAGAATGTATCAATCCATCTAAAGACTAATTATCTTATCATAACCCTCACGTTTTAATTTTCTTAAGAGAGGGAACCTAAAATACAAGAGCAAAACAATTGGTAATCATCAAATGAACTGTGAAGGCAAGCATGATTATTACACCTAGAAACACAAGGCCTAATCAGCGTGTGAATGCTTTTATTTTGGCTCAATGTAGGACAATTTTCCAGGTTTTCAGACCATTTTCAGCTGGTTATATAGATTTAGAGATCTACAGTACTGGAAATGAAGAATTTCTTCAAACACATTTTACAAATGGGTTTTTATTGTATTATTTTATTGTCATCTTTTGCCTGAGCAAATGTGCAATTACACATTCAGTTCATTGTTGTGCATCCTCTTTGTCCATGCAGCGAAGCATTCATATTCAACACATCCCCAACCCAGCACACACAAACGCTCACAAAGTCTTTGTCCCAACTGCCACGATACCATTGTTCCAGTGACTGTGGGATTCCATTAGAGTCATTTAGGATGGTGCTGAGTGCTAATGGTGCTTTTCTGGCACAAACGCAGAGTGGGAAAAGGGCTGAGGAAATTACACTGTATTCATGTAGATGTTCAGTGTGCATTTGTTTGTGTGTGCTTAAACATGTCCCAAAACTGGGAAAATCCCTCGCTCGTGTGTAATTGTGCGTGGAGAGTACACGTGAAGAGCAGGTCTTTATGTATGCATTAATGCTTGTGTTTGTGAGCAGAACTCAGAACTGTGTTGACTACTATGTCCTAAATGCAGTTTTCAACTCTCCAAAAATTAAACACCTTGATTCTGTCACTCAAAGCTAAAAAACAAGCAAAGCTGTCAATTCCTTACCAACTAAAATGTGGGTTTTAGATTAGAACACTATACACTTTACCCACGTAACGCAGATGATGTGTGATTACTCCTAAAGTACAGGACCCTTATCCCGAAAAGAATGCTTTATTGTTATAAAATACTTCTGTCAAGAATACTTGACACAAATATAAATTAATTTGTGGTGATGATTCTGTCACGGCTCGGCCGTGACTCATGTCCTTTTTTGTCTTTTCCCTGTGTCTCTTGTGTCTCTTGTGTCCCCTGTTCGTTCCCTGTTACATGTGTGTGTGTGCCGTGGGCGTGGCTTCCGGGCAACTGGCCTCATCTCCACACCTGTCTTCAATCATCTCATCAAATCCTCCCTGTTAAAACACCCTGGCTTCCCTCTCTCCAGTTGCCAGATTATTTCACCTTCTCCAGTGGTACTTTGACTCTCGGCCTCTATAGGATTTTAATCTCGCTCGGACTTTACCGTGTGTTTAACTTGTTACTAACCCCTGTTTTCTCTGCCCAGGATTCCCGTACCTGCACTCCTGCTCAGCTGCCACCTCACTGCTCTGCCTGCACCCACCTCCTGTCCTACCATCCCATCAGTGTTCTGTCAATAAACCCATTACCTTCACCCAACCTTGCTTTTACCTATTTATGTTATATGTACATTTGACAACAGTAGGAGTTCGGGAAGAACATGAGCAGTTCTCCCCTACCTAAGTTAGATTAACATGGTAGAACAAGTAACGTCAGCTAAGTTAACACTGCTTTGCTAGCATAGCTAACGTTAGTGGTCTAAGACACTGTTGGTCCTTAACTTTGCTTGTACTGATGGCAGCTGTGTCACTGTAAAATATTTAAATTGGACTTGTTATCTACGTTTACGTAAGTTACTACCAGAAACTACGGAAGCATTTGGCTGAAAGTCATCTGTTGACACTGTTAGCAGACACTAGTCACAACGGCTTGTCACCGCAATAACGGCGTCACCGCTAGATGGCCGAACACACAAAGCGGACGGCGCATTCGTCTATAATTGTTATTACGCATTCATGTGAATGTTCATGATTTTCATGGAAAAAATAATTCCTGGGGGATAAACCATGAACAACATACACTAGTTAGCAGGGGTGGAGATTTGCATAATTAACAACCCTTCTATACTTTTCTCCACTTACTAATGTGACTTACATTACATTTAATCCCACTTCTTATACATGATAGATTCACTGCTTATATTATTTGCAGTGAATGTAGGTCATACAGATCTATGCTACTCTAAGTTAGCGTGATGAAAAGGTAGGCAGCTAAAAAGTAAGTCTGGATGGATTTTTTTTTTTCTCCTTTAACCCTCTTTCCCTCTTCTGGAAAAAGCTTTGCTCTAAATACAAATCCTGTCCATTTCTTCCCTTGATTTATCTCTCTGAGACAGTAGCAAAGCTGGAGGCATTAACACATTAGCTGCCCCCTCAACCATTTCTGTAACCTCCATATATATCCCCAACAGAGCATCACCAAATCTGTTCTTCAAGCAGCCCAAAAATATCACAACCATCACACACAATTACCCTCAGCCTCACAGGCTCTCGTGGCTACTGCACACACCCAGATAAATACTGTATGTACGAGCAAGCCAGCCGTCAAAGTAAATCCCCCACTGGTACAAAAGCAACCGGAGCAATATGCACATAGAATAACGTCCTGTTAGTTGGTGGCCCTTACCAGCTGAAATCACAGCTACTCACAAGAAAAACAAAAAGACAGAAAACCATTTACGCTCACGTTCACACCTACGGCCAATTTAGAGTCTCCAGTTAACCTAAGCCGGAGAACCCGGAGGGAACCCACGCTGCTACGCGGAGAACGTGCAAACGCCACACAGAAAGACCGCCTGGGATTAGTGATCGAACCCCTGACAGTGCTAGCCACTACACCACACAACCAACTTGAAGTGAGGTTTAGTTGAATATTAACCAACTGATTTAAAAAAAAAAGAGGCTCTTTTCTGATAAATCAGAAGTTCTGTTGCCAGATTTGATTGTTTCCACTCAGTCTCATTTGATTGGCCCTGGTCATGTTTTGTGTAAAGAGTGTGTGCTCTGTCCTATGAGGATCTTTGTTCTCATCATATAGTAGGTGTCTGTCTCTGGCCCAATTCCAGTTGGCCCCTATACCCATTCATTTAGGCCTAGTGCTCTAGGTTGTTTTGTGAGTATACCTTTGTCTAATATCACAGAATCTGTAGTGTTGGCTTTTCCTCCTGTTTCTGCTCTATCCTTGGAAGGACCTTTTGTTTCTTTGACTGAGGGAGCCAGCACTTCTGGTGGATAGATCATTTTTGCTTCAGTTTATTATACAACTTTACTGTTTTGTACAGACTTTAGTTTGGACATCACAGAGGGAACAACCATTTTAACTCTAATGTAAATGGACCCATACAGCACTTTTCTAGTCTTCCGACCACTCAAGGCGCTTTAGCACTACATGACATCATTCACACACTGATGAGAGGAGCTACCATGCATCCACATCAGGATTATCAACCATTCATACACCGTAGGTGCAGCTACGGGAGCACTTTAGGGTTAAGTGTCTTGCTCAAGGACACATCGACATGGGCTAGCCGAACCGGGGATCGAACCGCCGATCCTGTGATTGAAGGACGACTCCTCTACATGTGGATTTTAATAGTTTGGGTTACATTTTGGGTTTTGGATATATTCCAATAAATCTGAGTGGTGTGATTGAGATTGAGATTTATTCAGTCGGGCTCAACTTGACTTGCAATGGCTGATAACTGAGGCCGACGAAACCAAAGCCATTTAGTTTATTGCAACTGTTTAAAATGTTTAAATTGTTTTTTTCATTTCCAGTTATTATTTTATATGTTGAAGACTTTTAAAAGTTGTTCATAACTTCTAACATTTAATGTAACATTATCTAAGATACATTTGTTGGTAATATTGATCAGTACAATTGGTTTGTTTAATTACAATGATAAAGACCAACTTGTATATAGATATAAATAATACAACACCGTTCCTAAATGACAAATTGGGAAACGTTTCAAGTAGTAGTAGTCTAATCTTGTGAATTCTCATGTCTAACATGCAGCACTGATAGAACAGAAACAGGACTTACGTTCACTGATGTGGAAACTTATCGTCCGTCTGTCCAAACTCTGTTGTTACCTCTTAACAGACCTGATGAGACACAAAGACAACACATCAACATTACAGCTTTAGCAGACAAAATCATCAGTTTGAACAGAAAGCATCACAGCAGAGTTCAGCATGGTCCACTACTCTGTTATCCCAGACAAAAACTACATGTGCTCACTCTGACTGGACCCCTCGACAGGCTGTGGTGTAATACTGAATGGTTTGGTGTGAGAGATAGTTAGCAATAAAATAAGTCTTAAGAAAAGACTCCAATGAGCTGTGCTGACTGCTCATTAGTCTGTGTGAGTCTGAGTCCAGGAAGAAGCAGAAATACAGTAGAGCAGACAGCAACACAACACACACACACACACACACACACACACACACACACACACACACACACACACACACGCCTCAGGACTGTCTGCAGAGTGTTGTTTCTACAACTATGTGGTTGTGCTTTCAAGGAGCTCGTCTCTACGCCAGCCGCTGCCCTTAGGATCACAGGATGCTCTTTCCATCTTTCTTTTTGTCCTTGTTGTCTGTGTTGCTGCTGCTGCTGCAAACACTCACACATACACGGAGACACACACTAACTCACAGTCTGCCCGGAGGTCTGTGGAAAAACCTCTATGGGAATATAAAATGCACACAAACACGCAGTGTATCTCCAGTACAGTTTGTGCTAAAGTGATTTAACAATGAAACCATATGTTACTGTGCAAACTACACTTTTCACACAAATAAACGACTGATTGCAGATTGCAGACTGTATTCCTACTGGTGATCAACCACACGAATAACGGCCTCTGAACCTACTAATAGGCGTAGCAGGCCTCTTCTGACCCATATCTATGAGGCTGATACCGCTGATAACACCAATTAAATTGACTCATTCAAAAGCGGGTGTTTTTTCATAGCATCCAATAGCACCCTCAAACCTCCACACTACTACGTTATATAAAAACCATCTCTGTTCAGGAAAGCGTTTTAGAGCTGTTCAGAAATAATCTCCATCCATACTACCACTCCTCAAAGGTCTCCTTTCTGTCCGTTCACACTAAAACGCAGAACACTGGAATTGTCCTCCTAAAATGGCTTCAACCGCATAATCAAATACCTCCATTTTAAGGTTCTAAAATGCTGTAGTAGTTGTTGACGCTAGGCATAAACGAAAATGTATAGTGTGGATGTAGCCTCATTGTCTTTCTAGCTGACTTTTGATAGTCAGTTCAGTTATATGTGTAGTTGTTTTAAACTCAATCCATTGATTTCAGCTACATGCATCCTTTAAAATCCCCCAATATGCTTTTCTTCGCTTTGTGCCATGAGCAGATAACAGCAGATTTCAGTCCCCAACACTGCACATCTACTGGATTAAGTTTTTAAAGTGTCACTGATGTGTCACAAACTCTACCAGTTAGCCCAGGTGTTATCAAGCAGACCAGTGCTGCTGCTGAGCTTCTGTCTCATTGGCTACATTTCTCAACCTCTAGTTCTGTGGCTAACACAAGGAGACCATGACCAGATGTTACTGAACATTAAAAGACAACAGCAGCTCTGCTTGTATTCACTGAGGGCTGGTTGGGATCTTTGATGTGGATATGGTTGAAATTAATATGGCGATTAAATTATTGATATGGTATGAATGCATCTATCGTTTCTGCTCAGCTGCATTATAAAAAGTATATTTAGAGTGGTTCAACTTTTTAAAACATTAATATTTAAAAGTGTTACATTATCTTTACTCGTATGTGCATGATTAAAGAGTTCAACCAATATGTGTATAAGCAGCCCCCCCCCCCCCCCCCCCCCCCCCCCCCCCCCCCCCCACCCCCCCCCCCCCCCCCCCCCCCCCCCCCCACCCCACCCCCCCCCCCCCCCCCCCTCCCCCCCACTGAATACAGTATGGCACATATTGAACATCTGGGGGAGAAATGTTGAACTGGGTTTAAGTGCGTTGCCAAAGGGCACAGTCCCTAGAATGCCCTACTTGAGGAGTACTGTGTAAGTGAGCAAGGCTGCAGTGCTGTGTAATACTACCCACATGCACAGCAGAGACTCTCCTTGTCCTCTAGTTTTGCTGCAGCACTGTCTTAGCTGGCTTGGGAACACACCTGAAGTTCTGGACCTGACCCAACTCCCTCCCAACAAATTAGTTAGACTAGAGGAAGGACTGGGTAAGCCATGCAGAGGTTAAACACACCACCCAACCAAACATTCTGATTGTGGCTTGTGTCGTTGAGTGTAAATGGTCTCATTTATATTTGAAACATGGCAATCATGTTACATCCAGAAATGGTGCCACATGCCAATAATCATGAGTTGAGCTTGAAGCTCTCAGTGAATCAATGTATGATATCAAGAAAATGTCATCCAAAAAAAGCATGTTTGTGTGTGTGTATGACTCTGATAAGTCAGTCCTTCTGGTTCCAGTAGGGTCACTAATGAGACCACCACATGGCTTGTTGCCATACTGGGACCAGAAGTGGAATGAAAAGCCCCCAATTCTCTGAAACTGCCGTGACCTCATGTTCAACGGGTCACCCACTGAATCATCTCAAAGGCAACAGAGGAGCGTCTGCACTTTTGTACCACATAGTTTACGGCACAGTTTTGCGAGCTGCCATTTTTTAAAGTCTAGGTCAAGTGAATTAAAAAGTACGGTTGCTATTAGCTTAGCTATTTAAAAACATGCAGGATGTCCTGTGTCACATGATTCTCTCAGACCAATCAGTAATCTGCAGTGTCACCAAGCAGGGAGAGGTTCTATTGATACCATCCAAAACCTTTGTTCATGGGAAATAACCTTTCTAACGGTAAGGAACTGAACTGGAGTGGACTGCTTGGTGGAAACATGACGAGTGGGACGTTAGTTCTCCAAGTGAACCTGGAAACCAATTGGAGGTAGCCTACTTAACTTGAATTTTTTTACATTTTAAATGGTAATGGTTGACCAGCTATATATATATATATATATATATATATATATATATATATATATATATATATATATATATATATATATATATATATATATGTACCACTTCAATCATCTTGATCATTGGAGACCAGGTGACCCGTGGAGCCTCAGGCTTAACTTGATTTGTCGACCGCACTTTTGGTCTTCAGGACCCAGTGATCACTCAACAAAGTCTATCACTAATTTAAACTTGAGCTTCGATTGTAAACTGATGACTTGCTGTGAATCGGGTGTAGAGAAGCTGAAAGCACTGAGTAACATGTGGTCTTAATGTAATTACAGTAACATTAGTCATGCTTTGTAAATCCGTCCTCAGAGCTTCAACAGATGGACTTGTGTCAAATTGTGCTTTAGAGGTGCATATTGTTTTCCAGCACTAACATTGCAAGTGGAATGTTGTCATCGTTGATGCTCTATTCTGCACTCATCTCCAAAAGGCATAAACATCCCAAAATTGAAAACTGTGGGCATGAAATCAAAAGTCTCGTCTTGTTTGTTACAAAACCATGTCTGACATGCAACACTTTGTGGTTTTAATTACAAAAGTTTTACAATATTTTGTGTTAATTTTCCACATTACTTTCTACATGTTACATTTCAAAGCATTTTCTGTATATAGTTTATATGCACCGACATTAAGGTAATTCCTCTCTCTGAACATTGAGTATTCAGTCTGTATTCTTCGTACAAAATATTCGCAGGTTTAAATACGACCTGTCAATCGTGTTTACGCACCGACTTTCACTAATGTTCTTCCCTCATGTTTTAAGATTTTATGGACATTATCATAAGTGATAACAGAAGTTTCTGTTTCTACGAATATTTACATAATGGCAGATAAAAAAAAACATACAAGACATATGTACTTGGTGTGTAAAAGACCTTGAAAGGAGCATTAGGACATTTTTGCTGACTCATAGAGATATAGGCAAAACATTCACAGATAGAAATGTTGGAGTGTTCCTTAATAATGAAACAAGAGGAGAAGCCAGTGTGTTTCCACACAGAGTGTAAACAGTAAAGACTGCACTCAATGTGTGAAGTGAATAAAGAAACAACTGATGTTGCTGATGTCTTCCATCAAACAAACCACAGTGTAGCTCTCTCTGAGCTACTCTCAACAGCCTCATGGGACAATGAGGAGTGTGCGTGTGCGTGTGTGTGTGTGTGTGTGTGTGTGTGTGTGTGTGTGTGTGTGTGTGTGTGTGTGTGGCCACTTTTATGTCCAGTCTATCACCTGCTATTCCCTGAACTATAGCAGCAGGTCTAGCACTCACCCATTCACTAATGACTGTCCCAGAGGTGTGTGTTATGTACCATCCATACATGTATATTACCCCCCCATATGCCTCCAGCTATGGTCTTTGAACCCAGTCCATTACTGTCCCACACACACACACACACACACACACACACACACACACATTGAGAGGCCATGGAAATAAATAGCTCATGCACACACTTGGAGGTCACGGGTCACATGCTAAATAGATTGAGGGAAGAGTCCGTATGAAACTGACATCACTTCCTCAGGGGTATTCAATTAAAATTCAGCGAGGTCCAGTGAGAGAGAATTTCCTCATCCAAGGTCCAGAACATCACAATAACATCTAACTTTCGCTACGATGTCATGTATTGAAGTAGCCTAGCAGTTGTAATAACGCCTGTATGTAGTCAACAACTTACTGTCAAATCAAATACAGTTCAATTGAAAGATATCTCAACAATATTTATTGTCAGTTTTCAAATGGAACTGGATGAATTATAAATAATACATAATCTAATAATAAATAAGTGTTCTCTCAATTCAAGTAAAATATGGACTGTATTAAAAAATAAAATACATGACAGAAAGCTTTTGAAAAAGGTTTATCTTTACTTATCTAATACTTCATTTTTTTTAAATGAATTGAAATGAGTTGTCCTGCAGCTTTAAATTAATTTAATTCAGGTGTGAAGTGATGTCAATCTAAAGAGCCATGATGTTATATTCTCATCTTCTAGTAAATGTGGGTGCAGGGACTTTATCTTTATTTATTAAAACTTCTTGTTTCAGCTCTATTCTCCTCTCTGTTATCATCATTGTTGGACAGTTCATTTATTTTCTGTGCCTTCATTTCGGATGTGAGTGGGTACATTTGGTCTAAAGATTTGTGATTTGTCTCATAGTGGAGCTTCATATTACCACTTTTAATCATCTTCATGGTCTCTGAATATATGAGACATACTGGTTTTGAACAAATAACAGTCCGTCTATTCTTGGTTCAAGGCTCTGGCCTTCCTGTCCACATTTCCCTTTTTGGGGAACGCCTGAGACGGTTTACAACACATGATCTTGGTCTGTGTTTCCTGGACCGCTGAACGAGTGCCGTAAAGGCCAGAAAAGCTGCGCCGGTTAAAATAGAAGCGCACCATAAATATTGAACAATTCTGAATTATCCATCGGTTATCGGTCCAGGTCCGGAGACCGCGGTTCACCTATGAGTGACACCTGGTATGATGATGTTTCAAGGGGTTGGCATAACAACCACTGTCAGGAGCTCATGGGATAATTGGGAATAGTGTGGGAGGTGTTGGGATCATGTTTGCGTGTAACACCATTATACTTGTGATTCCAGATTCAATATTCAGGATGATTCAGCATGGATTGTTTCCCCTCCCTAACTGACTTCAGTGCATTTATGAATCAACAAACAGAAACTGATGACCGCATTGAATGTATTTCTATATAATAATAATAATAATAATAATAATAATAATAATAATAATAATAATGACATCTTTGTACAATGTTTTTGTTCGCATGTTTTCAAGATCTGAAATCAACTTCCAATTGCAGTCTGAAGGCTGTTGCTGCTCCTAAAATAGATAATGGTGTGTGTGTGTGTGTGTGTGTGTGCGTGTGTGTGTGTGTGTGTGTGTGTGTGTGTGCGTGTGCGTACGTGTGTGTGTGTGTGTTGAGCTGGGCCTGCAGAATACTATTTCAGAAAAGTAGTTGTTTAATTCCAACCCATACTGTGCGAGTAAATCCTCTGTGATGTAAAGTCAAAGCACAGCATTTACATAAAATGTCCGGTCGGCGCCGCGGAACCGTTGTGTCGATGTCCGACCAAGCAGACATTCAGTCTGTCTCTAAAATGAGTCATACAGTGTGTGCCCAGCATTTCACGGAAGGGATTTATTGGCATGACAGGGTTAAAGATATTGTAATTTGGCACAAATGATCAATATAAGCCAGTAAATGACATTTATCAAACCCTCAGCTCTACAACACATGCTTTAGATCCCCTTAGAATGTCCAGCATTGAAGACGGTCCCCTCCCACTGAACATCTAATATATGAATGGTAATGGACCCGTACTTGTATAGAGCCTTTCTAGTCTTCCGACCACTCAAAGCGCTTTAACACTACATTACATCATTTACCCATTCACACACTGATGAGGAGCTACCATGCAAGGTGCCACATCAGACTATCAACCATTCATACACCGTAGGCGCAGCTACGGGAGAAATTTAGGGTTAAGTGTCTTGATCGAACCGCCGATCCTCTGATTGAAGGACTGAGCCACAGTCGCCCCAATATGGACACATTAAGTATGTATGTGTGGAATGAACTCTTCTTTCCTCGACAAAACACTGCTCAATTAACCCTCCGTCCCTCTATGGAAGCAGAGCAGGGACAAAACACAGCGGTGTCAGATTGCACACCTCTGTACCGAGCGCCACCCTCAGGGAAGGTAAAGATGGAGGGAATGGGGATGGAGGACGAGGGGAGGGTGCGGGGTGAGCGTGTGGTTGCCAGGCGATAACGTGTGTATATGAGGATGTCATGCTCGGCAGGAGCTGTGGCTCGATGTTGCAGAATGACCTACTTTTAATCGACGGGGAAAGAAAGAGCGGACGGAAAGAGAGAGGGTGGGTGAGGAGACAGAGTGGGGATGCAGCGGGAGGACGAGCACGTTTACTGGTTTTGGACAGAAACAAAAGAGCAGGAGGTGGAAGACAGGGATGGACAGAGAGAGAGACGGGTGATGAAGAGTTAAACGGATGTCCCAGAGGGTCAAACAAGAGAGGAGGAAGAAACAGCGGAGGAGGGAGGCCGTAAAAGGGAGAGAGTGACGGGGTGATTGACTGCTCCAATATATGGACTGAAGCTGATATTTGTGCTTTCATAAAAATATCTACAGAATTGTATTTCTGTCAAGGTGGAAAAAGCACTCGCCATCAATATCATAATTACACCGCGTTCCACATTATTAGGCAAATTGTATTTAAGGGTCATAAACATTAATTTTTTGGTTTTTCAATTAAACTCATGGATGGTATTGTGTCTCAGGGCTATTTGGATGATTGAAATCAATCCCAGACACCTGTGATAATTAGTTTGCCAGGTGAGCCCAATCAAAGGAAAACTACTTAAGAAGGATGTTCCACATTATTAAGCAAGCTACATGTTTCAGGCAAAATGGGGAAGAAAAAGGATCTCTCTGCTGCTGAAAAGCGGCAAATAGTGCAATACCTTGGTCAAGGTATCACAACATTGGATATTTCCAAAAGAATTGCGTGTGATCATCGGACGGTGAAGAAATTTGTCACCGATTCACAGCACAAGCGGGTTCGTTCAGACAAAGGCAAAAAAAGGAAGATTTCTGCCAAACAAATGCGTAGGGTTAAGAGAGCAGCCACTAAAATGCCATTGAATAGCAGCAAACAGGTGTTTGAAGCCGCTGGTGCCTCTGGAGTCTCGCGAACTTCAAGATGTAGGATGCTCAAGAGGTTTGCAAGTGTCCTTAAACCTGTTATTCGGCCACCCCTAAACCAAGCTCACAAGCAAAAAAGGTCGCAGTGGGCTCAGGACTACATGAAGACTAACTTTCAAACTGTTTTGTTTACGGATGAGTGCCGTGCAACCCTTGATGGTCCTGATGGATGGAGTAGTGGATGGTTGGTGAATGGCCACCATGTCCCAACAAGGCTGAGACGTCAACAAGGAGGTGGCGGAGTCATGTTTTGGGCCGGAATCATGGGGAGAGAGCTGGTAGGCCCCTTCAGGGTCCCTGGCGGTGTGAAAATGACCTCGGCAAAGTATGTAGAGTTTCTGACTGACCACTTTCTTCTGTGGTACAAAAAGAAGAACCGTGCCTTCCGTAGCAAAATCATATTCATGCATGACAATGCACCATGTCATGCTGCAAAGAATACCTCTGGGGCATTGGCTGCTATGGGCATAAAAGGAGAGAAACTCATGGTGTGGCCCCCATCTTCCCCTGACCTTAACCCTATTGAGAACCTTTGGAGCATCATCAAGCAAAAGATCTATGTGGGTGGAAGGCAGTTCACATCCAAGCAGGTGCTCTGGGAGGCTATTATGGCATCCTGCAAAGACATTAAAGCAGAAACTATCAAAGAACTCACAAGTTCAATGGATGCAAGAATTGTGAAGTTGATATCAAAGAAGGGGTCCTATGTTAACATGTAACTTGACCTGTTAAGATGTTTTTGATTCAAACTTTTCTTGATTTCAGTAAATATGACCTCCTAATGCTGCAAATTCAACAAATGACAATTGTTTGTTCTTTACAACCTATAAAATTCTGAAATTCTGCATAATAACACTGCATTTTGAGTTTTTTATGTTTGAAAAAAATACTGTTATCATTAGGAGGTTTGTTCAATAGAATTTGAATTATACTCTAACAATTGATGACTTGAAAATGATACTGACTGACTGTGCATTACTATTTAGGAAAATCTGAGCAAAGTTAATTTGCATAATAATGTGGAACGCGGTGTATACGGATACTTATAAGAGCATGCACATGCCGCTTTAGGGGGCATCAATTGGTTTCAGATCACTAATGTGGAAAGGGTTTACTTGCAGTTATTCCAATACTAATTATTCTGCACACATTTTTTTTCAATACATTACAAGACCGGCCCTACCAGACATACAACCATTTATGGACATATGATTATTGACGCACAAGCAGACATCTTATCTCTCAACCAGCAGCTGTCTGACGAGACTCTACCACATATAGCTCCTTTAGTTCCTTCCCAAATATCCATCAACAGGGGCTCTACATAACCTGCACTTTAAGGAACCATGTTAGGTACAATAATGTAGTATCACTTTCACTGGATATGGGACCAAAATAACTACCCTGTCTCAAGAAAACATCACTTCAACACGGGAGACCGCTGTCCGTTTGTCCTTGGTTTGGCACAATGTTTCCCTGACCTTATTTTAAATCAAACCGGAGAGTTGTCCCACCATAAAGCAGATTTATTTAACAGTGATTTGTAACAGTTTTGCTCTTTTATTCTGGAGGACTCTGGAGACTCCAGCTACAGTTTGTGCAGCGAAATGGAGAGTAAAGGTTACGTTAACGAGCAAACCTTTCTCACAGAGGACATTTTGACCCGTTCAACACAGGTGTAATTACTGGCATCCATCATGGCTGCATTCCATTCAGGTGTTTCAATTCCAGGGCTGTGCTGCTCTTCATGCTGGATCACTGACCATGGCTTCTGGTCTCCCTCAATAAAAGTCTCACGGAGCCATCATTAATGTTACGCCTGTGCTCATGATTACAAACACCACAGTGGTGTGACGCATTTAAGGACAGCCTGAAATGAGCCGACACTAGAATCACTGGAACGATAATTCATATGCATCTTATCAGATACCAGTTTTTAATAAAAAAATAGAATATTTCCCATGATGCTAACTAGGTGACCATATCTAAAGTAGGTTTGTGAGTATTTACACATAAAACACATCATGTCCAGCCATCCAAAGCCTCTGCGGCTCACACTGTCTGAACAGGAAATATGAGAGGCGGGGGGACCCCAATCAGTTTGTTACCGCTTGTCAGTTTCTACCCATCACACCCGCAAAGAAAGGATGGGGCAGACAGAGAGGGGGAGGAGGAGAGACGATCAGCAGATAAGCCCAGAGAATAGAAACAGAGAGACAGAGAGGAAGAGGAGAGGAGGAAGAAAGAAACACATAAAGTATGACTGTATTACAGTAGTGCAATACCATTGAATCAATTAAAACAACATCACATCTTCCATGTGAGAAAAACTATACATATGACACATATAATTGCCACTGAGTCCCAGCTAAAGACAAAGGCTCTGATGAGGTCCCCTCGTGTTTGAGGCTGCAGAAGAGATATCTTTTAAAATCAAGGAGATATCTTTTAAAATCGCTTCTTAAAACATATCTTTCTAAAACGCCATGTATCTTCTTTCATTCTTTCTCATTATTACTTAACTCAAGATGTGTACAGTGTGTATTTCAGCATTCCATTTCCTCTCAAAAGCAATGAAATGAAAGCTGAGTTGAGGTATAAGACAGACATCACAGTGAATGAAGTTCTCCACAACATCGCGGATTCTGCTTCTCACTAGAGGCGAACGAAATAACTATAAATATCAAACGTCAGCATGTCAAAGGATTATTTAGCACCCGATGCAGCTGATCACTGAAATGATGATGGATGATCATAAAGATTAGGGCTATTGAACTTCAGGTCAATCTGAACCAGGAATAATTCAACAAGAACTGTAATGATGTCAGAGAACCTGGCCGCAGAGACACTGAGTCCTAACAACGAGCATAACATTAGGTCACATAAACAACGTAGCTCTAGATGAGACTGGAGACGTGACCACTTCAAAGATGGCTGAATATTGTGATATTTACTGCAAGTAGGAAACTTTCAGGAGATCTTCCTCCAGCCAACTGCCACCTTCTTTAGGTTTTTGTAGTGAAATGAGGAGGGGTGGTATAGAGAGCTCCTCATTTCAACTGAACCAATCAGCCGTTCATACATCAGTTTTAGCTGATTTAGACAGCTCTAACGAAGAGATGAAGTTAGCTGTTAGCGAGCTACTGTTAGCTATGTGTTAGCAAACTGACGTGAGAACGACTGTCATCAGAACTATAGTTATCCTAAAACTGACGTTAGAGATTAGAAAAAATTACTGCTTCTGTGAGTTCGCTTAAAGATTCTTAACACTATTTAACAGTTATTTCTATTCATGACAAACTTTAGCTCAAACCACAGACTGTATATAAAAAGTGGATTTAGTCGTCATGACGTGATTTTGCCGTCACCATTTTGGATTGCGGCCATCGTCATTTAGTTTTTTCCCGCAACCAATGAACGGAAGTTGCCATATTTGGAATTAGGAAGAGTGACGTAGAGACGCCGTATACGTCTCTGGTAGCGACCTGTCAATCACAGTAGCCCTGCCCTAAAGCATCCCCTGCTCTATGGTCTATTTGACTCTAAATGGACCATCATTTACTAAATGAACATTATGCGGCATTGAAGAAGACTTAAAACTAGAGATTGAGACCATACAATCATGTTTAAATCAAGAGAGAAGTAGAGTCATTTTCTCATGGACTTCTATACAACCAGAGGAGTCGGCCTCTGATGGACACTAGAGAGAATGCAACTTTTGAGACACTTTCGTATTGGCTTCACTCGGCAGAATTGGAGGTTGATGACAGGTTTCTGTTTTGGTGTGTTTCTACAGGACTGAACAAAGAACCCTTCCTCACACGTCTTCTGAAATATTGAAGACCTCCCGCTGATATCCAAATCACACTAAAGACGTCCCCTCTCACCTTAGTCACGACATCACGTATTCATGACATACAAAGAGGCTATTTAGTAATCCCTGCAGGCACAATGTTTTCCAGTCAAAAGCCACACCCACCCACTGGGAGCTGGCAGCCACCCAAATATGTTTATCATCACTGTAAAAGGCTTTCTTAAAGAAGATACAAAATCCAAGAACTAAAAGTCTACCTCTCCCTGTTCTGATTTATACTTACTTGAAACATGTGTTTATGTGCTGCTGTAGTCATAGTATGATGTCTGTGTTACTTTAATGAGACCATTAACATGATGCTCTTTGTATTTTCCAGTATTTAGCTTTGAATCCACGCAACCAGGCCATCAGACAGTGGTGCTGAATCAGTGAGCGTGCCCTGATGAGAGGGCTGCGGCCAGCTGGAGGTTAAATAAATGTTAGGTCGGCTCTGAGGGCTCAGCCAGAGGCTTATGACAGGACGGCTGCAGCTCTGCTCCACTGGAAATGGCTTATTAAGGTTGAATCCTCACCACAGCCTGCCTACCTGTGTGTGTGTGTGTGTGTGTGTGTGTGTGTGTGTGTGTGTGTGTGTGTGTGTGTGTGTGTGTGTGTGTGTGTGTGTGTACTTGTGTACAGTGTTAGAGCCACAGCCTTGCAGGGCTTAGCGAGCTGGAAATGCAAAAGGGCATAAAAATGTTGGCTGCGTGGTGTCTTTAATGTTGAGGGCTTTGACGAGCCATTAAATAGGGTTAGTGTGTGTGTGTGTGTGTGTGTGTGTGTGTGTGTGTGTGTGTGTGTGTGTGTGTGTGTGTGTGTGTGTGTGTGTTTGTGTGCTTTCTGCTGAGGAGTCAAAGACAGAGAGGACAAAATTGTCCATGCCCAACCAGAACACCACTGCACATGTAGAGGCTGACACTGATATCGCCTGACAAATGATTTCTTTGATCATGCTGAGTCTGGACTGGTCTGTGCTAGACAGAGCAGGTCAGCGTTAATATAATGTCGCCATGAATGACATCATATTGTAGCGCACAGGAGGTTACGGTTCAGATATTTGCCACACATGCTTACAACTAAATTCAGAGCCATCTTTACAACTGAAAGCTGGATGTATTTTCTACTTTGATATTATTCTACAAAACTTCATGGTCAGTGACCATCTTCATCAATGATTAGTGATAATGTTTCATTCAATGCTAATGCTTGTTTAACTTATATTTCTATACAAATGCTTGCAAACAAGCTACAGTGGTTAGCATGTGGTTGAGACTATAAGATAATAGCTAACGGACTGTGGTTTATGGTTCCTCTCTATGGTTCCTTTCTGTTCGTTCAGGCTAGGGATCAAATAAAAACAGCATTACTGTTTGGTCTCAGATGGAACACCGACCTGCTCCTGTCAAATTAAGTCAAATTAATCATAATATTATAATAAGTCAAATTAATCATAATATTATAATAATAATAAGTCAAATGTGATAAATTCACTCTGCCGTTACAGCTGATAACGCTATCCCGACCGTCGCTGTCGCTATGGAAGCGTAGCACTCAACCTCCGGTTTCCCCTTAGGTTAACACTGTTAGCTCTGTCGGCACTGAAGCCGCTGTTAGCACTGTTAGCGCTGTTAGCCTCTAGCCGCCAGCTCAACTGTCGCTATGTTGAGAGCTGTGTAGAGGCAATCACTCAATCATAGATATGCTCTTAAATCTGTATGGAGCACTTTTGAAAATCTAGTCTGACCATCACTTGATTTTCTTCCATGCCAATTCAGTTCACTGCAATTATTTTCATTATTTGTTAATATTCCAATGATTGTATTTGAATAATTTAGATAGTCCAATGAGCGACTGTGTACTACTTTGAGTAAGTAAGTGAACTATAAACAAATTACTGCTCTGGGGGTAAAAACACACATGAACGTAAACCCCAAAGAGTCTTGCAGGCCCTCACATGTATAGCAATACAAGAATATGTGTGTGCGTGTGCGTGTGCATGTGTGTGTGTGTGTGTGCGTGTTTGGGTCCAGAGATAATATTCCTTTGTGCCAGCCAGAATAAATGAAAGGGTACAGTCTGGCCCTCTCTCTCTCTCTCTCGCTCTCTCTCTCTCCTCTACTCATACTCCCCATCTTGTTTTAAATGACCTCCCTCTCTCCTCCTTTGGCCTCCTTCTCCTCTCCTTTATTCTCATCTCTGTCAATCCTTTGTTCTCCCTGCCGACGTGATCTCATCATATTTTATCGTTGTTTGTCTCCATCTAATGCTAAACTCGCTCTTCACTCTTCAACATATTTCATCCCTCCCTTATATTGTATCACTTCTATCTCTCCTGGTGCATGTCCTCTCTACCACACTTCTCACTCCTTCCCCTCTTTCACTCATTCCGCACTTTTTTCATCCATCCATCCATGCATCCTATCTCTTCCTCCATGCCTCCATCACCACGCCACCTCATTAGCACATCTGGATCTCACTTTGGGCTCCTCCTCCAACCATTTACCCCTCCAGCAACACCCACCCCCCAAACACCCACACACACACACCCACACACACACCCTAACATTGCCCTTCCTCCATCCTCCTTTTTCAACTTCCTCTTCCCTCTTTTCTCCTCTCCTCCACCTCCATTCCTCCTCGTCCAATGAGAAAACTCCCCGGTCACCATGGCTCCTTAGCAACAGCCCCACAAGGGGTAGAAGAAGGGATGGATGTGGGGGAGGAAGGGGGAGGGAGATGTGATGGGGGGGTAAGAAGGGATGAAGATGAGGTAGAGGAGGTGAATGGGGAGACCAACCCCAGCGGGAGTGTGAGGCTGGAGGTGTGTTTGCCATTATCAAAGCATTGCATCTATGTGTGTGTGTGTGTGTGTGTGTGTGTGTGTGTGTGTGTGTGTGTGTGTGTGTGTGTGTGTGTGTGTGTGTGTGTGTGTGTGTGTGTCTGGAGAGAAGGGGAAGAACACAGGCCTAAAAGGGATGGAGCTAAAGTGCAACCACTGTGTTTTATCTCAGTGTGTGTGTTTGTTTTAACGCAACAAAGGATGAATTCACAGAGCAGAAGCCACCATTTCAAAGTGTTGGTTCAAAAACAAAACCCTTCTCAATAAAAAGCCAGCGTGTCTACTTTATATTCCAATTAATAAAAAAACAGCCTAATAGCAAAGTCAAGGATGGGTATGAAGAACAAGGAGACTGCATTGTAAGCTCCCAAGTGACTTAATGAAAGAGGGAATGAATAAACATGAATCTGGCATGCTGGAGTCTGGATTCTACACACTCACAAGGGCCATGTGGTATACTTATATCATTTCATTGATCACTAAGCTTAACCTTTCACTTCATATGAGAAACACTATCAGCTAAAGCTTACAGATCTGAATCAACCTGTGTTATGTCGCATAGGCTTATATATATATATATATATATATATATATATATATATATATATATATATATATATATAACATGTCTTGTTGGACCAGTTTGAGTTGAAGGTTCGAGGTCCACGAACAGTATCAAGTATTTTGGAGGCAGAAACGGCTTCAGGTTAATTTATGTAAAAACATTACACTACTTCTGCTAAACATATGAATTCTCATTGCAGCAACAAGACAACGTGGTGTGTTCCTCCGTGGACAGCTGAGGTCATGTGTAGGGCTTCCATTAATATGTTATGAAGAGGCTTCTTGCAGGACATCCCTTTCATATCTGGGACAGTTCCTCTGTAAATGGATTTATTCCACAGTTCAAATGTCAGGTTCACCCTGTTATTGGAGCTTAGTGATTTATCCTCATCCTCCATCCTTTTCTCCTTTTTAAAAAAAGCAATGGAGTGAAGTGCTAACCTTAGGATAGTAAAAAGTATTGACTGTGTCTTTCTAGTGCTCAGTCCCTAATGCCTAAATTTACAATAATGATACTGCTGTGTTTAAATGATGTCATTTTGAGTGTTGATGGAGCGGCTGCCGTGTTAGCATGTTAGCATAGCCTAGCACCAATCAATCAGGACTACCTTCAGGAAACAGCCTTTTTAAAAGTTGTTTTGTTGATGTCTTCAAAAACCATGAATTCAGACTTTTTACTCGCGGGCATCACACTGTAGTTATTTCGGTAGTTATTTTAATCTGTGGAAAATCTAAATAAATAGCGGTATCTGAGACTATCACAACACTTTGTGATCCCGCGGTCAAACTCACACGTTAACTCGATTGGTGGCCGCACTACGATGAGGCTTCATTCCGCACCTTTCCAGACTTTGGAATTTTGTCGTGCTCCGTTTTTATATTTTTGCTTTTGTTAAGTACCCACAATGCAATTCATTGTGATACTGGCTACCAGGACCAGGGCATGTTGCCTGACATCATTGGGGGGTTGTGTTGTGTTTGAACAAAACAATATATATATTTGACTTAGTTTCAATATAATTCAGTGGACTTGGAGTTAGCTTCAGAGCTCTTCTATGCGTGCGCTCATACGTGTGTTACCTTGGTTACAAGGCCTAATTTAGCATGGGCCCCTCTGCCTTTAGGTGACCACAGTGATTAACGTTATTCTGCAATTGATTGGTCTGTCCAGACACACACACACACACACACACACACACACAGTTGTCCTGACCAAATCCTCTGCTGTAATTAGGCCATTACCAAAATTCATTTTCTCAGGTTTCTGTCTCTTCCTCTCCACTCTTTTTTTCTCCCCCAGCTGTAAAATGACATTAAGTCCATTACGGGATGTGTGTGTGTGTGTGTGTGTGTGTGTGTGTGTGTGTGTGTGTGTGTGTGTGTGTGTGTGTGTGTGTGTGTGTGTGTGTGTGTGTGTGTGTGTGTGTGTGTCCACTTCCTGTTCAGGGACACAGTGAACAGACACCTCCCTGTCCTTCATCTCCGTCTCCCCATTCATTCATTATGTAGGATGATATTACATCTGTCCCTTCCATCTCTTCCTGTATGACCACAGCTGCTGTCCTGTTATTAGTTTATGTCTGGTGCATGATAAATAGATCATATACATCTCAACTTCATCGAGAAGAACCACATGTCCTCTTTGTTTCAGCCCCTCACAGTTCCTCGACCATGTCGGGCTTTTTCCAGACACACCAACAGCTCAGTGTGAATGTTTGTGTGTGTGTGTTTATGTGTTTGTGAGATGAAGTGCATGTGTGCGCATGCACGTTTGAACGCTGTGAGGAAAGCCCCCACCCAAGGGACCCGTGGTGTTAAAATGACTGACATGTGAGTGTGTGTGTAGTGATTAGTGCTCTGGTGGAGTGGTTAAAAGGTGTGACAGAGTGTGTCTTCTTTGTATGCCTGTGAGTGTGTGTGTGTGTGTGTGTGTGTGTGTGTGTGTGTGTGTGTGTGTGTGTGTGTGTGTGTGTGTGTGTGTGTGTGTGTGTGTGTGTGTGTGTGTGTGTGTGTGTGGACACACACTTAAAGGGATTAGACGGGATGATGGTGTGTGTGTGTGTGTGCGTGTGTACGCTTTTGTGAGAGTGATTTTTTTTTTGCTGAGTCCGTAATAGTGTGTGTGTGTGTGTGTGTGTGTGTGTGTGCTTTTAAAATAGTGCGAGGGCTGGTTGAGTGTTTGGAGCTGCTGAAAAATCTAATTAACACTTTGCAGATAACTATCAGGAACAAAATACATATGCACACACACACACACACACACACACACACACACACACACACACACACACACACAAACACCCACACACACACTCTTCCCTTCGAGAAGACATGTGGGCTGTTTCACAGAACGCATGTTGCTTACACAAAGCACGCAGTATTGAATATTGAATACAGAATCAAATAAATAATAAATAATGATAGTTACGGTACATAAAACTGAAGGAGCAGAATGAGAGAAAAACAGAGAAGATGATATCAGAAACACAGACTTCAATTCATAATTTTAGGAACATTTTGGTGGAAAGACAAGTTTTCAAATGTTGCCCGCAGAGACCTATTGTGGGACGTCTGTCTTGTTTTCATTAAATGTCTCTCTCCAGGTTCTTGACCGCTTGGAGCAGAGCTGGTGCTGACGACCGTTCACATGTTGCCTCTAAAAACGCTTAGAAAATGCCAGCTGTGCTGCTTTCATCCTGTTATCCAAGGCGCTTGGGAGGTTTCGCTCCTGCTGTTACTGAGGAGCTGAAACCTGGGATGACGATGAGGATGAAGTTGGAGTAACAAAGCCAGACAAAGAAATATTGATTTCCTGCACCGTAAATCCCACAGTAGCTTTATGCTCCACTTGTCTTTCCGTTTGACCTTTCAACCGGATGTGGTGACGTCATTGGACGGAAAGATGAAGCAAGTAAAATAGTCCGTGGGACAGATGGTAAAGCTCTGGGTAGCCCTGCACTAAAATGGTTAACTTCTCCTCCATATATTTACCAGAGACGTACCAAAGTAATGAAATGTTGCTCATGTGCTTTGTTGTCTGAAGCATCTTGCTGTGTAACAAACAACAGAAAAGACAAGTGGAGCTCCAGAAAGAAATCCCTTCAGACTGATGGGTGGAGGAAGTAGTGCTGAAGCTTGAATCCTCTCCATCCACATGTGAGATCTTTGTCACTGCGTATGTTCATATCAAACTATCCCAGCAGCAGCACTGGTCACAAATTAAAGAAACCATTTCACGACTGAGTGGAGCAACGGCCAATGGCAAGCTGAGCCCCGAGTCCTGACCAATCAAGAGAGTCATGGAGTGGAAAAATACACGAGAACAAGTCACCCCCCGAATTGCCTTTTCAGATTGAGGGCAGCCATCACGCCGTTTACTCTGATGGATTCATGAGACATATTAAAAGGAGCTGCTTTGCTCCTACGTTATTTACAGTGGTGATCTTCAAGTTGCCTGATTGAGGATCGGCTCAGTCTTTGCTTGGAGGCGCATCACTGACATGTGTGATGTCTGCATGTCTCTGAGATGAGTGTGTTTTGAGTCATGGTGGCGTTCACTGCTCACAATAACCTCCCAGGCCCGTGTGTGCGGTGGTTATGCTTTATTCATTACAGCGAAACCGCCGCTGCAGAATTATGAGCACCGCTGTTTAAAATTTCACTCGAAGCTTTATTACCCTCTGCCTGCTCTCGTGTTTCACAGAGTGAGAGGTTTAGCCTCTCCACACCCACGGAACGGAGAGCGAGAGAGAGACGGGCGAAGCGAAGGTGACGTCGTCACGTGCAGACGGGTTCTGCTTCCGTGGGCTTTTAGCTGAGCAGAGAATATTTGGTTGACATGGACCACATTGCTCGTCAGCAGCCGGTCATGTGGTCCTGACATTTGCTCCTGGTGGCTTTTGGAGAACGTAACGGGAGTAACAGGAGAAGCAGCTTTAGAAGTGACCTATGCCCTAAGGGATTTGCGGTGTTTTTTTTACTAATGAATATCTGGAAGAGTAATTGATAAATATATATATTTTAACTTTAAAGTCTTAAATTTGAGAAAGGAGTTTGGTGTGATGGTAGGTGGTAGAATGACTTAATTAATTAATTACTTGGGTTACTCTCCCTAATTTCTTAAAATACAGTTTTTAGAAAAATAGCTAAACATATTCACTGATATTTAAATCTATGAGCGGCACCTTCATTAATAATAAAGACTGTGGAGTATTTGTTTGGTGCTTTGTCTAATCCCTGTTATTTATTATACTGGTGCTGTTTTGGGGATTAAACTAGAATTAAAAGTCAGCTCATCATAAATGGGCTCCTGCTGTAACAGGATACGCTGTAGTTTTCTGATTTTAAAAGATGTACTTTCCAGACACGCCTACTTGTTTAGAATATTGGTCGTCACTGAAAATACGTTCAAGCACCCATTTCTTTGAATATTTAAATATTTACACAAATGTACCAGCCAGTCCCATTCACTTACATGTTTAATCGACAGTTTATTCTCCTCATAATTCCTACATTTTAGCCCCTCCCTTCAGTGTACGAATGAGTGTGAATGACGACATGCAGTGTTAAAAGGCTTTGAGTGGTCGGGAGACTAGAAAAGCGCTGTACAAGTACAGTCCATTTACCGTTCAGTGTGTGGAGGGCTGTGTGAGACACAGCCTGACCTGACATCACACGCCGTCCAAACGCTCTCAGCACCACGGTGGTTTTTGTAGGTTACCGCCTCTCGTTCTAGAGCGTTTGTGTTTCACAGTTTTTGTGTCCCAGTGTAACAGACAGACTCGTCCCCGGGCTTTAAATCAAGCACACGCACGCACAGACGGAGGCCTGTGCAGTGATGTAGGTTAAGCACCTGGCTCACGGGCTCAACATCTGGATTCCCACCTGGAATCAGGCCGGCCGGGTCTTGACCTTCTTTAGCATCTTCTTCATCGTTCCACTTCTCACTCGTCCAACCCCGTGACGACAGAGGAAACCCTCTATTTTACCAGTTGTTTAGAGTCACTGACTTGATTTCAGTGCATATTTTATCTATTTTCTCCTGTTGGTATGTATTTCCTGATGGTGACATAGCAAAGCTTAAGAAGAAAAGATCACTCAAGACTTATTAGGTGATTAAAAAAGTGGGAATATTTCTAATTGAAACAATTAAAAAAGGTCACGGCATCATTAAAGCCCTGTAATCAAAAGCCTCTTCTAAACATGATGGCGGTCAGCATATAAGATAACCTTCCTCTCTTTGCTTCCTGCTGATCTCAACACACAGACAGAATATTTCATGACAGGAACTTGGTTTCTGCTGCATGCAATGTTTTTTTTTGTATGTGAATATTCTGCTGATGAGGGCTTATCCGATGCTATCAGCTACACACACTTGCACACGTGTGGGAGACTCTCACACACACACACACACACACACACACACACACACACACACACACACACACACAGGCACACACACACTTTGAGCCAACAGATTATCTTGACATGGCAGAAGAGGAGTCATCTGCAGCTAAATCTCTAGTTACGTAAATATAACAGTTCAAGCAGCAGCAGTGGAGAAGAAAAATAAAAAGGGAACAGACTGAGGACTGAGAACAAATATGCATTCCACATTCCACTACTGTTTATATAGAACCATCTGTTCTCTATTGACTCAGTGCTCGTTTCATGCTGATAAAAATGGATACAAACAAACTGCTCTTGGCTGTATTCTGTCACTTTCTGTTTTAGGACATCAGTTGAATAGAGTTTGATCTCAAAGATCCGCATGTGACTTTAAGGTACATTTTGCTATAGATCCAATAGGTATCATGTCATGTGGCTTAATATCAGGTATTGTTGGAACCCCATGATACTACAATAAAGCGTCAATAGGTACAACGATAACAGCCAAAGAGCCATGGAGTCATGGACAAGAAATGAAAATAAAATCAAGAATTTTCAAGATTTGTCCTGTAGTTATATTCCAGTTACATGTCCTATATAACAGAAACACATGGCAGTGGACATAGGGAACTCTTTCTCCCTGTATCTCATGATGTAAAGGTAAATGGACTGCCCATCAAGAATCTAACTAACGCACGGCTCAGGAGCAATTTGGGGTCTTGCCCAAGGACACATCAGCAGGGGATCGAACCACCGATCCTCTGCTCGAGGGACGACCCTGCTCACCACTGAACCATAGTGATGGAACCAAACTCTGTGTTTTCACTGTGAAATTCAACCAGTCAAAAATAAATGATCCATACTAGATTGTTTTCCGAAAATGTTTTAGAAACACATCTGTAGGAGTTGTAGCTTCATAATTCAATCAAAAAACTAACAATACATACATAAATATGAATTAAATTGAAAGGCAATTTGATGAGCGTTCTCCTTGAATATTGTCACGTAAGTTCTTATAATGTATGCAATAGATTTACATTGATATGGGCATAAAGGGGTGAATAAATTAGATCTCGATATCCTTTTCACTGTGAGGACATCCACGAGATGGAATTTATGAGTAAAATACACATTATGATTCAAATCTATCACAGGTCATGTGTGGCCATGAATATGCAACCAGGTATATGAGAAGAAACTTTCAACCAAATCCAATGCAAACCCACCCGCGTCATTATCAGACATAAGAGAGTACAAATAGCACGATAGTGGCTGGGTCAAACAAGTTTGTGTCCCGTGTGAAACTAACTATCAGCGTTGACTTATTTAGTTAGTAACTAACTATTTTGAAAAGAAATTGAATACAGACACTGTTTGTAACGAGCGCATAATGACCCGTGTAAGACTGACGCTACTGAAGCGTCACAATGTGAGGCTTAGGAGCACTGACCAAGCGTCGGTATTTGATGAGTTTCGAGTGAGAACATATTGGATGATGGGACGTTTCAAGCTTATCTACGTGTGACGAAAGGTCTCATGCTATCATATACTAACAGGGACCCAAAGTAGTGATTGTGATCTAATATATGTTCCTTCACCCTGCACTGCATGAAGGTACTGAAAGTAACTCCCTAACGCTGCATTACTGTGTGTGAACATGCTACGTAGCAGGCAGAGAAGCTGATTTCTGATGGGATCTTGTTTTGTCCGCGGAAAATATAATAATGTCTCTAAATGACTATGGTAATGATTTGATGATGTCAAATCCACATCTTGTTCTCTGCTTCCCAGCAATGATTGGCATCAGACACATGGCCTTGAGCATTGTTCTTTCTAGAAAGAAAGAAAAAAGCCATGTAATGTGGGTAGATCACAGAGTGACAATTTGTTCTGATCTTTTCCCTTTGGCCATGATGGAGAGAGGGGGAGGAGAGAGAGAGAGAGAGAGAGAGAGAGAGAGAGAGAGAGAGAGAGAGAGAAGGGGGGAGAGAGGGGGATGGGATGTTTAGTGTGAAACCTCTCGGACAAATATTTGCAGAGAAAGGTCCGTCGTTGTCCATTAGGGTCCCTCTCTCTTTTTCTCTCTCTCCTTCTTTCTTTCAGTTTTTTCTGGGTGCATTAACCTCCTCTTCACAATGCTGCCAAACAAAGAAGGACTGTGTGTGTGTGTGTGTGTGTGTGTGTGTGTGTGTGTGTGTGTGTGTGTGTGTGTGTGTGTGTGTGTGTGTGTGTGTGTGTTCGGTGCTCTGGCACTACTGTCCACCCTCCTGCATGCCTCAACAAACACTTCTCCACAACACACACACACACACACACACACACACACACACACACACACACACACCTGCACATGGCAAGAAGAAAAAAACACTTGAAATGCATTAATGTACTAATCCTCCCACCGGTATCTCCCACACACAAAAACCCACATGTAATCACACACACACACACACACACACACACATACAGGCATGTCAACATGTGTGATGAATGTGTGTAATGTCTTCAGTGTTTAAAGCCTCCTACAGGACATACAAACAGCATATTCAGACTGCCCTGCGTCACTACAGACACTTAAGCCTCCCACACACACACACACACACACACACAGTGCATAAAGTACTGTTAGATGTGAAGACAAGTTATACTGGAGAAGAGCAGTAGTCCTTATTGATCTGACATTTGACCTCAGCGGAGGTCAGTGGAGGTCAAAGGTCAGGGTAACGCTGCCATAGTGCCAGTGAGCCAAACATGCAAACAACACAGAGATGTTACAAAGTGACAGAGTTCACACCAGGGACTTTCTACACTCCACATCATTAATAAATGAACGATGGGGGACTTGTTCTGTTTAGGCACAGACTTGATAGCAAGTTGTACTGAAGGACACGTTCCACCTGGTTCTCTGCTGATGTGTTCCTGGTAGAACCAGATCAGTTACTTGATCATCTTACTGATTTTACTGATCTCAAAATGATGGACCGTGAAGTGTATTAATCCTTTGATGGCGAGTTATTCTACTTGATCGAGACATAATGTATAAATATGTTAGAAGGAGATGTGATATTTGCCGATTAAAATATAATGTATATCCTATAATACCGTGAATAACATTCAAGATAGATGCTGAGAAAGCAAAGCAAGACTACTTGTATGTTTTCGCCAGAAGTCCACACATTTGGGAGAAATATGACAACATTTCCAGAATAGCTGGCATGTTTATCTTGATTAAAAATCTGAAAATGTCAGCCCAGTGTTCAACCAATCAGGTGCAGGGAGATACCATGTCTGTGTCTAAGGGAGTCATACAGCAGGCTGGAGATGAGCTAATTCATTCACGACCCGTCTATTGAGCCTAACCAGAGACAAACTGGTGCCAGGCTACAGACCTTGAGAAACCGTCAGTTGAGTCAAAATGAGCTAAAAAATATAAATTGAAATGATAATGCTTGGATGGAATTGCGAGCAGAAAGGAAAATATTATCTAAATTAATCAGCAATGTCAATTAAAAACCCGGTCGCTATAATAAAATGTTGGTATTGTACCTTTACAAATCTACGGATAAATTGAATCTCAGTGTTTCTGAAGCAAAACTATATCAACATTTCTAGATATGCGTATAACAACGTTACAGGGTTTTATGCTCGTGGCATTTTAGCTGTTTCGAAACAGCATTCTCAATTATTAATAGGTTTACACACAAAAAACTTGCTCATTACTTTTGGTGTCAGACGCGACACGAACAGCGGTCTCCTGGGTGAAAGTCCTGTGGACTTGTGCGGACTTTGATCCAACTTGTCAAACGTAATCCAGGAGAATTTACGTTCCATTGAAAAGTCATTAATAATGCAGTTTTGTTGTATGGGAACGTAATTTTTGAGAGACCAGGCTGCAATTAATACTAACAATAGAAGTTCTGATATGAGACAGCCGGTAACTACAACATCAGCGGTGATGAGAACTGGGTACCTCTAGTTTAGCCGACAGTGGCCACATCCCATCATATCATGTTCATCTCAAATCTAGAGATAAAGAAAAAATAGAACTGAAGGAAACAAAAATGCAGACAGACAGACGCTTTTAGAGTAATTGTGGCCAATGAGGGAACATGCACACAACACATAATCCATAATTTTGTTTGTGTGTGTGTGTGTGTGTGTGTGCAGACAGCTGTAACCACATATCTCTTCCTACAGCCTGAACGATCAACATTCAGTAACAGCCAGCAGAGTTAAAGATAAGACGATATAAGTGAAATATTGACGGTGTGACATCATTGGTTGCTACAGTACAGAATACAGATACTCCACCATCCACAACAACAGTAACTTATTTAAGAACGAAGTTTTCACAAGTGCATTTTCACAAGAGCATTACCAGCCTGAAATACACGTATTAGCAGAGTGTTTTCTGTTTGATAGTCAGTGAGGAGATGGTGGACAGACTGTGAGCGGTGAGGGGTTCAAACCCACGATAAAGTACAGCACACTGTATTCTGTTTGATCCACAGGCTGTCTGTGAAAAGGATTTCTCCACAAACGAGTGTCTTTAACTGAGACTTTCTCATTTTAGTGTGTAAACTGTGTGAACTAAACTCTACTTCTGTACAGAAAATAACAAGTAAAAGTGGAAGGAGGTTAGTATATTCTCCCCTCAACACTCACACACACACACACACACACACACACACAGTGACATATAGCGATACCTCTGTCAGTGCAGCTCTTGCGTCCAGGTGTACAGCAGTGCAGGGTGACTGTGTTGTATCTCCATCCCCATCAATTCTTCAGCATCCAAGAAACCGAAGAGAAAACAGCAAACACAAAGACCGAGCGTCTGTCAGTCTGGTCCAGCACGGACACACAAAGACAGCTGATGTAATAACGGTAGAGATGGAGGAAAACACTACACTCTCTCCTTCTCTTTCTGTCTGTTTCCTTCCTCCTCACTCTCTCTATCCCTTTCTCTCCCTCTCCCTTTGCTCTCGCTGTTTCTCGGTGCGTACACACTCTCTCTCTCTCTCTCTCTCTCTCTCTCTCTCTCTCTCTCTCTCTCACACACTGATTCTCCATCTGTCACCGCCCCCTCTCCTTCACCCCTCCCACCTCATCCATTATTAATGAGCCTCAGACACACACACACACACACACACATGCTCCACTGCTGTCAAACACACTCACACGCACACACGTTGAAAGCCATGCACAACTGACACACGCACACGCAGGTTAAAGACTTTAAGCAGTCCACCGTTATGTCTGGATGTTTTCATGCTGAACTACACAGAGCCATGAATAAAGTCTCCTTCAGTAAGCTGAACTAGAAGAACATAGAACCACACACATGATTCAGCAACAGGTTTCAAGAAACAGTCGACCAACTGGACATGTGATCAGAGAGTATTCACTTTTCCATATTTTGGTCTGTTGCAGCCTTATGCTAAAATTGTTTGAATAACATTTCCCCCTCATCAATCTACACTCGATACCCCATTGTGACGGAGTGAAACGTTTATTAAAATGGAAAAATTAAAACTGTTCCTGTGTCAGCGCTGAATGCCCGGAGCTGCACAACTCCCATCATTCCCTGCTCGTACAAAAGGTGTATGTAGTTGTAGTATAATATACAGCATCAACCCCATCGGCAATAATTTAGCATTTTAATGTTCAATGCTTCATATAGCTGCATCAATGTTGTGCTATATCAACAATGACTGATCATTTCATAACTAATCCTTTATCAATTAAGACACCATAACACACAGCTTCACAAGCACGAGAAGAACATTTTGATGTTTCTGTTGATACGGCTTGTCATGCCAATAAAAGCTTTTCATCTTATTCTTTTCTATGTCCTTTACCAGGGCAGAGCCTCTTTTTTTTTTTTATAGCATTCTTCCCTTGTGGACAGAAAGGAGCAGTCATTTGTATTGTCTTTTCTTTTCCTAAAGACACAGATCACGGTGGGTCTGTTTCATGAAATAAAAATATACCCCCCCCAGATGTACATGTAACCTATAAAAGCTCAAACACACACACGTCAGCCATGCATGAACTCATTCACACGCAAAAACACACACAGGTCGCGGGGAAGACAGGGCTGATCATGCATGAAGGAAGAGCGCACATGCATGCACACACACACACACACACCAATCTCACACACAAACACACATATTTGTCCATGCATGCAGTGCAGGCGAGGAAGCCCCCCTCAGCTGGAGGCTACATGAGTTTTCTCTTGGACGAGACATGGCTGGAAGTCAGAGAAAAGTGTGTGTGTTGGGGGGGGGGGGAAGCAAAATGGGCAGAAACTGTATTATACAACACCACCCTCTTACTTGCTGTCTAACCCAAAGTCAGATGAGAAGATCTATATCTCGATATCGAACCTGTCACCGAGCCATTCAAGAGTCGGTGGGGTTTTGTCTAGATTTAGGGCAGAGTGCAAACCTGGCAACCCCACGATGAGGACAGGAGCTTTAAGATGTTGCATGCAGTTATTCCTCCAGTAGAGATGTCACGTTGGCCTAGAGGATGATGCTGCCTGGACCACTTAAAACCCAACATCCCCCGTTTGAATCGGCCAGTGGACCATTGTTGAACCTGATTAAGCACACACAGATGTACTGTGTATTGTATATTTTTACTTTTTTTTCGACCAGGCTTCTTTTTAAAGCTAGGATAAAAACACATTTCCACTGTATGTAACAGTCATATTTCTTTACTTTCAATGCACATTATTCTTTAATCCTTAATATTTAAGCAGCTGTGTAATCACACAAAACAACTTGAGTTGTTCTTAACGTGGGATGATGAAAGTGTAAGCAGCCTTTATCTGTTTATCAATATGTCAACATTTATCAGTCAAACATATTCATTTCAAAATAAAATGTGTTTCTTTAATTAGCAAATTCAAAATGTGTGATTGTACTAAATGTGAGAGGAAATCTAGAGAGGGAGACAGGAGGTCAGTGGGGAGGAGCAGGGCCTTCAGGGCATGTTAAAGAGACCCCTGCAGTTCAAGCAGGCCTGAGGTCTGGTGAGACAACACAGGAAGACGGAGAGATGTTCAGTTTTATGTATCTATCTATGTGGTGTGTGTGTGTGTGTGTGTGTGTGTGTGTGTGTGTGTGTGTGTGTGTGTGTGTGTGTGTGTGTGTGTGCGTGTGTGTGTGTGTGTGTGTCTAGGCTTGACCTCCTGATCTCGACCAGCATTTTCAGCTCCCTTCTGTCTCCAGCCACCCCCCCAAACAATCAATAACCCCCTCTCACCCCCACCCCCCCCAACCCGCCGCCGCTAGCTATGACATGCAAATGACCCTCGCATATAATTAAAAGATATGCCCTGATAACAATAGGATAACCTCAAGCTCCCCTCAGCTTTTCCTCAAGACGTGCGCCAAGACGTTCACACACACACGCACACACACACGCACACACACACACACACACACTCACACACACACACAAACAAAAGCAAAGACAACATCAACTCGTGCCCAGATGGACTCCAGTCAGTTGACCTCTGCTCAGATCTGCAACAGACAAGCAAACAGACAAACAGACACCAAGATAAGTGCACTTGAGCCCCCATTATGCTCAACACACACACACACACACACACACACACACACACACACACACACACACACACACACACACACACACCTCATCCTGTTACTCCCTCAAAACTGAAGCTTGGAGTTGCGCTTCTGTCCAATAACTTCCACTTTTTTCATGTAGCATCATAATGAAGACTGAGGTCAGCATACAAAGGAAAGTACATTAGGTCTCTGAAAGCACTGCATGTCATCATAACTGGGTATGTTTTGTCAATCATATCCTTACATATGAACATCAGTGAATACTTATTGTATCAATTGGGCCAATATAAATGAAAACACAAAACTATAACATGAGACTTGGACTGCTATCCACTGATGCGGACTAACAGAGGCAGTTAAAAGCTAAACGCTGATGTTGGACTGAGATAGTTTTGTCAAACTACTGTTTCCAAAAATGAAGGATGAACCGTTTGAATCTCAAATTATAGACCTTTAATTCATATTGTTGAATAAAAGAGAGCAAGCCTTGCATCACCACAAACTGTTGAAGATGTCATTACTAGGCTGATGCACTGAAATGAGCTGAAATAATCCATGTAAAACATAAACAGAGCTTTGAAAGAAAAACATTCAAATGCTGTCTCACTTCAACTGTTTGCCTGGTTTTGCATACGTGACAGGTCCATACTTTTTAGATTTTTGAAATTGTTATATCATTCTGTAGCTTCCCAGTAGTGTTCCTTATATATTTTAAAATCCAAACATTCAAATGTCAGTGAAAATACGTAAGTTTTAGCGTCAAAATCCTATTTTACAAAGCCCTTCTTAAATGTTTCCCCCCCGTGAAATGACGTGGGTTTCTGCCTGTGGCGTTGCTACATATACTGTACATAATATCCTTAATCACAGTCAGTGTATTAACTACAGTAGATGGTGGTCGGCACGCTCCCAGTTTGGATAAAACAGACAGGAGTACCTGCACGGAAGCTAAGCAATGTAGTGCTGTGGACGCCATGTTGGTTTGGGTCACAAAGTTACACAACAGCAGTTCCCGTGTTCTGTGAGGCAACATGTTGTCAAAGGAGTCTAGTGGCTTTGAAGCGAGCATAGTTAATGGCTTAGCTTCCTTGTGGGAAAAGGCCGTGTGACAGCAAGGTAACAGGGTGAAAATATTCTAATTTAGAGGAGACTTCAACTGATACTATTTGTTTTAGGTGGGTAATTGTTTTTGGTGGCTAAAATGTGTTTTTCTGCCACTCCCGTTCACAGATGCTATATCCATTTATGCTTTCTTTAAAGCCACAAGACTACTGACAAAATCTGTAATTTTACCTCACAGAACACTGCAGGATACACTTCTTAAAATCGCTATGAACCCTTTGAGTAATTTCCCAGCTTAGCACAGCTAACGCTGACTTAGCTAGCGCTAGCGTTCACATTATTCATAACCCTATTGATTAGCTTTCTGTGGTAACCTCTGCTCTTTGCTAATGGCTGAGTGAGCATTTGGAAACACTGGAAAGAAATAGCAAATGGATTCCACCTTTAAATGAAAAACAACAACTTCGGAGTGAAATGTAAAGTAAGGTGCTACTTTGGTTCACACTGGAACTCGAACTGAACAATACTGAGTGAGTGAGAAATAAAGAGAGAGTTCATGAGAAAAAGATGGACGGAATGAGGACAACTTCTAGACAATAACTGGACTCATTACAGTTTATGCCACGGGGGCTATGCGCTAATTAACTCTTCTGCTGACCCCTAAACACACACACACACACACACACACACACACACGCACGCACACACACACACACACACACACACACACACACACACACAACACACACACACACACACACACACACACACAGAGTACAGCCATGTCCTGTGGTTATTGAACTGGGTGTGTGTGGGGTCAGATCTCACCCTGGGCACTGGGAGACTCTAGTTTTCCAATCAAATGACCACAAAATAGCAGACACGCACACGCACACACAATAACTAACTGTAGAACACACTGCTGTATGAGTATGAGTCAGTAGGAACCAGTGGTTAGAGGGTCACAAGTCATGAAGATGGAAAAACACTCAATGTTTACTAGACTAGTTATGAGTGTGTGTGTCCTCTACCTGCATACAGAAAAAGAACAACAACATTAATTACGATCGGAAATGTCATCCATCTACACACACACACACACACACACACACACACACACACACACACACACACACACACACACACACACACACACACACACACACACACACACACACACACACACACACATCTAATCAGATACAGTATGTGGGCTTCTATCAATAAGGCTTTGTCCGGTGGATGGATGATTGTGGATTGAGCCAAAGAACCTGGTGGAGGAACAGACTGTGACTATTGTACAAACAGCGTCCCCCTCCTTTTCCCTCTCAAATAACACACAGCAGCATCACACTGTGGCCCAGAGGACGAGGCCAACAAGAAGCCCTCCTGTGCTTCACGTCTAGCCTTTTTTACACGAGGGCATGTTAGTCCACAGATATCAATACATCTATGCCAAGAACTACCTGCATCCACACACCAGTGCTTCAACACCTTTCATCCTTTTAACCCTCGGCTGCTTTTACTGTGCTGCGGGTGTTGTTGTTGCAAATTACCTTTTTAAAGAGGTTTTACTTACATTTTTGTATGTGCCTGTATGTTTTCAACACAGCACAAATATCTCTATGTGAATGGTTAGAGGAGCCCATTAGTGTGAAATACGGATTTATTTCCCTGGAACACGGTTCTGACATTCTGCCAAAACAATAAAAACCAAATGTAACTGCAAAAAAAAAAAATCTTTTCTTTTTAGTGAATATAATGACAAGTTATACAGTATGGCAGTTTCTCATATAAAAGAAGAAGAAAAAAATCCTTTTAACAAGATCTTTTTCACATTACAACAAGACAAATACAACAATGTGTGGAATAACGAGAAGAAAGATTTCTTGTGAAAAGAATAACTTGGAAATGTGTAGTAATTATGCAAAAGATGTGTAGAATAATAACGTGAAAACTTTGAACGTGAGAAGGTTTCTCATTATTTGCAGAAACTGAGCAATTTGAATTAGTCATGTGGTAGCAATATGTTGTTATGACAATTTGAAGTTGTAAAAATTATGATGATGTTTTGAATTTTTTGTTTATCGATCCACAATAAACCTTAAAAAATAAGCAGCTGTTTCTGTTTGAGGTCTGATGTTCAAATCTGAATTGGTATCATTTGATGCCACCATATGTGGAAGCACAAGCATTCAAACCAGAACAACAATACCGCTAACAGACACACACACACACACACACACACACACACACGGGAGGTCACACATGAACAGCCCCCTTCATCAGTATCAGGTAGCTGGCTAATTGAGATGTTTAAAAATGTATAGGGACAGAGACATAAAGGGAGAAGGAGGAGCTTCAAAATAACTTTAGTATTCACAGAAACAGAAACACACACAGAGACATTGAAAGGCAAGCGGGTGAATAAGAGAGTAAGATAGTTATTTAACCCTGTCAGTTCCTGTAAGTGCAACATGTGAGGACATCCTGAACTCTCCCACAATCCTCTGTTGTTTACTTCACCCAGATCAAGCGGCTAGGAAGCTGCTTCATTAGAAACAGACGAGTTTAGGATGAGAGCCAAAATTTGTTCTGATGTGTAACTGTGTGTGTGTGTGTGTGTGTGTGTGTGTGTGTGTGTGTGTGTGTGTGTGTGTGTGTGTGTGTGTGTGTGTGTGTGTGTGTGTGTGTGTGTTAGAGAGAGAGAGAGAGAGAGAGAGTTTTGATAGCATAGGGTCATAAATAATCAGAAAAAGTTGTTAACAATATGAGAAAACTAGTGAAGTGAAACTAGTTACATGAAGTATGAACCCATAGCTGGACATGTTGTAAAGTGTGATCTGGCATTTTTAACCCAGTATTGGGAAAGGCATGAGAGCATTTCCCAATAACACTGTACGACCTGCCAAAAGGAAAGTTGGAGCATGTGGCAATGAAAGTTAAGAAATATATGACCAGATGTGTCAAGTTCGATTGGTGAAGGAGTGGTGTGAAGGGAGTCATATAATGATTCAAACCAGTTGGACGATACAAATGTAGCATCACAAGCAAAAACACACACACACACACACACACATAGCTGAGATGTTTTTGCTAACCTATATATTTACTATCAGCCAGCTGGGACCGCTGACCTCCAGCCAACCGAGGGTTTTGGTGGACGGGTCAAGCCCAGGAAGGAGCCGTCTGCGTGGGTTTGCCAGAGTAGAAAGCTGGCCTTTCAGCTGGAGGCTGCATGGGTGAAGCTGTGCATCCTCCTCCAGGACCCAGCTGGGTAAAACCACATCACTGGGAGAGCCAGCTAAGGGACATGTGAGGCCCACCCAGTTCCAGATCTGGTTATTTCCGCATTTGGGAAGAGAATCTCTTCAAGCTAACTTTTAGGGGTCAAACAACAAAACTGTGCTTACATTTATGATTAACGTTTAAATCACTGAATTGAATTCAAGGTTTACTTTAGCAGACTGTCCAGTGGGCTAAGGACAACTAAGGAAATGCTGAGACATCAACTTCAGCTGTTTAATGGTTCATACTAACAAGTGTATGCATGGTTTAAGAGATAATCAAGGGATGTTTTAAAGGGCCGCTTCTCATCCTCATGCCAGTGACACCATGTTCTTCACAGAGAGCAAAAACAGTTAGAGGGTGTGTGTGTATGTGTTTGTGTGTGTGAGAGAGAGAGAGAGAGAGAGAGAGAGAGAGAGAGAGAGAGAGAGAGAGAGACACAGAGAGAGAGAGACACAGAGAGAGAGAGGTCAATGATGGTCAACACACTACAGCTCTCCAAAAAACAACAACAGTACAGAGCTGTAAGCACAGTACAAGCGAGCTAGAAAGGACAGACCGGTAAATATGATAATGTTTGTATAATAAAAAAAGGAAATAAGAACCCACACCTTCTGCCCCCGGCTGCAGATGTATGGTGTTGTGTGTTCATACGGTTCTGTTCCTGCACTTGGACAGCTTAAATCGGTTCTGTTAGGACCAGAGGTTCGTCCGTCACAGAAAGAGAGAACCAGGGATAAAACTAGTGAGGAAAAGCAGACAGTGAGGAGGGGGAGAGTGAGGGACAGGGAGTGGAACAGGGAGCAGCTGTTGCAGACGGAAGAGAGAGGGAGGCTCTGGAGGTAAACAAGACACACACCGGTAATTGAGCAACCGTTGCCATGGATACATTGATGCTGAATATCCACCCATACTCAACCCAGGACACAAAAACACAGTTTGTCTCCCTGAGAGTCTGGACAGCAGCAAACAGCACGGAGACCAACATGAAGCTGTACACATGACGAAGCAAACTGAACTTCATTTTCAGGGAAATTAAACTAGAATGCATTCAGTCGGCTTTAGTAAAGGATCCATTACATTTATCACAGCTCTATGGAAGTCTTCTCTCATTACTCCCTGTAAGAACACTTACATATTCTGTAGTTGCTGAGCGACACACTTTAGCATCAGTGAAAAATTAAACTTTCTAATGAATGCTAATGAATGCTAATGAACGGAGAGGCTTCGTACCTGGTGGTCTTCTTTCAGCAATGTCAGCAACTTCGCTGTCTTAGTCTGAATGCTGCTACTTCTTTCATGTCTACCTACTCTACATTTACAATTTAAATGGTTACCATGCATCCGAGTACTCTTTTATTCATCAGTATATTATTTGGCGATCATTTTATAGAACAACTAATTTAGTGCCATGGGTATAGACCTTAAGGCCTGAAAGACGTTGTATCTCCAGGTTCTTTAACATATTACAGTGTGTGTGACAGGGAGCACTGGTGATTTGTTGATGGATAAATTACATTAAATTAAATTAAACTCTGTTTAAAGTGAAGGGCGTTAGCGCCGAAGCTAGCGACAGCTCTAGCTCGGGCTCACTTAAGGTGGGCCGGCTTTTAAGGTGGACAAGCGCTATTCTCCCTTAAGTAAATGCTGTTCAGCCTTTTTTATCTTCAATATTTCTTTCTAACTGTTTAACTGCTAACATTAATAAGTCAAAATACTTATTGTTGGTTAAATTGGAAATAATTCATTATTAACAAATATATTTTGTTTCTTTCCACGTTATGTTTGGTCAGTGTTGTTTGTTTGAATTTACCTGATGAAAGTGTGATGACTGAAACATTGTGAGCACAAGTGTGCAGGACTTTCTTTTAAAGCGTGCACAAACTTTAATTAAAGACAGTTTGGGTAGTAAGTGTACCAAATAAGTTAGACCAGCTTTAAGTTGCCCGTCCTACTGTGTTGTCAAAATGCTCCCACCGATAGAAAGGACTGCCTCAACGCCACAAATAAAACCTCAGTGGTAATAAAGCCTGGGGCATTGTTTTACTTTTTCTCTACTGCTGCATTAATTCACATATTCCAATTACTTTGTTTTATAATGTGTCCCAATGTTAATGTGTATTACACTTGTCTAAATTCGAACAAAAAGTATAGCAACAATGTACAACGATGCTACAGGCATAGAAAGTCATGAAAAGGATTGAGGAGTGAAAACAATATGAGAGCAGGGGACAAGTGAGGCCAGTTCAGACACAGTGACAGCAGGATGTGTGTGTGTGTGTGTGTGTGTGTGTGTGTGTGTGTGTGTGTGTGTGTGTGTGTGTGTGTGTGTGTGTGTGTGTGTGTGTGTGTGTGTGTGTCTCCAGCAGGCTTTAAACACTTCTTCCCTGATTGTCAAGTCAAATAAAGGTTGTCGCGCGCCAAGCCTATTGTCCAGACACTGACCCCCCCGGAGAAAACCTGCCTAGCCACCATGTCTCACACACAAACACACACACACACAC
>JBAMJR010000358.1:845000-1282500 GCA_038501785.1 Myoxocephalus aenaeus | reverse complement strand
TGCATCCTCTGGTGTGCGAGAATGTGCTTATTCAATTTCATATCCTGTTTCATGTTGATATTTCTCATGTAAAGGTGGATATTTCAGCCTGATGGTGAGTTAAGATCTGTATTAATAATCCTATGGGGACCATCAGAAAGCACAGCAAATCTCAATTCACCCCAGTCAGTCGATGTTGAGTTGTCAGAGCTCTTCTTAAGCATATTCAGATTGTATTCAGATTGATTTCTGGTGAGCAGAATAACACCTGAAATTAATTTTGCTAATCCGACGCTCAGATTAGATTTCAAAGTGCTGAGTCGAATCCATGCCGCTGCTAGCTGTGGAGCGCTGTGGAGGAAGACATGGAGGAGAACAAAAGTCCGTCATCAGACACTGAAAAAAAAATGGGTTGCTGACACTTCCGCTTACACTTTCTGCTGCTTCCCCCTCGCAACATATACCAGCCTCCTCCATCGCCGATAGAGCTGGGTATCGTTTCAGAAATGACGATGCCAGTAAGAAAACCAGCAACCTTAAAGTACTTTATTTAACCATCATGTGAATGGAACTGTGCATGTGTGTTTTTCTCAAATCTGGACAGGAAATGCATCGACTGCAGGCATTGTTTGACTGGAGAAGTGTCGATACTACTTGGTACTGGGTTATTTTAGCCGATACCTGAAAGGTATGGAGTACCGATACTCAGCTCTAGTTGCTGAGTTTGTCTGGTGAGACGGGGGCGTTCTACACCTGCAGGCCAGGATTCATGCAGTGTTTTATAGGAAAGGTGAGCCACCTCACCTGAAGTAAAGACCGCCTCCATCAACAGATTGAACAGTTCAGCTTCAGAACAAAGACATAAACTAAGTCCTGTTCATGTTTGATAAGAGGCTGATACTTAGCCGCACGGATGATTTTGAATTGAGTAGTTATGATCCACTCATATACACTTAAGAATATAGCCTTGTCTAAATTCCAAAGTTCCAAAGTCTCAAGAGTCAAAAAAGACCAGATCAGATTTGCGGAAAGCAGTCTGAACATCAATGGACCTGAGGAGGATGACGATGTGAGGAAGAAGAAAAGAAAAGGCAGGAAAACTGACAAACGGAGACAAGAAAATAAAAGATAGTGGACACTGGAACTGTCAGGGATGCTGGAGCGTGAGCGTGTGTGTGTGTGTGTGTGTGTGTGTGTGTGTGTGTGTGTGTGTGTGTGTGTGTGTGTACGTGTACGTGGTTGGGTGACCTATATGTGTCAGTGCAGTGTGTAGTAGACCCCTGGGCTTGGGTTATATTTGGTCATCACACATGGTAACGCAACCAGTAAGGACACACACACACACACACACACACACACACACACACACACACACACACGTGCACGGGTCAGAGACAGGATTCTTGCCATCATGTCAATGCACTGGTATATTGAGCTTGAATAGAACTGGTTAAACGAATCCTTCACTAGTTAAAACTGCAGATTAGTCCAATCAAAAGTGTTAACGCTCTACTGAAATGAACTGTCAATCATTCTCAGTTCATTCAGTAAGTCAAGTTACACACTTGACAATTATCTGCCTGAAAAAAAGACAAATGGAGATTGCAACAATTCCATCTTCAAAATCAAAGCCCAACCATATTTACTATACTGCAAAAACATATGGCTTCAGTCAGCCCTGTGATTCCATCCCATAATGAGCTAAGCCAAATCCGTGGTCAGAAGAGGATTGAAATAGATTGGTTTTGGATCGATGTTCCATTAGTCATTAAATGATGGTCAGTCATTAGTCCTTGCCTCTGATCTTTAAACAGAAAAACACAGGGTAGTTTTCCTCGACTTTTCACCAAATTCTAACTCTGAGTCAACGAGACAGGAATTAGGCCATGCTTAATTTTACTAGCAGTAAAACTGATAGAATTTTTTTTTCTATCAATAACCTAATTGAAATAGTTCTCACCTTTATCTAACCACCAACTATTACGACATAGTTCACTGACTGGTGCGACAAGCATTTTGTAAGTGCTATATGGATTTGACAGAAAAACTCAACACTAATGGCAACACTAATTATGTGTCCAACAAGGTATAATAATTGAGGATGAGGAAGAAAATAATTCCACAACACAAAGAGTCCAATATTGTCTGTACAATGACAGCTTGGAGCACTATCTCAATTACACCAGTTACTCACCACAGGAAGAAAGGACATTTCATTTATTTATTTCATTTATTTGTAGTAATGTTTAACTGGTACAGTAGTGTTGCCCATCGGCATGTTACTATAGTTAGCTGACCTTACCTTTTGGGTGTCCTGTTTTGTAATAAGAGACAGCTGCCGGCCACAGAATAGGCCTTGGTGGGAGTATTATAGCATCATTGTATTGACTTCTCTTGAGGGTTACATACGCAGTGTCGCTCAAATTTGAGTTATGCCAAATGAGGTCGTTAGGTTTTGCCCCAAATGTGCCGTCTGTACACTTGACTGCACCGTGGCAGAACCGCACATCACAGAATCGCATTACATGTGTTCCTCTGAGTGGCATTAAGTGAAAGATCAGTCTATTGAGGCTGACCTTCATCACTCACACACTGTTAACCTGTCCACACTGGGCCCTGACTGTGTGTGTGTGTGTGTGTGTGTGCGCGTGTGTGTGTGTGTGTGTGTTGAAGGTCACAAGCTGAAGTGATTGTATGGCTTTAATGTCCTTGACTCCTCTCTAATCTCTACCTTGACATTCAATTCTAACCTGCCATGCTCCATTGCCCTCGGCTTACTGTACACACAGGACTGCAGCGCTGCAAAAACACACACACACACACAAACACGCACAAGACACAGATTAGTTTTCTGTGCATTATAGGTGCAGTCGAGCATGGACTGTACGAATGTATCTTCATTTCCTTATCATGAAGTGTGTGCATGCAGTCCACATAAACAGTGACAATGTTCTCAGTTTTATATGAGATTTTCTTTGAAGCTCCAATTGCTTTGTATTTTTAAATACAAAGCAATTGGTATATTCCCATATCGGGAAGAGGATGTGGTAAGTCAAGTGTTTTCCACAAATCCACAGTTATTTTAAAAGCCATAATAGCTTCATTAACAATGTATGTGTTGAAGCCACAAAGTAGTACATACACATCCCAAAATCAAATCACGTGTGTGCACTGATTAAAGGATCCCAACAAAAGTACAGCTAGTTGAGTATCACCTAATGAACTGACTTATTGGAAAATGGACTTTGTTTATGCTCTACAGTTCCTCTCATTCACACACACACACACACACACACACACACACACACACACACACACACACACACACACACACACACACACACACTCACACCAAGGCCAGTACTCTGTGGCACTGATCTAACCATCGGGAGCAATCGGCGTTCTGTGTCTTGCTCAAGGAAACTTGGACATGTGACAGGAGGAGTCAGGGATCCAACCGGCAACCCTGTGAATAATGGACCACCGTTTTAAACAATGACTTTAATACAGATACATTTTATGGCTTACGAACTAAGAGATACAGACAAAGTAACAACCAGTAGGCGTTGTTTCACAAAGAGCCTCCAGAACAGCTTTGTATTCTGTGTGTGTGGAACTCTACTGGAGGGATGAACAGTGTGTTTCTAAAGATGTTCCTGATTTTAGAGTTTTGATTGTGTTCTCTAACATGTTGCTCCAAAGCCTCCCATGTGTTCAGTTGAATTGGGATCTGAACGCTCACGCTTACGATGGACATCACATTCATCCATCTAGTCAGCTCGGTCCGTATGGAGGCATCTGAATTTCAGAAGGTTTATCTGCTTTATTCTCTTTTTCCTTCCATCTGTTGGTCATCTGAAGGCAACATAACTAGATTTTGGTATCGGAAGCATTCTGGTTTCCGTTTGTAGTCCGAGTTGACCAATCACGTTTGAGCAGGCCTTGGATGAATGCAGGTAAACAGTATTTACTTACTGTAATGCAACCTGCGAACCCACAGCTATCGTCTGAAGGTCTTTGAATTGATCTTTGATCTTTGTTTAAAGTTATCATGTAAAATGGCTACTCCGATGGCTAGACCGGAACATCAGAACTGTTGTCCGTTGTCCCCAGAGGCTAAATCGTCATCAAACCGATAACCGATGGGTTCTGAGATTGGCTAACTGGTGACTGAACGTTCTGGACCATTTAATGCCCACCCTTTTCTCTTTAACACTGCAAGATTTATCTTTAATCCAGAGCCTCTGACCTTTAACGTTATGACTGTGAACTTTAGCGAGGTTTACCACAGTACAACTGTAAAGCATGCTCTTATGGGCAGTTACTTTCACACACCAGTGTTGGTTGTCTTCATGCATGCTTTCACTCTCTTTCATCTTGTAGCCATTCCAGTCTATCTGTGTATTCTAACGTCACAATCATCATTCAACCAAACACAATTCTGCGTACCCATTTTTCTCAGGAGGGCGACCTTTGAGGTGATTGGCCTTCGCCCTGACTATGAGTGCATGGCCTGGGCTGACCTAATTAAGCGCATTGAGATAACGAGGTCCAGGGGACTATTGGTGGAGGAGGACCACGGAAACAGACGGTTGACCTCCGTAAAACTCATCTGCTTTCATCTCTCATCTCTTCCTACATTCATCTTCCACTGCCTCGCTTCTCTTTCCTGTCTCCATTACTTTATTCATGTGTACATGTTTCTGTGTCTGTATATCAGCAGAGTAAAAGAATCAGGGATGTGAGCATTTTGCATACAGTAGATTTATTTTGGGTAGGGTGTTTGTCAGTTTGCAAGTTCACTACTCTTTAGGCCCATTTATATCAATTATCCAAACTGATTTATAGGGACCATATGACCATATCTGACCATATGACCATATCTGACCATATGACCCGCCTTTATACCCATGAAAACCTGTTGTTTAGTTAACTTTCACTAAACTTTCACTTGACTTAATATACAATGACTTGGCTGCCTACATTTTGTATGCTGAACAAAATTTGTGTGAGAAAATCAATGTTTTTCAGCTCTCACCAGCCATACTCCATTAAATCAGCTGTTTGGGAGCAAACTGAGATGGAACTGCAACAGAGAGAGAGGTTCTTCTTGGCTTATCATACATTATTGCCCAGCAATGGCAGTTCTGACAGAAAAACTGGTTTTCTGAGTGCTTGCTGGGAAACTGTTCGAGATGAGGACTCACCACACAGCTCTGACTCACCCTGACGGCCAGCCTGGGGACATTGGATGACGACTGAGTTTTAGATTTGAGGTGAACAGTTAAGAATTTATTCATCCTGAACACCAGCCTGAATAAGAATCACAGCATATGACTGCGTCTCTCGAAAAGTATCAGTCAAGACCTCTAGAATCCCATTTCAGAGCTGCATGCGTTTATCAATGTTTGTGATTATCAATGAATGTAGATGGATTGTACTTATAGTGTAAGAAGCACTGAGAAGTATCATCCACTTCACAGACAGTCTTGGTATGCTGACTCACTAATATGAGTAACATTCACACTAATAGTTTAAATAGTCCTAATTCTTACCCCTTGTCTAGACCATGAAGGGTTCACGCAACGACACCGCTGCAGCAAATGCTGACGCAGCGGTTTACACCGGTTCCATCTTGTCCAGGGGTTTGAACGTTTCGAGCAGCAAGGGAGCAAAGAAACTCTCTGTGCAGTTTGTAGTTTCCTTTGATATGTGTGAGAGTATTTCTGATCTACTTTCCCATCACCACTGATGCATTTGATATATAGATAATAACCTGACAGCAAACGTTACTGGTTACAATAGCAATTTGTTTGTCTGATAAAGTTTGAGAGTTTTAAAACGCTTTACACATTAAACAACACAGACCCCATAAATAAACAGCAATACATTAGATAGGGAAGCCTCTTCTTAGTTGATCAGTCGACCCATCGGCCATTTCGTTCTTAGTTGACTAAGATTTATTTAGCCGTTATTTTTATTTTATTTTTCATACTGAATGACTTATTTAAAAAAAAACATATGAGTACATATCAGGTAAACACAATATTTAAAGTGATGCTTTTATTGTGATTTTTTTGTGTGCAGAAAGTGTCGATTAAATCAACGAACCGATAGTCGACAAAAAAAAGTAGAAGTCGACTAAAGATTTCTTTGGACGAAGACAGCCCTAAAATGAATTAGGCCACAGTACAATCAAAGAACAGGGTCAGATAATGATGAAATAAAGATAATATGATTTTCAAGTTCAATAATCAAAAAGAGAAGATAAGAGAAAACCCCTCAAATATGTAGTTAAGTGTCATGTTTTATTGACCATATACGCCTTTACGCCCGTAGAGGAAAAAATAGACTACGCTTCAGGTCAGTGTTGCGTGTGCAGACACAGCTGAGACGCAGCCTGCATGACGGCGTATCTGTTCTCTCATACATGCGAGTGAAAAATGCATCTGAAGCGCTCGCATCCAGGACACAAGGTTAGTTTGTTTGTGGTAAAATGAAGCCTAGTCTGAGCAGAGAGAGCCACTGTGTATCCAGAGAGCATCAGTGATCTCCAGAAAGTGGAATTGATTACACAATATATAAAAAATACAAAGCAACGACCATTTAGCAGTAAGGGAGAGCATGTAACCCAGAGTCCATTCACACAGATTTACATGACAGCTCAGTGCCTGAGGCCAGACGGAGCGTCTGTCACTCACAGCACTGACACACTCCCTGTGCACACATGAATACAAAATGAAGGCTGCACAAACAACACGAAGAAGGCTCATATCAGCGCCGATGGACCGGGCTGACAGATTAGTCATCTGATTAGTTGCTGAGTGAATGAACCAGCCCACCTTCAAATTAGCTCAATGGCCTCTTTCCTGTGAAGGAGGCACTTCAGTAATTATGCACAAGGCTTAAACTGGGATTAAGACCTTAATTAATCATGGAATTATTGTTTGGCCTCCATGTAGAGCGTGGTGATTATGGCTATCCGGGGAACATTGTGGTCTTGCTTCAGATCAGATGTTCTCAGTAGCTGTAATCATAATAAGAGTCTTCACAGTTCTTCGTTAAAGCCTGTTTATGTGTGGAAGTTCTCCAGAGGAAAACCACGTATGCTGGGACTGAGAGGGGTCACAGGAATGAAAGGCAGATGCTTTCACTGGAGCATCAGGTGGAAGGATCAGATGTTTTTTTTAATTATCACAATGCAAGTAGTGAGAAATTGCAGGTCAGAAATGCCAAAGAAAGAAGCAAGTTTATCCTCAAAAATAAATGTAAGTAAATAATTGTAAAAGTTCTCGCTCAGTACATATTCATTCTTTAAAAAAACTAATCTGAGGAATCTTTGCAAATGTATTGGACGATATAAGTGGATTTCTTTTACATCGGTATCAGTGGTGCTAACAATACATTTTTTGGTGCATTAAATAGTTTTCTACGAGGATGGAAAGAACGATAATATGAAGTAGTATGTATCCTGATTTCACATTTAAGTTTACAATACTGCTTGACTACTAAAATGTACTTTCCATTTTACTTCATTGAGGCACTGCCACTTTAAACTAATTAACATATTTGTGGTCACTGTTTCCAGCAAGGTGCTGAATCACATAGACTAAATGTTTGTGATGTCACGTCTTCCCTAAAAGACTAAATAGTAGCGCTTAAGTTAATGTCTGTCGTGTCTGTCTGAAAAATGGACAAAATAAATGGTTGCAGACCCCTCAATCGCCCAGGAGATTCTGTACATCTCCAGGTTGTTCAGAGATTCTGGGGTCGTGATCATTGGCATCTTGTTGTCTCGAAGCACTCAGAGCTTTGTGTTGGCTTTAAGAAAAGGGAACGGTAAATGGACCTGTACTTGTATAGCGCTTTTATAGTCTTCTGACCACTTCTGAGCGCTTTAACACTACTTGAAGACCAGGATGTGCACACCATGGGAATGTCTGAGAAGACGCCGACAGCAGAAACAGCTGATCAGTCATGTGAGTTGAATATTCGCGATACGTCAGAATTTATTCGGAAAATGCATTTCCATAATCCATGAAGCGCATCAAGGCAACCAGGTGACCAGTTGGAAAGCAGATGGGTTACCACGAGGCCAAGTATCAAAGTACATTTTTTAAATTTAAAAACAGAAGTAAAGATCACACTCTATATTTTTTTTAATATTTTCCCATTTGTTGTTATGTCTGAAAAGACCCAAAATGAAGTGGAAATCAAGAAGTCCGCACTTCTTGATTACCAAATGATTTACACAGCATTTGTATTGTAGTATTTAGAGCCGTCTGCCATGCCAAAATGGTCCTAATGTAGACCTATGCTATTGCTACATTATCCGGGAGAGTCTTGTGTTTCTGTGTTTCGACATATTGAATTGCTGAAACAAAAAATGTAAATGGGAATACAGAATGGAGAAAATGAGCCACCAGCAGCCCCTCCCACTCTTTAGAAAACGCCTCAAATCAGTGTGAAGTCAAGCTGAATGAATGAAATGGAAATTCCGTCTGATTAGACTATAAAATCAGCTTTGTAGTGAACAAAGACACCAATTTTCTTCAGCTAATCGTTTACCATATTTGAACCAGTTTGTGTAAAAGAGAGCCAACATCTCACAGCTTCACCCACAGCTGAGACATTAAGAGGTATTCATACATGTTCCATATGTGAATGAAGTCTTTAAAAAAAATGTAATCCTGTGCAGGCAGTTCTGGTTGCTGATGGTGAGCAGCAGAAAGTCTCAATCGTTTCCACTGCTGTGAAGCTATCACACGCCTGCTTTAAAATACACAATAGCATGACTCTCCACAGCTGAGCACAAAGTAATCTGAGCAGCATTCAAACCCCTTTTCTAAAGAAGCAACCTCTAAATGAGTTGCGGAACAGCTGCAAAGCAGGCTAACGAGCATGCAGAAGACCATCAGACCGATCGATGGACGTCATATTCTGACCACGACTGACATCGACTCTAATAACGGATCATTTAGGCTTCAAGTCAGAGCAGACAGACGTGTCATTTGGTTTGGTTATTATTCAGCCTGGGAACTAAGACATGGCACACACACACACACACACACACACACACACACACACACACACACACACACACACACACTTACTCGCTCACATATTCAGTGGTGTGAGAGTTAAATTAAAGGGAAATCAGGCAAACAAATCAGGTTTGTAGTGAAAAGGCATTCAGCCTCAATACATACACTGAGAGCTAATGAGGACTGTAGAGTTGTGTGTGTGTGTGTGTGTGTGTGTGTGTGTGTGTGTGTGTGTGTGTGTGTGTGTGTGTGTATGCATTTGTCCACGTAAACCAGCAAGAAGGAAGCCGGGACTTACAGTAACATCAGACAATTCTTTTGTGATGTATAAATGTGTAATATTGTAACTATAACTGCATCTTCCTCTTCATGTATGTGAACAGTGGCGCCACAGATGGAGCTTTGTTTGTTGTATTTGCCAGGGTTTGTTTTCTATCACAATGTGAGTGAAGTGCATCCACGGCTTGGACCAAACCTGACCTCTCCTCATGAAAAAAACATAACACATCACATCTGCCCATAAGATACGGTCGATGGGATCCAGCAGAGCATACGGAGGGGTTCATAATCACAAGCATGGCCTTGTTTAAAGGAAAAATAAAGAGACACAGTTAAATCTATATTTTTAAATGCTCAATATTAATACAAATATAAAATATTTCAGAATGGCCTACAGAGAATGAAGCGTGTTCCAGCCTTCATTTTACCGTTTACCTCTCAACGGTCGTGACAGAGAATCAACTGTGATAACTTCACTCTCAGTATCATAAAACCACTGTGCAGTGTTTTTCTGTCTGATGAGGAGGAGTTGCTCAAACAGAACTTCCAGGATCAAATTTCATCTTTCATTTATGACTCTGTGCTTCTTTCGGTCTAAACGCCCACAATCTCTCTTCTTCGGAACCTTCCAACCTTCTACGTCCTTTACTTCTGTCGTTAACTTTTATACATACAGCAATGAGGTATATGTTTCCTTTTGCTGTCAGGCTGCACAACCAGCTGAGCTCCCAGTAGACCACAAAAACACACTTTATTCACTTTAATCACTTCAACCGGTGCAATATAAATACATTGTATTCTGTCTGTATATATAATATTGTCATTGTGGATTCTTACAGTTTTTTCTTACATATATATGTATATATATATATATATTTTATTTTTACTATATGTCTCTTGTGTGCACTTTACCCGTCTGCTGCCGTAATCCTGCAAATTGTGCACTGCGGGACTAATAAAGTAATATCTTATCTTATCTTATGACATGACCATCAAACAACAAAACACCATCTTCCTGATGTCTGTTACCACTCTGATCACTGATCACCTGTCCCTGTTTTACTTTTCACCAACTGTTTCCATTAACCTCCCTCTGGCGTCCATATCTCATCTCTCCCCCCAATCTGTTTTTACAAATCATCCCCCCTCCCCCTTCATTTCATCATCTCCCTGTCTTGTATTCATTTAATCCGACACCTCCTCCCCTCCATCTTGATTTGGTCATTTTTCCTCTCTCTCTTTCAGCTCTCCTCTGTGTCTCTCGATCACTGCCCCCCCCTCCTCCCCTCCCATCTTCCTCAGCCCTCCGTCCCTTCTGTCCGCTGCTGCTGTCTTCCGTAACCCACTTTCAGGGCGAAACAATGGGCACAATGGGGAGTGAGCCCCTGAGGCGATGGGAGGGGATGTAGATCGCAGGGCCAGTACAAGTATCAAAAGACAGCTCCCCACCGAGAGAGAGACACAGAGACAGAGAGGGAGCACTATTGCCCATCTGCTGAGGTGCTGAAAGGAGGGGGGGGATGATAGAGGATGGCGACAGACAGCAGAGAGAGAGTGAGATAATTGTGTAGTGTGTGTGCGTGTGTGTGGACAGTGACACACTCCGTCCTCCCTCTCCCACTCTGTCGTTTAAGGTCCATGGTCACTGCAGATTCACCAACACACCTTGGTGAATGGTTCCAAAAGTTTACCACTGTGAATTACTTTGCAGAGCTCTCTTTCATCCTTCAACATACGACACAAGAGTCTCCTGGATCTGTTGAAAGGCAACTTTTTTGCGTGGGGGAAACCCCGTGTCCATGACAACGCATTGAACACCAGAGTATCTGACTGGCTAAGACGGGTGAACTGGGGACTCAGGAGCCTGTTTTGTGCAAACACTGCAGCTGGTGATGGTTGATGGATTGAAGCTGTTTGTACATCAGTTGTCTGTGCAGCTGGGTAGGCACTTCAACCACAGCTCCCCCGCTCGCAAGGTACTGATCTCGTCGGTTAAAAATGAGCTCCCCTATCAAATATGTAATTACATTTTGGTTTGACAGCACTCATAAAGAAAAATAAGTCAGACAGTGCTGTAGAAAATGGGAACAAACATGTGAACAAAGCCGGAGCTGTTAAATTAATTCCAACTGGACCTCAAAAACTAAAAGTGAACTGATTGAATAGAAAACTAGTTTATTATAACTTGGGTTATGGGAATCATAGCTCTGGTCCTGCATTCAGCCTTGGCCCGGTTGCCCCCAAAGATCTCTAGACGTGAGTTCTCGGACAATCTTAATTACTTGTCCAATAAAATCCAGACATTGAACCTACGTGAGTTCTTATTGGGGCGACTGTGGCTCAGTGGAAGAGCGGGTCGTTTCAATCAGAAGAAAGTGTGGCTGGTAGACTATACGCTCTATACAAGGACAAGACCATTTACAACTCGGTTGAATCTGTGTGTCCGATGATCATTATGGTATGATCTCATATTATCACTGCGTGCCAACAATAAGAACACTCCTGCAGTGCTAAAGCAGCCGTATTAAACACATGCGATAAAAGCCTCAATCTGTGCCCATTTAAACGCAACAAAAGAAGACCATCCACAGAGACGGACTTCTGGACCCCTATCTAGGCTGCAGGGCAGTTTCTGGGTCCATGCTGGTAAGTTTCCATCTGCTGCCTGTCTGTTAAGATCAGGGTTCTTCCAGAGCCAGAGTATTTGAAATCTGTTCAAATAAAAAACACCCTGAAGTCTAGGATGTGAGGATGGGGAGATGTAGGGTGTCACAACATCAAGGACCGCCGGTTCGAAACACTGAGACGTCACTTCAACGGACTCTCTAACTGTCTTTTAGAAAAAAAACGTTGACAAGCAACAGCAAGGTCACATGTATATGACGTTATAAAAGTAGTGCACAGCTGCTTCCCGGAGCTTTCCTTTATGAGCTTCCGTCTCCCACACACAGTGGATGAAAAAGTACAGAACCTGAGAACCTGAGAAATAACTGATTATCGTTATGTATGCTTTTAATTTACAATGAAGAATCAAAGAAAAGGAAAGGGACATCAACACAAATGTAATGGTTTCCCTATTATTTGTCATTTTAGAGAAGGCAAAATTGTAAAAAAAAAAAAAAAGTAAAAGCCGAAGACGTCTCATATGAAGAACATTTTGGAATGTACTTACAGTGACGTGAATATGGTGAGTCTCTCTTGTTCACTTCCATGCCATTGTTACACATGGAGCATATCACACCAGTCTCTGTCAGCTGGACACACGCACACACACACACACACACACACACACACACACACACACACACACACACACAATGCACTGCTCACTTTACAGTATATGGCTCTTTCAAATCGCTGCATTGAACAAAAAGAAAGGACCTGAGTATGTCTCGGGGTTCAGATGCATTGTGGGTATTGTACCGCTCGTATACGTGCATTGTCGTGTGCGTGTATTGTGAGCGTATTGTATGCGTACTGTAGCGTATCAACGCAGTGGAAGCTAGCAGAGGCAGGCGGGCGTGATGTTAATGTATGCCAGCAGGAACACAGGCTCAAGTGTTTATGTGGAACAGAGCTGTGCTCTATGGGGGAGACCCTGCTGCATCATGTCCCTAATCTGACGTCGGCATGGTAACATTTACATACAGTAATAATTATCATATTTTTTATTCATTTGATCTTTTGAAGCAGGAGACGAAAGGTATTTTCCAAAGCAAAGGTCCAAGATTTAAATGACAAACTAGAGAGGTGCTCTCCAATAGGTGTGTCTGTGGTGATGCATGATCGAATACAAACCACAGTCGCTCCCCTGTCTGGACCGCAAGTCTATCAGACATGATTTTTCATGTCTCACGCAACAGATAAATGTCAAGAAATCTGAATTCAACTTCCTCTCTTTCACCAAAGTTAGAATATCTGTCATGTCAACTCATCGTAAACTGTTCCAACAATCCCCATCTCTGGTTGGGTCAAGCTAATCCTTTAATGGACCGAGTTACATGTGAAAGCACGCTGGCTCTGTTTCTCTCTCTCTGTCCGCTGAGTAGCAGCTCTTGTTCTTCAGAGGTCAACCATTAAATTAGCATAAACAAATGTCAAAAATCGCCCCCAAAAACACAACAACTGGCGACACTGTCCAGCGGCTGCTAACAGCTAACTAGCTAGCTGTCCTTACCAACGTAAGAAGACAAGCTCCATTGTATTCAGCTAGCTAAGTCCAGTTTGTGGTTTTGCTAAGCGATAGTTACAAACACATCAATACATCATAGTCTAACAGCAGACTAGGCGTGCAAATCTAGAGAGGAGCAATACGTAACCTATAGCAGAAGCAACGTTCTGAACTGAAGCAGTTGCTGTTCACTTGTGGCCCCTACCGGCCAGTTAAGAGCAGTGAGGACCCAACAGTCAATGACAGTATAAAACCATTAATAAATATGTTGTCAATAAAGTAATATATAAAAAGTGTGAGTCACTGCAAACATGAGAGGTCATAAATGAGCACCAACGATACAAGGTTGACGGGTCCAGCAGCATGACAGACACAGAGAGGCTGTCAGCTCTCCCCATTAATATTACAGTCAAACCACACGGACAGGAAGTCATAAGTACACAGAAACAGTTTCTTAGAGGTTACAAAAAACTCAGATATTACTGCATATGTAGGGATAAAATATCTGTGGGTATTGCGCATGGTGAAAAAAACGTTTGATAGCAAATACATAGAGCAGAAATTTTAAGCAGAAAACACCTCGATCCAATAGGGTCAGAGAAGTTTCTGGCCGGCTTTTTTCTGGGGTTTCAGAGTAGCCTGCTGACATCGGGGCCAAGACTTCCTGTTCTGTGCGCTGCTCATTGTTTACAGTCAGATTAGCTACTTCAGATGTGAGACTGGAGTTGGAGTTGAGAGAAGACTTGATTGTTGAGTTCCCAGATCGCCTTTTCGGTTTTGAAAAAGCCGAGAACTACATGTATGTTGTTCATTCTGTACACATGACATCTATTGCACTTCTGTCCATTCTGGGAGAGGGATTCTCCTCTGTTGCTCTCCCAAAGGTTTCTTCCCTTTTTCTCCCCGTTAAATGGTAAATGGACAGTACACTCAAAGCACTTTAACAATACATGTCATCATTCACCCATTCATACACTGATGACAGGAGCTACCATGCAAGGTGCCACCTTCCATCAGGACTATCTAAACATCCATACACCACAGGCCAACCGGGGTTAAGTGTCTTGCCCAAGGACACATCGACATGGACTATATATATAAAAGTGAGTGTTTGTGAGGCAAACCCCACCCTGCCACTGCAGCTCTAAGGTGTCAAAGCCAATCATATCAGGTGGCTGGCCAGTAACTGTTGTATTGATCCAGCGATAGGTGAACCGTGATCAATGGAGCCGTGACATCCAGTCAGAGAGCAGTGGGAAAGCCCCGCAGCATCACTGCAGCTCGCAGGAAGGCTGTCTTTTGTGAACGGGTTTAGGTGGCTCAGCTCCATAAAGAAGACTGCCTTTGTGTTGCAGACACCCCTCACCTGCCAGACGCAGTCAATCCGCTGTAGGAGGACACACAGAGTGGTGGCAGATGGGATACATGGTGGGAACAGCCCTGTAGGCATCCAGCTTTAGTTACACTGGATGATCGGGTGGAAACTCACGACTGGTTCCATCATCCCGCCTCTTTTCAGGCTCATTTAAAAGATGAGCTGCAGCCGAGACTCAGGCCGAACTTTTGACATCAGTGCTGTGAGCTGAATAGGGTTACCTTTAATACTGACCTTATAAATGACCATCCCAGCTACTATGATCCTAAATAAGAGTATGTATCAGCGATTGTCCACAACAGCAGCCGTATAGCATCTGTAAATTCATTAGATAACATTGTGGAAAGTAACAAAGAACAGCCAGCAAAGATAGAGTTCAAATACATGAATAAGAATGTAGGTTCGGAAGGATTTAAACACAGTGAATTAGCAACAATATGCTAGAGGCAATGAAAGAAAACTGTATGAACACTCAAAGTGCAAAGCCCCGCTGGTGACCCTTAGAGGCTGAAGTATTTATTACACCAGACCCACAGAACCATCACTGCTGCGTTTTGACGCTAGAAGAAAGACCATGAAGTCATTCAATCAAAACGTGTTAAAAAAGAACATTTAGAGTTGATGTCGGCCACAAGGCATGCAATCTGTTTGTACTGTGAAACAGGTCCACACATCTTCCAGCAGTATGCATCTGAATTAGATGTTCTCAGTTCAAGGACAGCAAGGGACGAGAGCACGCGTTCATTTGCCTTTAACTGAACAAACAGGACTGTCAGCATCTGTCCCGTGGATCATGACCCAGTGCAACAGGCCTCTCGCTGCACCTTTAGGTGTCCTGTTGCGATCAGCATACGTATTTGGTCACAGAGTGAGCAACAGAGGACAGAAACTGATTGATCAGCACACAGTGGGACAGATTTGCACTCCACTAAGGCACTGAGTTAATGATTAAACATGCAGGCGTTTTAATGGGGCTCATTTCCTCAGCACTTCTGCTTCCGCTTTATAGCCAGAAGCAGCCCACAGGCCATACTGACACACACACACACACACACACACACACACACACACACACACACACACACACTCGCCACAGTTACAACGTTTTTGTAACCTCAGTCTTATTTCGGTATTTTCGGCCATCGCTCAGGCGATCAGTTCATGTACCTGTTTCCTCACGATGTCACTGCAACACCTGTCCACTAGTTGCCCTCACAGGCTACATGCCAACGCCCTTATTTTATCTTTCATAGCTCCTCGCTTCACCCGAAAACATCCCTGTCCGTCGCTATGAAGGGCGTTCCAATGCTCAAAGATCTTTGTTCACTGGAGAGGCTTTTCTCTTCATGATCTCTTTATTCTCCTCTGTTATGAGTCAAGAATCAGCACAAAAAAAAAACATTTTAATTATCTATCAGCATGTCTGAGGCTGGAAATCCCATTTACCATTTACTGTTGGGGAGATATAGTTTTACGTGTTCCTACACCGGTTCCTTTTGAGTATTTGGACATTGCATATATGGGCAAATACAGAACAAGGCCGACTGACAGCTGGATCAAGAAACATGGATGCAGATAACGGGCATGCACCCACAGAGTGTGTACCTGTCACTGTGTGTACATCTCACCAGGTCCTCTGTTGACAGATTGTCTGAGCTGCATCCTTGGTCCAGTTTTCTAGCCTGTGGGTATCCTGTCCCCATCTCTGTTCTACAAACCCGCTTGTTGCCCGTCTGTGAGGAGGCTTCCTGTCAGTTCCCTGGCATCTCTTTGCCTGTTCCGGCTACTTTCTTGTTGGGGAATGGAAGCCTGCCTTTTAACCTTTGCCTCTTGTAAAGGGCTTTAACTTCAACCTGCTCTGCTGCATGTGGCTCCCTTTCCTGGTGACCTTTGACTCTCCAATGTGACTGGAACTTTTTTTAACAGAGTTCAAGCAATTATATAGTTGTACCAGATTATTTAAGACACTTCTTTCAAAATGAAAGCAGAGCTATTCCACATGAACGGGAAAAAATGAACAACACCACAGAAGAAGATTTATTTGAGCTTCTCCAAGTTTTTCAAAAGGCCACGTGTCACTTCTGATGCATATGCATGGCCTAATGTTGTCGTGCTGCAAGGCACACACACAGAAACACACACACAGAAATAGAGGCAATACTACTGAGTGCTAAATTGCAACAGTGCCTAGAAACTGATCGTGGATTAAGGTTATGTTGGGATGTCAGGAGCAGTATTCGTCGCCGTGACACAACACATAAACTTAACCATTATTCTCTTCATGTACATCCGTTCGGCCTCTGGTTACAGCACGAGCAGCAGAAGGGATAGAACCGGGGCGAGCTTTCCAACCCTGCCTTTGATGCAGCAGCCCTTCAAACAAGCACTATAAAGGACACCGTGTTCACAGTGTCTGCTCATGAAAGAGGGGGCCAATCAAAAGTCCTTCAGCACCAGTGAGGAAGACATAAAGCTCGCAGTTTGGCACAGTCCTGCTGACGAGCTAACAGCTAACGCTAGCTGACTAAAGGTCGCACAGACTTGCATTTTGATGTGCTCAAGCTCTACTCAGTCAAAATTAGTATTAGGCGAAGGTTAGTTATAACACTATGATGATGTGTTCAAATGAATCTTGTAAAATGTAGTTGTTGGTGAGAAACTTGAATACTTCCAGTTGTTTGAAGGAGATGTTTTCACAGCAACATGAAATAGATGAGATGAATTCTGACACGTTTAACTTTCTAACACTTTAGCTCATTAAAACTACTCGTGCCAAAAAATTGTAATTCAAATTCAAATACAGTAATACAGTTGTTATGCAAATAACCACTATAGATGATGATAAAGTAAAAAGATACCATTTAACGCAGACTTTGAGATGGTTGAAAGTATTTTTTTGGGACGGTAGTGAAAAAAGTGAGTCTGCGGTCTTTCTGTCAATTATACTGTAGTTCTTAGAGAAATAAATGTAATCGGCAAAACCTGGAATCAGCAGGTCAGCCTTGGATCGGTCAGCCAATCGGTGCGTCTCTAGTAAGCAAAAAATCAAGAAATGCAAAGAAATTATTTCAAACGGAGAGGCGAGACAAACAAAACCAGCGTAAACTTTAATTATCCTGATAACGTCTGTCTGAATAACACCCTCTACACACTCAGACGGTTTGCCTCAGAGGATCCGATCTGCTGCCTGCATTCTAATCTTGGCCATGTAGCAGCTACATTTGGAGAGCCGCCTGTGGCGACGCTGTTGTTAAACTACCGTCAGTGTGCATCGACTGAGCAGCGCGCTGACCTTCGTCTTCCATCAGGCTTTCCTCACCGCCGCCGTCTCTGTCTCCTCCAGCGGTAGACTGATACATGAGGCCGATAATGAGGATTCAAAAAGCCAGATCTGGTCCAGAGTTAAACCTCAGATATGAGGCAGTCTGACTGATTCTGTACATCAGAACCGATCATCTTAAACTGGCTGCGGGAAGTAATCATAACATACGTTTTCCTTAGAAGGAGATTTCTCACATGCTGCCACAGCTGAAAATTCACAGTCTCCTTCAGATTTGAGTCTAGCTGGTGGAGATTCAGCTGGACGTCTATTGATACAATATTTTTAGATAATTATATAACACGAGTGCTCATTGACTGTGACATCATGCATGAAGAAAGGTATCTTAAATAGTAAAAGTAAATGCATCAATGTGGTGCTCTAGTAAACCATAATAAACACATTGGTTCCATAGATATGAATGGTGATAACCATAGACTGTCGATAAGACGTCAACCATTGATTTGTGGACTGCTGTTTTGAAGCCTTGAGTTGGGCGATTTTGCCATCTCCATCTTGGATTAGGGAAGTCACCATGTGGATTTTTGCAGCCAATGAACAGAAGTTATTACCATATTTGGAATGCGGAGGAGTGACGTAGAGATGGCGTATATGTCTGTATATGCTTTATCGTCTATCTGACATTTACGAAATGAATGTCATACTGTATTGAAGAAGACTTGAAACTAGACAATGAGACCATAAACTCCTGTTTACAATGTTAATGTTACTGAGGGAATAAATCAAGAGAGAAGTAGAGTCATTTTCTCATGGACTTATATACAAGCAGACTTATGAATGCAAGTTTTAACACACTTTTACATTGGCTTCACTCCGCTGAACCGGACGTTACCGACTGACGATGACACAATAAAAAAGTCACACCCACAAAGCAAGATAAACAAGGGGGTGGGTCTGTGTTTCAAGACGGGTCAGACAGTCCCCACCGGGAGCCGGGTGCTCCCACGAGGGGATCCTCGGTCCACAGCGAGCAGCCGGGGTAAAAGCACACTACCGTGAAAGGAAATAAAGAAGATCTGTGTTGTATTTCTAATACAACACACATAAAAGCGAGAGAATTATTGTGAAACAGAATGTGGTCCAAGAATTGATTTAAGATGATTACCTATAGCTTTCAGAATCGTTGGAAGCAAAACACAAAATTGGATTCATTGTACAGCCTTAATAGCAACACACATCAACCAAAAGTCCATGTTCAAGAGTCAGACATTAGACAGACATTAGACAGACAGAGTAATACACCTGTGCTGTGTTTCAGTGTCTGATAAGCCCTGATAAACTGATGTATCTATACTTCCTGGATCGCATCTGGTCTCTACACCAGTACCTGAAACCACACGCCCCCACCAACACAGACCCTTGTGTTAGTTGTATTAACGCACTGCTGTTTTCTCTCTGAAAGCCTAGTGATGACATCAAAGTGGTAACCGTGGCAATCTTTCCCACCCATTGCAATGACGTGAACAAAGGAAAGGTTGTTCCCTCACATGGCCACTGGACAGCTAGTGGAGCTACAAACTGTGTTACGCAGAGACCAGTGGGGCAGCCTGGTCCTTACCAGTGTCACGCATCTACTTCAACCTGCAGGTTCAACCTGGAAGATGCTCGTAATAATAATAGATTGTAATTTAGCTCTTTAATAATGTTTCCCTTGATAGAGCTTTAGATAGTCATATACTGTATTTCCTTGGCCTAATTAGAGAAACACTCATGTCTGTTCAACAGTTTATTACTGTATTTAAATCTGTAACATGTTATGATATGTCATTGGTGCTGTTTCCATCTCAGCTTGAAGCGGCATTAATCCACCGATAACACAACTGGAATATCGGTCCGGCACACTCTCCTGTTTCCTCTTCATCCGGTCCGTGGTCTCCGTGGAGACCGGGGCCTGGAGCAGTACCAGACTGCAGGACGCTCTCTCCACCCTCTATTTATCCTCTCCACCTGGCGGCCCGCCAGACAGCGCTGTGCCATCGCCCTTCACTCCAGACGCTCACAGTCTATTCTATTTTCATCCCCCCATCTCTGTATGTGCCTCCGTCTCCTTCGCTCCTCTCTCTCTCTCTTCTTCTCTCCTCCTCTCATCCCTACCTGCCCTCTGAGGAAACGGCAGCTTCTGTGAGGAGGAGTTTATAAATAAAAGGCTGCTAAAAAGTAGAAAGAGAAAAGAAAAAAAGTGATAGACACAGCTTAGTAACCTGAGAGGAGCCGCAGACGGATGGGTGGGAGGAGAGAAAAGGTCTTCCATTGAAGGGCGGCTGTGGAGTGGGACGCTGCAGCCGGGACGAGCCACAGAGATAAAGATACACCGGTCTGACTGTCACCTGGGATTACGTCTGGAAATGTCAGAAAAGATGAAGCTTCAGTATTGAATGTCTATCAGCCACAAAGGAAAAATGTTTTAATGTCATTGTGAGTCTTCTTCATTGTGGATCATAATTTCCTGGGTGGTTCTGTAAAGAAACCAGACTGAGGCATCTGTCTGAGGCAACATGGAAGCGTAGCTGATGTTAGCAGCACAAAGGGGTACTTAGAGCAGCCCACGTGGTTATACTGGCCACAAAGTCACTCACTGGAAACCAGCTACACATTGTTGTCCAGAGCAGTTCTGCAGGTGCCTGAGAGTCGGACTGGATGCCAGGTGAATTATTAAAACCCAGCATTCACCCCCCTTGTTCTAAATAACTCTCACACACACACAAACACACACACGTACCGAGACAGACACAACGTGCCAGGAGATCATAGCGATGCCAGCGGGGGTTCCTTAATTCAGAATTAATTTATCCATCGCTGGGCACCGCCCCGTTTTACCCACAATCCACCTGGTCTGCCCTAACTGCACTGGCTGCTCCATTTAAGTGAGTGGGAGCCAGGTTCACTGGGAGAGCAGCCATACAGCCTGCTGCTGCGCGCTTGTACTGATGAAGGCTTTTTATTTATTTGACTTAATGATTGTGTTGATGTATTCAGCGTGTGCTCTTGTCAGGGTGGAACAGTCTGTGTGTGTGTGTGTGTGTGTGTGTGTGTGTGTGTGTGTGTGTGTGTGTGTGTGTGTGTGTGTGTGTGTGTGTGTGTGTGTGTGTGTGTGAGTAGTGAGTATGGAGGAAACGTGTATTGTGAGCTACAACACTGACATCTAGTGGCCAAAAACCTGAGCTGCAACCTTGTAAATAACTGAACTAAACAAATTTCAGCAGACTTCACAAAGAAGCTTTAGGGAAATAATTACAGGATTATGGCTACTTAGATATTTTTTCTCTGTTCTTTATCAAAGATTACCGAGCTTTGTCATGTAAAAGGCCGTCAAATGGATATGGTTTAAAGGCCCAACTCAATACTGCTAGATTCCCATGCCTCCCAGGACAGCTTGTGGAACTGATAACAATGTGTATGATGTTACCACAACAGCTGTTCTGTTCTGAGATCAGGTACACACACAGTTAAAAAACAAATGAGCCATGTACCTGGGTCCTGGACTGTGGGACCGCATAATAGACGATCGGGTTTGATCAACTGTTGATGTCAATGTTAGATTAGGAATAGAGTGCCTATTAGCCGAATGGTTACAGCCACATAGTGCCGAATAACCGTGACTGTTTCCTGTTTCCTGTCTGCCTCTGTTAATGGAAATTCCATTAAAGAAACATCTTTTAAACTTGTGTAATCTTCATATGGGTGGATCCCTGCCCTGGTGTAACACTGCCACATCACAGCATGGTCAACATTCTGATATTTCTTCATAGTGGAGACCTGCTTCACGTAGATCCACATCAGCACACAGTAGATTAGAACTACACTGGTTGAATGACGAAGAATTCAGCTTTGCTACTCTGGGTCTTCTTCATTGTGTGTTGGGCCCAATATGAGAGCCAATCAACACGTTAATGCGTTAATCAACTACCAGAACCCAACCGGCAAACAGCCTTACCCATATGCATTATAGGAGCACAATTTTAAGGACGTAGACCACAGAGCCGGACTGAGCGGCGCTGCTGCAGAAGATGGAAGGCGAAACAATCTTTTTTCATCACCCTCAGTGTTTAATGACGTCGGAGCCATCTCGTCATCGTCTTGTGTCTCCTGGAAAAGAGCATATTTCCTGATTGTTTTAGAAGATTGGCGGTTTGAGCCCCGGCTCCTCAAGTCCATGTCGCTGTGTCCTTGGGCAAAACAAAGGCTGTGCCCATGGTGTATGGACAGGAGTGCATGTTTAGTCCTGATGGGCAGGTGGCAGCTTGCATGGTAGCCCAGTTTATGAACGGGTGTGAATGTTGACACAGAGTGTTAAAGCGCTTTGAGAGGCCAGAAGACTAGAAAAGCGCTACACAAACACAGGTCCATCTACTATTAACTGGAGACAGGCATGGAGGCATGAACGTGGACAGGATGTGAGTTCTCTCTCAAGCGCTCTTTTTCATCGTTTACCCAACTGCTTTCAGAACATCATTGCATCAAGACCACAGAGGCACGCAAAACGGAATTCTCAAAGAAAGATAGGGGATGCAGACAGAAGGAGGCTATGGGGCCTTTACCAACATTGAGGCCATTCAGAAGAGGAATAAACTACTTTTGTAGTATTTGGGCAACACATCACACCCCACAGTTGTGTTTACTGAGGCTTTAAGGGTCTGACATATTTGCCGGTGGCTGTGTACAGCTGCCTCACACTCATGCCTCTGCATCCTCTCCTGTCATTCATTATAGGAACTCAGTCAAACCGCTGACACCTGACACCCTGGAGTCAGATTTATGGGTAAAGAAACATATCATCCGTTTGGTGCACTTTTAAGCACGCTGTGTTCATCTTCCCTCCTTTTCAGCGCAGAACTCCCACCGACCGTGAAACATCTGCTGACAGATGACACAAGCCCACTGGAGCCCACCAAAAGAAAGCTTGGCTCCAGGTCACCGTAACTAGGAAGCCGTTCTGACCGCCCTGACATCTTTAATTCATAGTGGAAAAAACATATTCCATTCAGAAGCAGGGCATGCTCTGGTAGATCCCAGGGCCCCATGGCCCATGTTCAATATGGACGGCCATACGCCATATGGGGGGGCTGTAGCTCATGGGGTGAGTGGTCGTCCTGAAACCACAAGGTATGGACACCATACCTTGGACAAGACTAAGGTCTCCCCATAGTTTGCCTGTTGAAGTGTCCTTGAGCAAGGCTTGCTCCCTGGGCGCTTCACAGCTGCCCACTGCTCCTTAATTACTAAGGATGGGTTCAAATGCAGAGAATACATTTCCCCTTGTTGGACTAATAACGGATTAAAAATAAATAAAAAAATTAGCAGTTAGGACAGAGTGGAATTAATCTGACGGTTTTGACACACTATATTTACAGTATATCTGCAACTGCATATGTAACAGTTTGTCATTTAGAAATGAGATGGTCATCTTTTTGCAAGGTAGAGTCTTTTCTTGAAGGTGTGCCTTTCTTGTCTGACAGACATTTTTTCTGTGCTTTTAAATGTTGTTCAGTAGCGTAATAAGCAAAAAAATGTATGCATCAACTTTCACCAGAGAGGAGGAATAAACTTGTTGGACTGGATCGTCGGAAGGAAGGGTGGGTCCTGAAGTCTCAACCTTCTCCTGAAATGGGACAGCCTGACAGAGGTAAAAACTAATGATGCATTGTATGATCACAAACGTTTCATGTTTATCACCAGGAAGTTGTGAAGTATGTGAAGTACACCTTCTCATTAAGGCCTTCGAGTGATGTTTCCAAAACTATTGGAAATTACCTTTTCATTTATATTGAAAATTACTAAATGTTCTTTACTTATAGTATGGCAGATATTGTTGTGAATATCATTTTGAATTATTTAGTATTACTCTTATCCATTATAAGGGTTTTTACCATGAGAATGTTCATTTGTTCTGATTCACTTTAATGAATCAAAATTGTTAGATAAACAGTACATCCGCCATACTACCTGATGTAGACTATATAGTTCACAGACTGTAAAAGAAGTGGTCGTGACGTCCCCCATAGGTTTGTGGACTGTTGTTTTGAAGCCTTAAATTCAGCTTTTGGGCTTTCACCAACTTGTTGTAACCAGTGAACAGGAAGTGACGCTCTGTCAATCACAAGGTAGCCCCGCCTTAAAACCACAAATTGTGCCTCCCTCCGGTGTGTGAATGTTAGTTAGTCCTGATGGTGGTATATGTTCTCATATACTTCTATACAACCAGAGGAGTCGCCCCCTGATGGACATGGGAGAGAATGCAGCTTCAAGGCACTTCAGCATAGGCTTCACTTTTCAGACCTGGGAGCCTGCTGACACCACAATAATGACTTTGATTAAAATAGTAAAATGTGCTTAAATTGAAGAAAAGGACAAAGCTGGACCAGTCATGGAATCTCAGTAGAAAGAAATGACACCAGTTCATCAATACAGCAACAAATCCTAATCACAGCTGGTGAAGATCTAATGATCAGTTCTTTCAAAACAAATGCGATATTATTTCAGAGATCAGTATCAGTTCAGCAGAAGAATTCACTGATTCCACGCTGCTGTTGATCGAGATGACCCTGGAATAGTGTGTGTGTGTGTGTGTGTGTGTGTGTGTGTGTGTGTGTGTGTGTGTGTGTGTGTGTGTGTGTGTGTGTGTGTGTGTGTGAGTGCGTGCGTGCGTGCGTGCGTGCGTGTGTGCGTGTGTGTGTGTGTGTGTGCATGCGTGTGTGTCCGTGCAGCCTCACACACATCCGCTCCAGAGCAAACCGACTTCTCGACACATCTTCTTGGTTTGAGTTTCAAGTTGACTGACTGACTGACCGATTTTCACTGAAAAATAACCGGATTCATTACAAGAAGCAGATCAGTTCCATCTGGTTCATCCATATCGTACTGTATGTTCCCACATAGCCGAAGGTTGTTCCCCCAGCAGCAGAATATTGATTGACATACTTCAAGAAACAATGCAAATGAGGTCCTGATTACCCCTCAAATGAAGTCTTGTAGTGTTTGAGGTTATACTGCAGTGTGTCGCATTGCAAATGGTTTCAAGTAATACAATTTTCAGCAAGATGTTTGTATTATTGACCTGTTTAATTACATTTCACCCTATTTGGTGTGAACCTTTGAGTAAAACATTTATAATAAGAAGTGTTAATGGTGCATCCGTTTAAAAACGCGTCCAAAAGCAGACGGAACACGTTTTCACCTCTCAACACCAATGTCCATGGCAAACAAGAGGTTGTTCATATGTATAGTGTGTGAACTGAGTAGTGTGTAAAACAGACCCATTCCAATTAATATAAGAAGACTTTATTTTAAATCACCTCTGGCCAGATCCTCCTTCAATAGAATCATCAATAACCCTAGCACCGCTTTTGTCGTTTAGTTAGTCACTGTATATACTTCATATACACTGTATATACTTTGCATTTTCTTTATTATTTAATTTTCTTAAAAGTAATATGTTCTGCTATGCTATTTTATTGTATTGTATGTATTGAGTATTTTCCATACTTTATGTTTACTATGTAACTTGCTTGCTGCTGCCCCCTGGGGATGAATAAAGTATCTATCTATCTATCTAAAAAACTCAAATCAGTGTTTGTAAAGTTTGACTACAACTTATTGTTTGTTTGGACTGAGTGAGTTTCATCACTATTTGGAACCATTTTCACAAATGTTAGTGTTACGTTATTACTCCAATTGTTGAGATGCGCTAACTGTTTGCCATTGAGTCAACAGTTTGGTTCAGGTCGGTTTGAATTTGTGCGTTTGTCATTTTTTATGTTTGTTTATTTTTTTCTGGAGTGGCAACACGTTGTCTGTAAATGCGAACATCTGGCCCTTTTCTGTAAGCCCTCTGTATGTGTGTGTGTGTGGGGGGGGGGGGCATTATATTCTTATGTAAGACCATTAAACTGTTCGCTGAGGCTCTGTCACATGCACACAAACACACACGCACACACACACACAAACACACACACACAGTGGTCAGTATGTTGGCATACTGATACATAATATGAGCGTGAAGAATGAATATTTGCCAACTTGCTGCTCAATTCAATGAATTTCACTGTATGATATAATTTACACTTCATAATGTTTTCGATGTATTTATGGTATATATTATTATTGGAGTGTGATTCAGCTTTCTTCAGAAGAGAACATGTTTGGAAGATGAAGTTTGAAAACGTTGAGATAATTCCTTGTGAGGTATAGCTACAAACCAATAATGACACCAATCCCTTCAGCACACACTGTGACTCATATTCATCTTTTCTTTTACATAACGTAAATGCAAAGTCAATCCAAAGCATGGATTTTAGATTTGAATGTAAGTGAGCTGGGGATCTCAGGACTTTAGAACAATAATCGTTCTCACAGTTATAAGCACTCAACATTGACAGTTCATTGTGCACTTGAAATGCCCTCTGCTGACAAAGTGTGAGTGGAGAAAGCGTTCCACCTTTTCTCTGCAGGCTTTATGTTCTGAACCCTCTCACACGTGAGGCCGGGTACATGCATTAGGCTCTCATTACACCAGTCAATACCAAAGCTCTCTGTACACTCACACAGCCACAGCAGAACCCATGCCGGCCACGGACGCTCTATGAGAACACTCTGGGATTATCAAAGGCCTATAATAAGAGGGTCATACATTGTATAATAAGTCAAGGAAACTCACAACTGAGCGTCCAGGACAAGTTTCTATCTTATCAACCCTTTCAAGCATAACCACTGAATTAAATATGACGACAGAACGTCACAGACTTTGTAACTAAAGTAAAATAATCGCATGTGTTCCACATGTGTGTTTAGCCTGTACGGCATCAGTGTTGGAGAGTACATTTACTGCAGTATTGATGCTTTATGCTTATGGGCGTACACTCTCTTAAGCTAAACCAATCAGATTCAGCCACGATCTTCCTGAGCCAATTGTATCGTTGTCGTCAAAACTCTAAAACTGTTCCCGCTCCACATCCCATCATCCCGTCACAATGGAGTCTAATCTCCAAAAACGCTTCACATTTCTTAACTTCATTGTTCAAATGTACTAAAGAGGCCTGTCTCCTCTAATGTAACTGTTCATAAGTAAGTACAATATTTGTACAAAGGTACAAAATATTTCCGTTCTACTTCATAATTGTACTCATAAATGTAGTCCTTACTCTAATACATTAGTTTGACAGCTAGTTACTCATAATGTGCAGATCATAATTGTACTGTAACACATGTGGTGAGCTTATGAACCATACATGATGCAGTGTACTATTAAACTACCAGCAGTATATTCAAAAGTAGCTCAACATTTGCTTTGCTTTTTGCAGACAGAAAAGGCCCCTCACATGTGAAAGAATCAGACATAATGTTCTGAGAATATGAATAATATCATAAAACACTCTGAAAGGAGTCATTCTGCTTAACGATCAGTACTTTTGATGCACGCTGAGTACTGATTGTACTTCTGTACTACTGTACCTCTACTTCAGTAAACTTGCGAATGAAGGACGTTTACATTGAATTGAGTATTTTCCTATAGCGTTGAGTATTTTCACATTGCGTTGAATATTTTCATATAGCGGCACATAAAGAATTCCAACAACAAAGACAATGTAAAACTTGTTGTTGTCAAATCGAATGGTTTGCAGAAGATATGTTGAATGCATGACTCTTATTAATACACACTTCAAAGTACAGTACCAACAATATGGCAGCAGTCAGAGGAAACACCAGTATCCTCCTGCAGGTCACCATGATGCTAATCCCCTGAGGAAACATCCAGACTGTTGACATATATACAATATTACCATAAGAGATGTACGAATGCCACTACACTCTGGAGACAGACCGTGTGGGACTGGTCTAGAACTAGTATAGGACTTCAGTCCCTCATGATCATAAAGATGTCATAAAGTACAACAAGGTCATCGTGTAATCTGCTACTGGCATGCAAGCGGCTATCATAATACTCCAGTGTGTATCAATGCTGTGTTTCTTTCTTTGAGTCGCCTCCCTCACGTTCAGACTGCTCTGATCCACTTCCAGCACGGAACCAGACCTGACTCACCCCGGCTGCAGCCCCGGGGCCTAACCCAACAAGCCCAACTTGACAGCCCTTTAAAATGTCCTCTGCAATGACACTTCTCCTCTCTCTCTCACACACACACACACACAGACACGGGCCTCTGCAGATGCAGACGGCCGGGGCCCGGTCCTTCTCCCCGGGACTTTGGTACCTTTTAGTTGCGATTTGCGCAGAGCAGCAAAAAAAAAAAAAAGAGCCCACGAAACCGCAGCATCATCCAGAAGATGCGCAGAGAGGCGGGGGCTCGCGTGCACCGGGTACCCGGAGAGGAGAACACTGCATTGACAATAGTGTTCCGAGCCTCCTGGACGGAACCGGATCTGCAGTCTGCCCCTGCTGTCATTATTCACGCCCTCGGTCCTCGTCATCGGAACCGGGACACCACCCGATGCGTCAGTGTAGCCACAACTACAGAGCATCACAGCAGAAAGTAGAAAGTGTCCGCTTACCTGCGCCGCTCCTCTCCACTCTGCTGCACCGGGCACCGTCAACTCCGCAGCGGCATCCAGACAACTATCCCCCGCCTCCTCGGTGCGGTGCTGGCGGCCCTTACCGGAGCTCTGAGTCCGTGTTTCTGTCAATGCGGTGCAGGTCTCTCTCTCTCTCTCTGTAGCTCGTGGACTCGCTGCACTCTTCCCCTCCCTTCAGCTGTTCTCTCTCTCTCTCTGGTCCGCAAGCGCGCGTCCCCGGTTGTGTCGCCGCGTGCACGCGCTCCACACGTAATGTGACAGGGGTTGGCGGGCGGACAGGCGGAGGGCACCGCGGGCACGAGGATTCCTGTGGCCAGGATATTATTATGGTGGATACTTAGATCATGAAATATATTTTTAGCTTATATTAAGGACCAGTTTATGATCGACTGCAAACCAAATCACATGTATATGATTACATAATAGGACTACATGTGCTTCTTTGGAAAATATGTAAACATGTAAACATAGCTAGCTACTCTTGAACTTGAGCTTGAGCAGCTGTTGGCCTGAGGTTGCATTGTCATGTGGTTTTGTTTCATGATGGAGAAAAGTGTGAAAACATGGATTGAACTTTTCTCTCTCCTACATATTCTCAGCATTTTTCTCAGGCATCGTATTTGTGCCAAAATATGTGGAGTATAATAGAAATCAGTAATTTATTCATATTTTATTTTTCCAATTTGGCACCTGCAGAGACCATTGTGTGTGTTACCAAAATACTACTTGACCTTACAAGAACATACTGTATATGCCTGTAGCATAAAATATGAGTTAATTAATGCATTCGATAGTAAAGTTATTTCCATATATATTATGGTGTAATGGCTTCCACCACTTCATAGATGTTCAGATCCTCCCATCCGCTCTCACTCTCCTCACTTGGTTCTCCACGCCCATCTCACCTGCAGCACATCCCCTCATTAGTCCCTCACTATGGCTGATCTCTTGACCCTGCCTGAACTGAATTGTCCTGGCCTCATCCCTGAATGGGAGGGAAAGTTATTATCAATCTCAACCCATTTGACTGAGCCGGCCATCTTTAGACACAAGATCCTATATGCAGGACGGACACAGAATGAGCCAATAGTGAGCCTCCAGGAAGAGCGTGTGTCAGGGCGGCACACCTCACACCATTCATGGTTAATGAACCCCCATGAAGCCAGGCATTGGGACATACTGAAGGTGTCCACCACTTTTCCAGAGGCTAATTCTCCTTCATGTATAATGTCATTTTTCACCTTGTTCAGGGGCTGTTAAAGTCTGTGAAGCCCTGTACTAGAATACAGAAATGACCCTGGAAAATCCTAGTGGTAGTATCAATAAGACAGCAATGCATCAAGCCACCATTTTAACCCCAATAGTTTAAATTTTTCTACAAAAGCAATCAGAATGATTTGAAAGAACATGCAGTATGCTTCTAATTGACCTGACTGCCACTGTTCCTTACAGCCATCTCTCCATCTGTATATCCAGTAAAAGGACTTCTCATCTTTGTCCATTGAAGTGCTCTTTTCTTTGGAGCCACTAGAGGGCCGCAGAGTCAAACAGCTGCTTTGTGCTCAGAGGGGACAATCCTGAAGGTTGTGAAGCAGAGCTGTTCTGCTCTATCATTATTAGATCTGCTGAAAAGGTTCTTAGCCAAACCGATCAGATTAAAAAGTTTTCTGGTAATAATGTTTAGTTTTTTTACTACTTTACTACTTTTTACTACTATGTTAAGTATTGTGTGTGTGTCAAAGCCTGATTCTTCCTCGACCATAGAGCTCCATTATAAACACATCAGTGAGCCGCACTGGGTGAAGTGTTCCTTCATCAACATGAACACACACACACACACACACACTGTAGAAAACAAATGGACCCCACTATTAACTCCTGTTTATTTCTTCATGACTTCACATGCATGTGAATGTTTTTTAATGCATTTCAAAACACAGCTTGTAAGCAGACTAATAAAGTAGGATACTATGATGCGTTGAGAGGCATTAAAGGGCCAGTGTGTCTGTCGGCAGCTAGCGGTGAGGTCGCAGTTACAACCAAAAGAAACTCCTCCCATGTGCCAAACATGCAGGACTATGGTGGCAATGTAGCCAACACGAAAATGACTTCAACAGGGGGTCCGCTGATGTGATGGGGGGGGGGGGGGGGGGGGGGGGTCGTGAATAGTATAGAGTTAGTGCAATATGGGGTTAAGTGTCTTGCCCAAGGACACATCGACATGGACGAGCAAAGCCGGGGATTGAACTGCCGATCCTCTGATTGAAGGACGTCCATGTTCTACCACTGAGCCACAGTCGCCCCAGAATATAACAATAAATATATCCAGCAAAAAAGTCAAGCTTGGTTTAGAAATGTAAAAATGAAAAACTGTAGACTAAAACTCTTCTAAACTGTACAGATGACATCTGTAAACATAACAAATCAAATGAATTGCAAGTTTAGTGAAAATGTGTTTTCCAGAAAAATAAAACCCACATATATTTGTATTTAATATAAATATAACATGCATTTACTCTACACTTAAATTATCACTATTTAAGACTTCTAAATATTATAAACTAAAACAGGGATCAAGTGATTTTGAAGCACAAATCCTCTAGTTTACAACAAAGTATAAACCAATTATTACACATCTAATTTTCAAATACACTTCCAGTCAGTTTATTGGGTTAGCTCAAATGTGTGCAGTATAAGGCGACAGCCCTCAAGAGTTTCAGCCTTGATGACGTTTAAAATATTCTGTTTTAGCTTTGTTTAGGTATCAGTGCGACAGTTTAAATGTATTACATTTACTGTAGAGTACGAGAAACACTGCACAATATAAGACAATTCAACAGTGCAAGTCTCAAGAACGAGTATTGAAAGTGTCTGAAACCCTCCAACCTGTCAAAGATTACTAGAATAATACATATGTAATTTATTGTGTAATTGTTAGTAATAACTTGTTTGTAGAATATTTAGTTCCAAGTATGTTAAATCTAAATATTAAAATAAACTGCATACAAATGTAATATTCAAAAGTTTACATTAAACTTGTGTAACTACCGCAGCAGCAGGAAGGAAGGACTTGCGGTGCCTCTCCTTCACACACAAGGAGGAATCAGCGGTGGCTGAAGGAGCTGTGCAGCGCTGCCTGAGTCCTGCATGGGGCGGGAGGTGTTGTTCATCAGGGATGAGAGCCATCATCCTCCTGTCTCCCACCACCTCCACCGGATCCAGAGGACACCCCAGCACGCTGCTGGCCTTCTTTACCAGCTTGTCCAGTCTCCTCTTGTCAGCTGTTGTGATGCTGCTGCTCCAGAAGAACACTCCATAAAAGATGGCTGATGCCACCACCGAGTCAAAGAAGGTCTGCAGGAGCTCCCTGCACTCCAAAAGACCTCAGTCTCCTCAGCAGAAAGTCTGCTCTGTCCCTTTTTGTAAAGTGTGTGTGTGGTCAGTTCACACAGACACACCAGTGTTTTGTTGAACATTGTTATCAGTTTAAATATCCCTTTAATAATGACAGTGGTGCTCTACCCTTCATCTTTAACAGCAAATGACCAAAATAATGTGCATTTCTCACCGAACGTATACTGAACACAGATTCACTGGTATTTATATCATTTGTATTAATTTAGTTGGTGCTTTCTGTTGACTTTGTAAGAGTAGTACATTTCTGAAGCAATGGTCATCTTATATGCACATAAATATATAAATATAGTAGAGCACCAATAGTCCCACCCGGTGTGCTGTATGTTATCAGCTGAAGACGGTTGAGGGCCTTTTACATGCTCCGTACTGCAGCAGGAAGCATTGAGCATCCTAGTTTATTTTGAAATATACCTCCTTTCTCTTTGCATACAGTTTAATCACATTTGAAAAGTTTGGCACCTTTTAAAGGTTAACCTTTGGATTTGTAACATTTCTGTACTTCTGGTGCCACCTTCAGGCCAAATGTCACTTTATACTTTATTTTATTTTTGTTGCCTTGGGTTGGCCAAGAATATCAATGTTTTTTTCTCTATTTTTCATCAAGTGCTCTGTCTTCCATATTCTTCCAATAGGTTTTATTAAATTCGATACCTTCACCACCAGCATGGCTGTAGTTTTATTACATGTAATGTTTGGTTTTCATACTCAAAGCAATGCTGAATGAAATATTGATTCACTGGTTGGCAGAACATGGTAGCAGACTATGCCTTTTGAAATTCATTTAAATGAATCTGTGTTGATATGGTGTGTGCATGTGTTTCAGGCCTCAGCGCGCTCCCTCTCTCCTCTCTGAACTTTATCTTCTCAGAACTCATGAATATGTGGGGACACTTTAAACCTGGATTGATAAATAAAAAAGATCTGTTCTTTGCTCTCCAAGTCATCCAGAGGACTCAGTGTACATGTTGGTGGAAGAGGTTTGAGCAGCATTGTAGCCACCGTCGGCATTTTTATGACACCTGCGACCGATTCGCTGTTCTAAAACCCATTCCCCACATTAACTCCACAACACTGAAGCTACAATAAATCTCACAATACAAAAGTGACGCTTGAGTGTTTTATTGAATGAAACACCAAAGTTGAGACAGTTGGGCGACAGTGCGCTCAGTGGGCCTCTGGGACGCCCGGCTTTCGTCTCTTTTGTCCTTTCTTCCACATCCATTCGGTCGGGTCCCAGGATTTCCAAAAGGCACGAGCTGCACGATGATATCGAAAACTAGAAAAAGGGAAAGAGAAAAGGCAGTTAATCACACCTCCAAAAACCAAAAGCAAAAAACTAGAGAAGCCAGAAGCAGGTGATTACCTACCACAGTAGTTGAGGCCATCTGGCACTGAGTCAGAGGAGAGCCGGGGGTCGATCTGCTGGAGGCGATGAGTTGATTGCAGGCAGGTGAGCAGGAACCGGGAGACACAAGGAAGCGGCCGTGACACTTATCCACTGAAACACAGAAGAGCACTTCTCTCCTGCGTCCTTGTCAAGGAAACTCTGGAGGTACGTTGAGTTCCTCTCAAAGAAATGAATACATATAGAGGGAGTAAAATGAGTCATCTCTGAATTATTGAAAGAAGTAACATTAAGAGTAGCAGGTAGGTTAGGCCGGATGGCTCCCCGGCCAAAGTCAGGTGGTGGGGCTCAGCTGCAAAGAGAGGTGTGGGAAGTGGCCACGGGGGTAAGGAACACGTTACACACACATTTCCTACTTTGTCTTTACATTATTATTATAATACACTGTTTCCATGTCAGAATTTACCTTCTTCATCCACAGTGAACAGCAGCATCTCAGGTGGTGGATTAGGATTAAAGTGAAGTATGATCATGGTTAGTAAAATCATCTTTTAATTATCACATTTAAATGTAGGGAAAGCATGCATGCTCCATGGACAAACAGCCTTTAGGCTTCTGGCCTCCCTTGCATATTCTATTAATATATTTTTGTTGAATGTTCATTTGTATGTGCTATTGCAAAACAGAAGCTCATACTTACTTTTTTCATCCAGAGTAAGATGAGTTTAAGTGAGACAAAATGGTTAGTAGGGAAAATAATCTTTGACGTATTGAATATTACAATTAATCATTTATTTGAGAGACTTTACCTTTTTTTGCCAGTTGAACCTGTGGAGAAAGACGTTCTGGAGAAAGATCTAAGAATCAAAGAGACCTGGCAAACATATGATCAACATATATAACACATAACAGCGAAAGGAGGAGGAGCAGCCAAAGGAGGAGGAGCAACAGGTGGCTGCTCCTCCTGCTTTTCCACTTGTTGCTCCTCCTCCTTTGGCTGCTCCTCCTGCTTTTCCAAAAGGAGGAGAAGCAGCAGGTGGAAAAGCAGGAGGAGCAGCCAAAGGAGGAGGAGCAACCGGTGGAAAAGCAGGAGGAGCAACCAAAGGAGGAGGAGCAACAGGTGGGGAGGTAATTCCACTTCGGCCTCTTCGCGGCAGATCTAAGAACCAAAGAGACAAACCTGGCAACCATGAGCTGAAAAATGAGCATCAAAATAGTCCGCCTGCACGGAAGCAAGAGCAGCATGAGAAAAACTTAAGGAACATTTTGAGGAGAAGATTATGGAACAGCGAAAGGAGGAGGAGAAGCAGGAGGAAAAGCTAGAGGAGCAGCAAAAGGATGAGGAGCAGCAGGAGGAAATACTCAAGGGGCAGCGAAAAGAGGAGGTGGGAATACTGGAGGAAAAGCAGGAGGAGCAGCAGATGGGAATGCTAGAGGCAAAGTGGGAGGAGCATCCCAAAGATGAGGAGCAGCATGTGTGAAGCAGGAGGAGGAAGAGGAACAGCGGGAGGAGAAAAACAACGGGTAGCGAAAGGAGGAGGAGGTGGGAATGCAGGAGGAAAAGCAGGAGGAGCAGCAGGTGTGGAAGAGGGAGGAGCAGCAGGAGGGAAAAGACGAGGGGAAGGAGGAGGAGAAGCAGGTGGGAATGCAGGAGAAAAAACAGGAGGAGCAGCAGGAGAACGAGGAGCAGGTGTGGAAGCAGGAGGAGCAGCAGGAGGAAGACGAGGAGCAGCAGGTGTGAAAGAGGGAGGAGCAGCAGGAGGAAACAAACAAGAGGAAGGAAGAGGAGGAGCAGGTGGGAATGCAGGAGAAAAAACGGGAGGAGCAACAGGAGGAGGAGGAGCAGCAGATGAGGAAGCAGGAGGAGCAACAGGAGGAGGACAAGGAACAGCAGGTGTGGAAGCAAGAGGAGCAGCAGGAGGAAGACGAGGAGCAGCAGGTGAGGAAGCAGGAGGAGCAACAGGAGGAGCAGCAGGAGGACAAGGAGCAGCAGGTGTGCAAGCAAGAGGAGCAGGAGGTGGGAATGCAAGAGGAAAAGCAGGAGGACAAGGAGCAGCAGGAGGACGAGGAGCAGCAGGAGGAAACAAACAAGGGGAAGGAAGAGGAGGAGCAGGTGGGAATGCAGGAGAAAAAACGGGAGGAGCAACAGGAGGATGAGGAGCAGCAGATGAGGAAGCAGGAGGAGCAACAGGAGGAGGACAAGGAGCAGCAGGTGTGCAAGCAAGAGGAGCAGCACGAGGACGAGGAGCAGCACGAGGAAGAAGAGGAGCAATAGGAGTACAGAAATAAGGGGTAGAGAAAGGAGGAGGAGCAGCAGGTGGGAATGCAAGAGGGAAAGCAGGAGGACAAGGAGCAGCAGGAGGAGGACGAGGAGCAGCAGGAGGAAACAAACAAGGGGAAGGAGGAGCAGCAGGTGGGAATGCAGGAGAAAAAACGGGAGGAGCAGCAGGAGGACGAGGAGCAGCAGGTGTGGAAGCAGGAGGAGGAGGAGGAGGAGGAGCAGGAGGACAAGGAGCAGCAGGAGGAGGATGAGGAGCAGCAGGAGGAAACAAACAAGGGGAAGGAGGAGGAGCAGCAGGTGGGAATGCAGGAGAAGCAGCAGGAGAACGAGGAGCAGGTGTGGAAGCAGGAGGAGCAGCAGGAGGAAACAAACAAGGGGAAGGAAGAGGAGGAGCAGGTGGGAATGCAGGAGAAAAAACGGGAGGAGCAACAGGAGGATGAGGAGCAGCAGATGAGGAAGCAGGAGGAGCAACAGGAGGAGGACAAGGAACAGCAGGTGTGCAAGCAAGAGGAGCAGCACGAGGAAGAAGAGGAGCAATAGGAGTACAGAAATAAGGGGTAGAGAAAGGAGGAGGAGCAGCAGGTGGGAATGCAAGAGGAAAAGCAGGAGGACAAGGAGCAGCAGGAGGAGGACGAGGAGCAGCAGGAGGAAACAAACAAGGGGGAGGAGGAGGAGGAGCAGCAGGTGAGGAAGCAGCAGGAGCAGCAGGAGGAGGAGGAGCAGCAGGTGGGAATGCAGGAGAAAAAACAGGAGCAGCAGGAGGACGAGGAGCAGCAGATGAGGAAGCAGGAAGAGGACAAGGAGCAGCAGGTGTGGAAGCAGGAGGAGCAGCAGGAGGAGGACGAGAAGCAGCAGGAGGAAACAAACAAGGAGGAGGAGGAGCAGGTGGGAATGCAGGAGAAAAAACGGGAGGAGCAACAACAGGAGGACGAGGAGCAGCAGGAGGAAACAAACAAGGGGAAGCAGGAGGAGCAGCAGGTGTGAAAGCAGGAGGAGCAACAGGAGTACAAAAATAAGGGGTAGAGAAAGGAGGAGGAGGAGCAGCAGGTGGGAATGCAAGAGGAAAAGCAGGAGGAGCAGCAGGAGGACGAGGAGCAGCACGAGGAAGAAGAGGAGCAATAGGAGTACAGAAATAAGGGGTAGAGAAAGGAGGAGGAGCAGCAGGTGGGAATGCAAGAGGAAAAGCAGGAGGACAAGGAGCAGCAGGTGAGGAAGACTGAGGAGCAGCAGGAGGAAACAAACAAGGGGAAGGAGGAGGAGGAGCAGCAGGTGGGAATGCAGGAGAAAAAACAGGAGGAGCAGCAGGAGGACGAGGAGCAGCAGGTGTGGAAGCAGCAGGAGGAGCAGCAGGTGTGGAAGCAGGAGGAGCAACAGGAGGAGGATGAGGAGCAGCAGGAGGCAAACAAGCAGGAGGAGCAGGAGGAGGAGCAGCAGGAGGACAAGGAGCAGCAGGTGTGGAAGCAGGAGGAGCAACAGGAGGAGGACGAGGAGCAGCAGGAGGAAACAAACGAGGAGGAGGAGCAGGTGGGAATGCAAGAGAAAAAACGGGAGGAGCAACAGGAGGATGAGGAGCAGCAGGTGTGGAAGCAGAAGGAGCAGGAGGAGGAGGACAAGGAGCAGCAGGTGTGAAAGCAGGAGGAGCAGCAGGTGTGGAAGCAGAAGGAGCAGGAGGAGGAGGACAAGGAGCAGCAGGTGTGAAAGCAGGAGGAGCAGGAGGTGTGGAAGCAAGAGGAGCAGTAGGAGTACAAAAATAAGGGGTAGAGAAAGGAGGAGGCAGAGAAGCAGGTGGGAATGCAGGAGAAAAAACGGGAGGAGCAGCAGGAGGACAAGGAGCAGCAGGTGAGGAAGCAGGAGGAGCAACAGGAGTACAGAAATAAGGGGTAGAGAAAGGAGGAGGAGGAGCAGCAGGTGGGAATGCAAGAGGAAACGCAGGAGGAGCAGCAGGAGGACGAGGAGCAGCAGGAGGACGAGGAGCAGCAGGTGAGGAAGCAGGAGGAGCAACAGGAGGATGAGGAGCAGCAGGTGTACAAAAATAAGGGGTAGAGAAAGGAGGAGGAGCAGCAGGTGGGAATGCAAGAGGAAAAGCAGGAGGAGCAGCAGGAGGAAAAAAAGAAGGGGAAGGAGGAGGAGAAGCAGTTGGGAATGCAGGAGAAAAAACAGGAGGAGCAGCAGGAGGACAAGGAGCAGCAGGTGAGGAAGCAGGAGGAGCAGCAGGAGGAGAACGAGGAGCAGCAGGAGGAAGACGAGGAGCAACAGCAGGCGAGGAAGCAGGAGGAGCAACAGGAGGATGAGGAGCAGCAGGTGTGCAAGCAAGAGGAGCAGCAGGAGTACAAAAATAAGAGGTAGATAAAGGAGGAGCAGCAGCAGGTGGGAATGCAAGAGGAAAAGCAGGAGGAGCAGCAGGTGTGGAAGAGGGAGGAGCAGCAGGAGGATAAAAACAAGGGGAAGGAGGAGGAGAAGCAGGTGGGAATGCAGGAGAAAAAACGGGAGGAGCAGCAGGAGGACAAGGAGCAGCAGGTGAGGAAGCAGGAGGAGCAACAGGAGGACGAGGAGCAGCAGGTGAGGAAGCAGGAGGAGCAACAGGAGAACGAGGAGCAGCAGGTGAGGAAGCAGTAGGAGCAGCAGGAGGAACACGAGGAGCAACAGCAAGTGAGAAAGCAGGAGGAGCAACAGGAGGATGAGGAGCAGCAGGTGAGGAAGCAGTAGGAGCAGCAGGAGGAACACGAGGAGCAACAGCAAGTGAGAAAGCAGGAGGAGCAACAGGAGGATGAGGAGCAGCAGGTGTGCAAGCAAGAGGAGCAGCAGGAGTACAAAAATAAGGGGTAGAGAAAGGAGGAGTAGCAGCAGGTGGGAATGCAAGAGGAAAAGCAGGAGGAGCAGCATGAGGACGAGGAGCAGCAGGAGGAGCAGCAGGAGAACGAGGAGCAGCAGGTGTGGAAGAGGGAGGAGCAGCAGGAGGAGGAGCAGCAGGAGGATAAAAACAAGGGGAAGGAGGAGGAGAAGCAGGTGGGAATGCAAGAGGAAAAGCAGGAGGAGCAGCAGGAGGACGAGGAGCAGCAGGTGTGGAAGCAGCAGGAGCAGCCAAAGGAGGAGGAGCAGCAGGTGGGAATGCAAGAAGGAGAGCATCAGGAGCAGCGAAAGGAGGAGCAGCGATAGGAGGAGCAGCGATAGGAGGAGCATCAGGTTGGAAAGCAAGAAGGAGAGCATCAGGAGGAGCGAAAGGAGGAGCATCAGGTTGGAAAGCAAGGAGAGCATCAGGAGGAGCGAAAGGAGGAGCATCAGGTTGGAAAGCAAGAAGGAGAGCATCAGGAGGAGCAAAAGGAGGAGCATCAGGTTGGAAAGCAAGAAGGAGAGCATCAGGAGGAGCGAAAGGAGGAGCATCAGGTTGGAAAGCAAGAAGGAGAGCATCAGGAGGAGCGAAAGGAGGAGCATCAGGTTGGAAAGCAAGAAGGAGAGTATCAGGAGGAGCAGCGAAAGGAGGAGCATCAGGTTGGAAAGCAAGAAGGAGAGCATCAGGAGGAGCAGCGAAAGGAGGAGCATCAGGTTGGAAAGCAAGAAGGAGAGCATCAGGAGGAGCAAAAGGAGGAGCATCAGGTTGGAAAGCAAGGAGGAGAGCATCAGGAGGAGCGAAAGGAGGAGCATCAGGTTGGAAAGCAAGAAGGAGAGCATCAGGAGGAGCGAAAGGAGGAGCATCAGGTTGGTAAGCAAGGAGGAGAGCATCAGGAGGAGCAGCGAAAGGAGGAGCATCAGGTTGGAAAGCAAGAAGGAGAGCATCAGAAGCAGCGAAAGGAGCAGCGGCGAAAGGAGGAGCATCAGGTTGGTAAGCAAGAAGGAGAGCATCAGGAGGAGCGAAAGGAGGAGCATCAGGTTGGAAAGCAAGAAGGAGAGCATCAGGAGGAGCGAAAGGAGGAGCATCAGGTTGGAAAGCAAGAAGGAGAGCATCAGGAGGAGCAGTGAAAGGAGGAGCATCAGGTTGGAAAGCAAGAAGGAGAGCATCAGGAGGAGCAGTGAAAGGAGGAGCATCAGGTTGGAAAGCAAGAAGGAGAGCATCAGGAGCAGCGAAAGGAGGAGCATCAGGTTGGAAAGCAAGAAGGAGAGCATCAGGAGGAGCAGCGAAAGGAGGAGCATCAGGTTGGAAAGCAAGAAGGAGAGCATCAGGTGCAGTGAAAGGAGGAGCATCAGGTTGGAAAGCAAGAAGGAGAGCATCAGGAGGAGCGAAAGGAGGAGCATCAGGTTGGAAAGCAAGAAGGAGAGCATCAGGAGGAGCGAAAGGAGGAGCATCAGGTTGGAAAGCAAGAAGGAGAGCATCAGGAGGAGCGAAAGGAGGAGCATCAGGTTGGAAAGCAAGAAGGAGAGCATCAGGAGGAGCGAAAGGAGGAGCATCAGGTTGGAAAGCAAGAAGTAGAGCATCAGGAGGAGCGAAAGGAGGAGCATCAGGTTGGAAAGCAAGAAGGAGAGCATCAGGAGCAGCGAAAGGAGGAGCATCAGGTTGGAAAGCAAGAAGGAGAGCATCAGGAGGAGCAGCGAAAGGAGGAGCATCAGGTTGGAAAGCAAGAAGGAGAGCATCAGGAGCAGCGAAAGGAGCAGCGGCGAAAGGAGGAGCATCAGGTTGGAAAGCAAGGAGAAGAGAGTCAGGTGCAGTGAAAGGAGGAGCATCAGGTTGGAAAGCAAGAAGGAGAGCATCAGGAGGAGTGAAAGGAGGAGCATCAGGTTGGAAAGCAAGAAGGAGAGCATCAGGAGTAGCGAAAGGAGGAGCATCAGGTTGGAAAGCAAGAAGGAGAGCATCAGGAGGAGCGAAAGGAGGAGCATCAGGTTGGTAAGCAAGGAGGAGTGCATCAGGAGGAGCAGCGAAAGGAGGAGCATCAGGTTGGAAAGCAAGAAGGAGAGCATCAGGAGCAGCGAAAGGAGCAGCGGCGAAAGGAGGAGCATCAGGTTGGTAAGCAAGAAGGAGAGCATCAGGAGGAGCGAAAGGAGGAGCATCAGGTTGGAAAGCAAGAAGGAGAGCATCAGGAGCAGCGAAAGGAGCAGCGGCGAAAGGAGGAGCATCAGGTTGGTAAGCAAGAAGGAGAGCATCAGGAGCAGCGAAAGGAGGAGCATCAGGTTGGAAAGCAAGAAGGAGAGCATCAGGAGGAGCGAAAGGAGCAGCATCAGGTTGGAAAGCAAGAAGGAGAGCATCAGGAGGAGCGAAAGGAGTAGCATCAGGTTGGAAAGCAAGAAGGAGAGCATCAGGAGGAGCGAAAGGAGGAGCATCAGGTTGGTAAGCAAGGAGGAGAGCATCAGGAGGAGCAGCGAAAGGAGGAGCATCGGGTTGGAAAGCAAGAAGGAGAGCATCAGGAGCAGCGAAAGGAGCAGCAGCGAAAGGAGGAGCATCAGGTTGGAAAGCAAGAAGGAGAGCATCAGGAGGAGCGAAAGGAGGAGCATCAGGTTGGAAAGCAAGAAGGAGAGCATCAGGAGGAGCGAAAGGAGGAGCATCAGGTTGGAAAGCAAGAAGGAGAGCATCAGGAGGAGCAGCGAAAGGAGGAGCATCAGGTTGGAAAGCAAGGAGAGCATCAGGAGGAGCGAAAGGAGGAGCATCAGGTTGGTAAGCAAGGAGGAGAGCATCAGGAGGAGCAGCGAAAGGAGGAGCATCAGGTTGGAAAGCAAGGAGAAGAGAGTCAGGTGCAGTGAAAGGAGGAGCATCAGGTTGGAAAGCAAGAAGGAGAGCATCAGGAGCAGCGAAAGGAGCAGCGGCGAAAGGAGGAGCATCAGGTTGGTAAGCAAGAAGGAGAGCATCAGGAGCATTGAAAGGAGGAGCATCAGGTTGGAAAGCAAGAAGGAGAGTATCAGGAGGAGCAGCGAAAGGAGGAGCATCAGGTTGGAAAGCAAGGAGAAAAGCATCAGGAGCAGTGAAAGTAACATAAGGAAAAGGAGCAGCAGAGCCTTGTTCCCCCCAGTAATAAGGTGGAGGGAACTGCTGCTCGCTATTTCCCCTACCTGCAGGAGGCTGAGCCTCCTGAAGCCAGTCCCCACCGCCAGTGCCAACCGGGTAGTAGGGAAGCATCTCGGCAGTGCGCTCAGTGGCTGAGGAGGAAAACATGTATTAGAAAGTCCCCACTTCCATGAAACTGACTTCAACCAGAGGCTTAAACCCTTTAACCCTCGTTTGCACAACGCAATTCCACATAACAACCTTGTTCACATGTCTTGTTTCTTCTAAACACATAAAGGACATGTCAGGCTAAAATAATAGTAGTCAGAACAATACGAGTTGTGTAGCTGTGAAGCCGGTCAGTCATCATAGCTACCCATGAGCGTGCCTGTGATTGTCAGAGAGAGTAAGGGGAGATGTTGTTGTGGTGTTATGAGCCGTTTTGAGTGAGTCTATCACCCGCAGCAGAGGTGAAGCATGTTGAGAGGTTTTCACGGTGTTTACTGTTGTTTTGGCGTAGGCTACGGCCCACAGTATCCTGTTCTGTTTCCTTAATAAACACACCTAAAGCAAGCTAACGTCTCGTAGCTTTCCTGACCCAGGGTCGTTACAATACTATGAACCGTGTTGTACATGTCGTCTGCATGAACCAACACTGTAAGAACACGGACGAAGTAGCTATGCGGCCTTTTGTAGTCCATCTTTGGAAAATTGTAGTTTCAACGCTGCAGACTTAGTGACGTCACGGACAGAAACGGCACGGCGGCCATCTTTTTTCCACATTTTCGACGGCAAATTTGGAAAATATGAGCCCCGCAAACAAAAATAACTGTATTTCTCTATCACGATACAAGTGTTAACACATTCCACACATTTCCTGCTAAAAATATTCCGGTTTGACTGTATAATTATTATTTTACACCGAAAAAACGTCAAGTGACCTAAAACTTTTTTTTTTGCCAAGAAAAAACCCAACATTCCATTTATGATGATACTTCTATTCAACATTTAACATTAATTTACTGATTTTATATCCCTTTGAGCATGTAAGAAACATTAATAAACACATTTGACCTGAAATAATAATATTTCTTACCTTAAAAAGTTGATAAGCTACTGTGAAACTCTGGTCAGCAGGTGGTCCTCAGCGAGATTCTCAGTCAGCAGGTGTATTTTCGGGTTTCTTCAGGTCGGTTCTTCAAACGTTGGTTCTCCAGGAGGTTTTTAGGCGATCAGGTTTTCAAAGGATTTCAGCTTTGCAGCAGAAAGAAATTCGCAGGTTGACTCTTGTGAAGTTGAAGTGCGAAGGAACGATTTAGAGAATCTGCATGCTTTATATAGTCTCCGTAGAATTCGCCGTTCTGATTCCATGACTTTGACGTACGTGCGTGAGCTACCGAGGGATGATAGACTGATGGATCTTCATTTGTCTCTGCAGAAACTCCAGCAGCATCTCATACAAAAGACATGTCCTAACGATGTATTTGAACAACTTCATTCATGGAACAGTTAATAAGTTGCCACCTACCAGAGTCAAATTAAAGTAACAGTATATTATAATGTGGACTATTTCCAAGGAATTACTCAAACTGATCCAGATAAGAAATGTTCAACAAAACAGAATGATTTGGATGTATTCTTTTAGACCGGTTTACCACATGAATGAGGAATTACAGATGAGTTGCTGCAAGGGTTATAGTCTTGGCTTTGAGGATACAGCAAATATCTAAATTCTCTTTGACGATCCTTCCATCATTCAGAGATTATCACACAATCCTAAATGTTCATGTAGTTAATTTACCTTGGAATTAAGCTTTCATATTATTGACTATGCAGTTCACAGACACCATTAACACTAATTGCTAAAGGAAATATTCAGAAATGGCACTCAAACAAAATATCAGGAACACAAACATTGTTTATATATATTCATAAAAAGAAATGTACGTACATCACATTTAGCACTAATTTTACTGCAGCATCAATGACGACATGTAAAATATATTAGCTAACATTAAAACTGCAGAACAAATGTGGTGGCAAGGCCGGTCTCAGCATCATTTGTAGAGAGCTTATTCGTACACAGGAATCTCTGTGTAGGGGAGTGGGTGTGATGGCCGCGCTCGTTGCTGTAGAAAAGACACATTAATATAGACAATAAATCTAAAACACATTTTCACATCTTAAATGTGGGAACAGAAAAACTGATACACAAAATCTAAATGTCTGCCATCACTGAATGTTTTCCATGAAAGAAATAGTGACATTTTAGGCACGTGTCAGTCAGGACAGCGGAAAGCGAACAGCATTCCTTCGGTGTTATGGAAATTAAACTTGTGCGAATGTGAAATACTGAAATGTCTTTAAGCCTTTATTAAACAAATACATGGAATAATTCAATTGAATGAACAGAGCTCTTTCGCCACAAATGGTTAGGAGGTCTGAGCCAGAAAAATAGTTCAGAGTTTTATACACATTCAATAACATTTGCAAAAATCAAATTGGCACTGGCAGCTCGTGGCACCGACTGACACCTATAAGGAGAGGACAAGTGGAGATATTAGTCGACTTGTATTTAAAAAACAAACATTATAACATTTCGGCATAACCACTTGTCAGTGTCAAGTGAAAAAAAACATAAAAGTGAAAACGTTGTCATTCACTGTCGCAGCTGATTATCTATGAATTAAAGTAGGCCTAATAATTAGTAACGACTGAATTCAGCCCTCTTGTGACGTTGTATTACAGCACTGTTGTGTTCCATGTAGCCTTTATTTATCAGTTTATTTACTGCCTAAATGGGAATAGGTGCCATGGGGCTGGAGATCTGCCTCCACTGGCCGTTACTTAGGTGGTCTTAGTTATTCTCAGACAAAACTCTGCTGTCATATATTATACTGTGTTCAGCCGACTGTTTCAGTGAACCAGTATCGTGGTTTAATTTCTCAAATAACTCAATAAATTATGAATATTTGTTTTTTCCTCTTTTACATTCCCTTAAATGTCAGTTAACAAATTTTAATATTTTGATATTCATATTATTTAATGTTTTCCTGAAAATGTTATATCGTATAAAAGAGATAAAATGTTCTAAACCATTTATACTATCTGTATTTAAGTGTTGCTTTAATTTGCTTTGATGACACCTAAATCTTAATGAACAGTTGAACAAAAGGATTATAACCTGCTTTGGACAAAGTATGTAGATTTAATCTCCTTCCATGTTTTATCACTGATAATTTGCTGTCTTTTAGTGTAGCGTTACTAAAAACTGTACAAAATGTGGATATATTATCTTCACAATAAACTACATATACATATTCCCCCTTTTGTTAAGTTATCTCTGCTGTGAGCTAATTTAGCCCAACAGTGGAAGAGAGCACATGGCAATTGTCGGACATCATTTTTTAAACTGCACCAGATGAGGCCCAGCCCTTCACTCTGGGGGAGCCGATGGCTGGCAATACGTTAACATTATAAGTGAAAGATATTTCTGAAGGCCCACCTAGCATAAGTGTTATGCGCTGGAAAGAGGAACCCAAATAAGCCTCTCTTCTAGCCGCAGCAGCATCTGTTGAAATGGGATCAGACGTGTTAGTGTGAGCCTCACATTTCATAAACACAGACAGTTTTAGGGATCAGTATGGCTTCTAGCAAAGTCAGCGACAGGACGGTGGTGAGTAATGGGCTTTCCAGATGATGTCAACAAGGCCTCTGTGATTCTACAGGGTGTCAAAGTCGTGCACTACACCAACAGCGTGTAGTGTGTAAATGTTAACCGTTTTGTCGGCAGCGAGCTTACAGGCTTCTGTAATGCTGCGTTCACACCAAACACGTTGACGCGCGAGTAGATTGCATGTAAAGTCAATGCACAGACTGGCTAGGTTGCGGAAACGCAAATTTTCCGCCGGGCGGCACAAATGCATGCCTTCGTGCGAGTTAAAATTTTCCAACTCTGGCGAAGAATGTGCGCGACGCTGAGTTGCGTAAGCCAATCAGCGTTGAGAAGCTCCGCCCGTCAGTACCGCCGTCGCTGAATCAAACTGCTGCTGGTCCGCCTGAAGTAGCGCTGGTAGCGGCCGTCATTCAGACGCTGTTGTGGGAATACGGATAATATTATGAACCCAGACACGATGGAGTTTGATGTTCCGAGGTATGTGGAATTTACACAACAAGTATAAAGCAGAACTAGTGGTTATTGCCATGGTGGATGGCGGAAACGGCAACTGTTTTTACAGAGGTAACGACGGCGACACAGACACTTAAAGTAGTGGTTCTCAAACTTTTTCTGTAAATAACAGAATAAAGAAAATTGCAATCACTTTCAAGTAAATCAGATTGCAATTTAAAAATAAAAAATTGTCTGATGGAGCAATCACTTAGAACAATGAAAATAAAGTTATATCTGTGCAAAAAACAACAAATATGTAGTTACTACTAAATAGCTCATTGTGGAAAACAATAAGCTATTTATTTTTTTGCCAAACAAAACAGAATGAGTGCAGATATGCGAGCATCAGGTTGCATCAGTATTAGTGGAGCAGTGAGCCTCTATACATCTTTAAAAAAAAAACAATTCATGTTCAACGTTGTGCTGAGATCTGTTTTCTGTTTTGAGAGACGCAGCAGCAGAAAGGACGTCACGGAGACTTCTGGCAAAGAGCCAAAAGTTAGCGAGTCGCACATGCGCAAGCGTAACCGTTAACGGCGTAACGTAAACATTTACCCGAAAGTACAGGCTTTTCTCCATGTATTTATTAATGACTTAGTTTTATGTCCGTGTACTTTGTACTTTTGTAATATGTGAAGCCAGCAGCTCATTGTCCTGCTCCAAGTGGCTCTTTCACTTGGAGCAGGAGAGCAGCAACTCCGGGTGCGAGGAGAGCAGCAACTCCGGTCAATCATAACGTTGTTAACGGAATTATTTCAGTAAATTAAATTTCTAAATAAAGTTGTACCTGGTTGCTCAACACAGTTTTAAGTCAGCTACATAGATCAACTTATTCACACTGTTGCCGAGTTACATTTCTCCTACGATTTGAATGGGTCACGTTTCAAGGTTCTACGTGTAGAAAAAAAGTTTATCCTCCAGTTAATTGGAATCTATATAGTTGTGCGGTTATAATTGCTGTTAGAGAGGTGTGCATGTTCAGGCTTACCTGGTGGAAAAGGTAATCCAGTGTTTATCTTAGACTGCAGTCTCCTCAAAGTAAAGTATCATAGTGGTGGTATAAAAGTATGTCATGATATGGTAATGCAACGTACATTATAAATATTATGGTATACAAGTGTAATATATTATGAAGTGAAATGTAGTTGTAACAAAACAATATTCAGTATAGTACAGCAGCATTAGATATTGTAATTATTAAGTCTACAATAACACATCTATCTAGCCATCCATCTATTTGTACACTTAGGTGTTGACAAAAGAAAGAAAAAAACGCTGCTCTGTGACTGAACTAAAATCCATACTGTGATCATAAAACTGATTTACAGCAGCTGACCTATCGTAACAACGATGGGTGTTCCCATTAAATGTGGCTCCACCCACTCAGCTTGGGTTTCTTGATGGGTGCCGTTTGCTTGCCACTGTCCCGACACCTGACTGACGCTGCAGTGCTACGAGGAGGATCTCGGCCTTGCTGCATTTTAGGGGATTATTTGCTCTCTGTATATACAGTGTATAGCAGGGGTGTCAAACATACGGCCCGCGGGCCGGATAATTCTTAAAATAAACTAGCCGACCTGGGATTTGAACCACTGATCCTCTGATTGAAAGTCAGGCATGCGAACCATTGAACCACAATCGCAATTATTTTTGTCATCTGACATTACTAGACATATTGCTCAACTGCGAGGGAATCTGCAGCAAAGAGCACAAGCAGGTAAACAGTGGGCTGATGTCTGAATTTTTGGTCCGTATGTTTCTAGTTTATTGTAGAAAGACCTTAAAATAGGGTTTATCATGCAAAAACCTAAAGAAATATTGTCATTATGTATGCGTTATTATGCTATGATTTTACTGGTCCGGCCCACTTGAGATAAAAATGGGCAGCATGTGGCCCCTTCACTAAAATTAGTTTGACACCCCTGGTGTATAGGGTTTATACTGACATTGCTTGTTAAATATGCTGAAAACAAGACTCCAGGAAGTCGATGCTTTTGACTAATGCTGTGTTCACACCGGACGCGGCGCAAATTTGACATGCGACCAGATTACATGCGAAGTCAATGCACAGACATTAAAGACAGTCCAGCGAAAAAGCGTTTTTTTTTTTTAGCCGGGCGGCGCGATAGACGCGTTTGAGGCGGCGCGAACAGAGCGAAGGACGCGGGGCGAATTCGCGCGAGTTGAATTATCCCAACTCCGGCGGAGAAATCGCGTGACGCAAAGTTGCGTCAGCCAATCAGCGTTGAGAATCAGCGTTGAGAAGCTCCGCCCGTCATCACCGCCGTCTTGCCGTTCCTGAATGAAACTGCTGCTGCTCCGTCTGAACCAGCACTGGTAGCGGCCGTCATTGAGACGCTGTTGTGGGACTACGGATAATATTATGAACCCAGACACCATGGAGTTTGATGGTCCGACGCATGTGGAATTTTCTTTAGAACAAAAATGGTCTATTCTGAACGAGACACCATTCATCCCTAAATCTTCAGTGCATTTATTTAGTAGAACTAGCGGTTATTTCCATGGTGGATGAAGGAAATGGTATCCGTTTTACGGAGATAAGACAGACGCAGTTCCTGGAGGAGTCGGTGGAATTCATCGAGCCGTGTGCGGCTACGGATGGTGTTATGAACCCAAACACGAGGGCGTTTGATGTTCCGACATGTTTGGGACTTCCACAACAAGTATAAAGCAAAACCAGTGGTTATTTGTTCCATGGTCGATAGCGGAAATGAAAGCTCTTTTCATGGCAACGGAGCAACGGAGATAAGCCACGCCCCCTTTGACGCAAATTCGCGCCGCCTTCGGTGTGAACACCCTTTTATTGTCGAGCGAGTAAACTACCACGGTAAATGCGGCGCGTCAAATTCGCGCCGCGTCCGGTGTGAACGCAGCATAAGAAATAGTCCAGCACATAACCCTCATACAACCACAACTTATTGTTTTCTTTTACTTAGGTTTTTGCACAAATTACATTTCAATTGGTGAGCTTTAAAAAAGGTACGGTTGCATCAATGCATCAATTTACCTTCAGGCACGCATGGGGTCCCAAGGCGGGGTCTGGAATCCTTTGCAGTTGATGATGGTGGAGTAGAGTGTAACAGAAGTCTTGGCCACTCGAGGCAATTTGGGGTCCGAGTGATTGACGCAGAAAAGCCCAAATCGTGTAGCCCACTCTAGGTTGTCCATCAGGGACCACGCTGTGTATCCACGTTAACTAGCAAGTGAGCAAGGAGGAGAAAATGAAAACCTTTAGGATTGCAAATACACTCGAGATTCTTAAGTACAAGATATTCAGCATCTTGGTTTGAACATGAAAATTATTCTGTGAAAACGGCAAGATTGCTATGATCCAATACACTTCAATCATTTCTCAGAGATACATTACATGAGATATTGTAAATGGTCTCTCTTCAAATATACGATGCAAGTTGTGGTTTGATACTCTTAAGCACCTGGTTGAGGTATTTTTTTTCATAGTGGTAGCTACTATGAATATTGTTTAGATGGATCGGCCCTCGCTCTGACATGCCATTTTCTGTGATGATAAGAGGTGGATTTCCATACTCATCCTTAATGAAGTTCAATATCCTGCGGAATCCAAACGGTGAGACCGTCAGCCGATCAGCAATCGTTCCTGCACCCCTGAGATGATCAAATCAGTGAAATGGTTTAATTTTACATAAATGAAGGTACATTGTCAGCGTGCGGTACTTTCTTCTCCCACTCGGGCTTCACGAATATGTAAGCCGTTTTCTAAAGATAACTCAAACACCAACTAAAAGAATTCCCAAAATATCATATTCATATTTTGCCACGAGTGTTACACTATTCCACATCTGTTACAGATGTGGAAAAGGGCATGGAAGAAGTCGACGATTATTTTCCTGTATTTATTTTCTCCTGCAGACGACAATAAAACACACATTGTCTTCTGGTCTCTCACTCTCTGCACATCCGCTTCCCTCAGCAATGCAGAGTATCATTGTCTCTAGACTTTAACATTTACATTAAACTTAAATTATAACCATTATTTTCAAAACCATGAATCGTGATATAGAAGGGGAAGCAGCAACACCAAGTGGAGAAAATATGCAACTGCGAGAGCTAGTGACGAAAATTCTAACATTAAAAAAAGGAAAACGCATACCTGCAGACGAAAATAAAAACACACATTGGTTTCTGGTCTCTCACTCTTCTGCACATCCGCTTCCTAAACACGCAAAACAACAGAATTACAGAGAAAATATAGCTATGTAATGGCGGCCCGATGTAATGCAAATGGCGCCACGAGGTTCAATGAAAAAGCCACAAAACATACATGTTCACGGTCTAAATGACACGCAACAGCTGGACACCGTGATCGTATGAGCGACCATAACCGTGTGTAACATAACCGGTTACATTTTTGGAGAATATAACCAAATAGTGCGACATAATTGTCCACACAATTTAACTTCAGCAATGCAGAATATCAAATTGTGAGGAGAAAACGGGACTACGGAAGCCTAGGAGGCGCAGAAGAGGACGTGAGAGGTCATTACCACAGAAACAGATTGAAGAAATACCACGAAATAAAAATTACTAATTAAGATACAATTCACACACACTCAACAGGATCGTTAAATGAAAAACAAAAATAAAATATAAATTGAAAATAAAAATGGTTAAAGGTCGTAGACCATAGCGGTTCGACTCTTGACAGAACCATCATTTCATATTTTATTTTTGTTGCCAGTAAACAAGTGACATATTCGTGATGAAGATGGATAACTTTTCGTAATAATGTTGTCGCAATCCTAAATGAATGCTGCAGAAAGCCGCTCCATCATAATGTTTAAAAAGACACGCCAACTCCTGTGTGATTCACTGTAGGCCCTTATCCAACACAATGACAGTTAAGTCATGTTTAATCTGGACGAATGCGTGCTGCACACGGTAGAATATCATTATGATGATAGAGATGCATGACCGTAGTCTTGAATATAAAACATTAGCGATGTGAGACAGCACAGTGTTTTATCACAAATTAATCTGAGCGGATCACACTTTCCCACAGCTGACTGCGGCGGTCGAGCTGGGTGTAAACACGGTCTGCACGTTTCACTTACCCACTGTATGAAGAGTAAACTGGTCTCAAATCGACTGGACACCAGATAACGATGTATGACTTAAATATCAGACTGACAACAAGAGCGTGCATTGACGTTCGTAGTATATTGAACAGGCATCTACACAGTCACCTACTTTGTAGTTCAGTCTTGTCCTCGCGGCGTCTCAACACCACCTCACGAACAGGGAGAGGATTTGACAGTAAACTGTTCCGTTTATATTCTTTAAAAAGAGACCCTTAAAAGATTGTGACAGAGAGGCTAAGCGATCGAAATGTTGTTTCCCTAGTTAGTCAAACTGGGCCCTGAAGGCCACTCCTACACACATCTGCCTCACGCACGCGAACAAAACCAGTTAATTAAAAAAAACAGTTAATCTTGAACACCTGTTACTCTTTTTGAAGATGGGAACCACCGGTCCTCCAGTCCATGGGCTCTGTTGGGGGATGCGACATTGAAGAGGCGTGTCAGCCGAGACAGCCCAACGAATGTCGACTTTCTATCTCCTAATTAGGATTTACCATGGGAATGTTTATATTATCACAGCTACATTTTCATCTTATTTTTTTCTTTTCTGGACGGAATATCTGCAGAATTTATATATTAGATTATGACCAGGCTTCAATCTGGCCATGGTTTAATATTGGATGCCGTTATCTTGAATAACTAGTCGTCATCATCCAGCTAATTGTGCACTTTTACAGACTTTTTAAGTCTGATTTAAAACTTGATCTTAAGTCGGCCTCAGGAAGTAGACTACGCCCTGGTTCAGCTTTGACCTACCATACTTCCCTGTGAGAGATAACCGGTCATTATTGTGAAATGGGTGTGAATGTTAGATAGTCGTGATGGTCAGGTGGCACATGCATGGCAGACTGCCATCAGTGTATGAATGAGTGAATGATGACACGTAGGGTTAAAACGCTTTTAATGGTCGTAGGACTAGAAACGAGATATCCAATTACAGTCCCATTTATAATGTGATGATAATAATGACCTGTACATCATCTAAATCAAGCAATGATTTGACACAAAGTATTGATTACAAAAAATATTTCATTATAACAAACCGTAGAAAGACATAATCTAACGTTCAACAAAGGTGTTTGATAAAGTTCTGTAATGCAGTGGATGACATAGTCATCAGAAATCTCCCTCTCTAAAAAGCTCTTTAGTGATTACAATATTTCACTCATTCATTTCAGACATTTGAGGAACACCAACATGAACACAAATGCCAAGCGTGCATCTTACTGTACTTGACCGTGTGTTACCGTGCTGTATTACAGAGACACACGCCTATCACGGCATAAACACTTCTTCCATTGTTTTAATTGGTGCATCTGTCGTAGGTTTGATTTTGTCAATGTGATTTCACTTATTGTAATTTCCTTCTGCTTCTTCCAGATGGACGTGTACAAGCAGCCGGTGACCGACCCGTCCAAAGGGTCAAAGAAGGGTCGATTATCTCTGAGGAAAAACTCTGATGGCTTCTTGGAGACGATAGAGAGCGGGGCAGGCAAGCCTGAGGAGGTTAGTCCCAGCATTTCATCTTTAACTCTCACTGACAGTAGAATCATGAGGGCAAAGTGAGGGCATGTCCTTTGGAAAACACATTCGCTAACTGGAGTATTGGTAGATCCATTTTCACTCATATCTTGAGGTGAGAGGTCGTAGTGACCCCCTGTAAATATGGCCATACCCATTTTTCTTTAGTTACATTTTCCACTCAGAAATCAGCTGCTTTTCTATTGTTTCTCACAAATGAATCCATTAAACATTTTCGTCTCTTTACATCGAAATTAACCTCAGCAGTCGGGATCCAGTGACTACGGATGAAAGCTTGTTTTGCGGAAATGTCTGAACTTCTCCGAGTCTCTTTTCCAGAGGAAATGAAAGATTTTTTTGTATACTGCTGATTACACGACTAAGTATTTAAGTAGTTTATTAAGCTAACTCAAACTAACCTGGGCTTTTTTGTGTGCGTTTGTTTCTTTGGTGATCAATCCTTGTGATTGTGTGGTGTACCTCTTGATATCCTTACTTGAACGTCTCTTGATGATATTACAGTAATTGTTTTTGATTACCCAGCCAGCCATTTTCTTTTTGCAGGCTTCCATTGTATTCTGTTGATCTTGTGAAGCCATTTATAATGTCATGTATTTGAGCTTTCACTGACGGATAGCCAGATATCAGGTGTTTGAAAATGTGACTCTTGTACTTTGAGTATAAAGATGTTTCATAATGTGAGTTTAGTGTTTAAAAAAATAAATGATGTTGCATGATACGTTCCTAAAGATGGGAAGCTCACAAGAAACCGATACTAAAAGAGTGGTGATAATCGGGGCAGCAGAGGCTAAGATATACTGACTATCAGTCGCTATGGGTCGAGCTCTTAATGTTGGATGCTTAATTCCCATAATGCAATAAAGCTTCTATTAAAGCTTCGATTAAAACTGCCGACAACATAATTGGTACTGTAGATTTATAATAATTTACTATGCCTTACACTTGTAAATAAAGAAATGTCTATGTGTAAAATACTATATTAAGAAGGGATATGAACAAGAAGGAGAAGTGAGCCTTATGAAAATGTGTATTCGTAACATGGGGGGGGGGGGGGGGAGTCACAGTTAGTTTAGTTAGTTTGTTCACTTAGGAAATGTAGGCCAGGAACATGACGAAAGATTCTCAGTTTCAGTTGATTATACACTAATGAAAACATAGTTATCAGTTTTATATCCCGTTTCTGCAAATTGATCCCACTAAACATTACAAACTGTCCCTTCAAGACGATGAAGGTGGGGAGATGTATAAACAAAAGTATCATCTGCATTATTTGACTTTCTCATTTTATTTCTTACCTCACTGATGGAAATGTAGCTGTAGTTTTCTCTGCTGCTGGAGACAGAGGGCTGCTCCTGAACCTCCTCCATAATACTTTCCTCTGGCTCCTGTGCATAGTCCTAAAGCTCGTCAATATCTTCCTCTATCTCCTCAAAGTGCTCTTCAACAGAAATGTCCTCAGCGGGACGAATCCTGGAGACCCATGAAGAACCCAGGTCCTGCAGAGAGAAAAGTCCTCCTGTTCTTTCTTTGTTTGTTTTCTTCATTTTCTTGAATACATAGCTGCTCCTTACTGATAATGTGGCTTCAATGTATAGCTGTATATAAAACCTGGCTTTTAGTCTTTTTTAAATAACTGTAACACGTGTCCTCTATCTGCGGTGTGTCCAGCAGTAGTCAACAGTGTGAGCTGAATTGAGTGTTTTGATTCCACATTCACAAAGATATGCAGTGTAAAACTCAGTAAAACTCTTCATTGACAAATATTTTAACTAGTTTTGTTTTTCACAGGTTGCAGCTTATTGTTATTATCTTGAAAAGATATTCAGTGCTAAACAGATTAATTGCAGCCACAATAAGCACATTTTTTGGGACAAATATCAGTTCTTTATTGCACAGATAGAACTTTATTTGCATTGTTCTAACAAAGTGATTGCACATTTTATTTTTCTATGATGGAGCAATCTGGTTTCCTTGATATCGATTGCAATTTTCTTTATTCTATTATTTGAAAAAGCACAGATGGACGAGTCACAAAAGGTTGTTATTTCAATAAAAATTCAATTTTGTTACAATTTTGTTAGGGCATGAACATTTTTGACTGAAAAAGTTTGAGAACTACTGATCTAAGCGTACAGCCCGGTTTGAGATCTGCCACGCATCAGATTCTGATGTTAAGTGATGGGCCATGATGTCAATGGTGAACATCAACTGCTCCAAGGCCTCTTGTCATCTGAGAGCCTGAAAGAACCTTTTGTCTTTTGAGACTTTGTTTCCATCTCTCTTTTCTCCGGCACAAAAGTAAAGCATGCATGGTGAGTAAGTTGCATGGCTTTGGCCTTATACCTCTGTTGAAATGGATGTATTTTAGCCTTTAATTTGTAGCAGTTGTACCATGTGAGTTACAAAATGGTTCCAAATAATTTCCTGAAAAAATAAAAAAGTGTTTGGTTAGAACGAGGAATTTAGCACTTTAATCTACTACTACTTATTTTGCCAAATATATGATGTATTGTAAGAAGGGCAGGTGTAATTAGATGTAGCTTCAGTGGTACCAATTGACCTAACTGCCTTACAGGCACCTCTCCATCTGTATATCCAGTAAAAGGACTTCTCATCGTTGTTCATCGAAGTGCTCTTTTCTTTGGAGCCACTAGAGGGAGAGTCAAACAGCTGCTTTGTGCTCAGAGGGGACAATCCTGAAGGTTGTGAAGCAGAGCTCAGTATTACAGAATCAGCTGAGTTCCCTGTGAGGAGGATCTCCACACCTGAACATGTTGGTGTGATGAGCTTTTTGTCAGCTGTGGAGGCCGAGAACCACAGAAATCCCTGTGATCTGAATATCAGTGGGGATGCGGGGGGTTAACACTGTTACCCCGCAGCAAGAGGGGACAACAGAGTTCTGGGTTCTCTTTCTGCAGCTTCCTCTCAGGTCAATCATCCACAGTGAATGAGAGCGTCTGTCTGTCTCTCTGTGACGGGCCTGTGACCTGTCCAGGATGAACTCTACCTCTCAGTCCTCTGGGACCCCCGCAAATAGAAAGTGAGGTCACGAGATCATCTGACTTTCTGCTCAATTCAAGTCCATGTTTGCTGTGAACAGCACCAACACTATTCTGCTCCATCATTATTAGAGTTTTAGATGTATTATTCTATATTTATATTGGGTGCAGGCAGACATCTCTTCTCAACGTCATCAGATGAATCTAGATGCACTACGTGGGGAGAGCGATGACTTAAAGCTACAGTACGGCTGTCAGATAAATGTCAGGTTGGTTTATCGAGAGCAAACCAGAACAAAAGCTCAAACAGAAACAGGATTTCAACTATCAACATTTTCTAACTGACCCTGACCTTCATTGTTAAAGCTGGATAACAAACCAGAAAACACAGTAGTAGTATTCCTGCTCTTTCACCAGCAGACAGTCATGTATTCATCACATCACTCTTCTACTTTGTGAATGAATGACACACGTCTTTGTCTCTGTGTGGGACATCTTGTTGTTGATCTGGAGACAGAGGAAGACAGATAGTCAGATGGGATGGACTAGTCTGAACACTCAGTGACCCAAACTACGACTCTCTCGGTTCCCTTCGGGCATCAGTTTTGGACGTCACAGGAACGTCAGCTTCCATTCCTTACACGCGTAGCGTCTGTTCAAAAGAAACTTCCGTCTTCAGCGGAAGTTAGGTTTGGGTAACAAAACCACTTGGTCAGTTTCAGTAAAAAGAGCTAGTTTGACATTAACTTGACTCACCTCAGTAGCGAGTGATGAGACTGATGACCAACGACTGACGTGACAACATGTCAGCGTTCAATTGTAGTTTCACACAGGACATGTACAAGGGTCTCCTGGACACACCAGTCAGCCTCACTGTGGCACGGCGGGACATGTTCTTCATCACCAGGAACAGACACACTGTAGTTTATTTTGCCCAAAACCCACATACACTGTCCTGCTGAAACAAACACTCACTGTAGCAGTAAATGTGTATTAAAGTAGTCCCCACTTTTCCCTCCTGATAATTGCTTGCACATCAGAGAGAATAGTTAACTCGTTGCTCAGCGTTTAAACTCAGGTTTAAAAGGTCTAGAGACTCAGGCGTTGTATCACTGTAGTTAATCCATCTAACCAAGTACATTTCCTCAAGTGCTGTGCTTAAAGCTAGGCTACTTGTGTACACACCAGAACCAGATAGAAATACACCTGCTCAGACAGGCATTGAGTCTCTCCTCGCTCCCTCACATTGCTTCCTGTCAGCTAATGCATGTTGAATATGAACTACCGCTGCCATTCATTGGCTTGAGGTCTCCCACCAACTTCCTCTTTGAAGGTGGGAAGCAAGTGATGGCTCTCTTCACTCAGTTTTACGACACAGTCACTAGTTGCAATTATAACTGGCATGGAGGGCGCATTTGTTCTCATTTCCAGCTCTAAACAACCTACACTCCGTCTAAATGTCTGCACATCTAAGATATGAACTGCAGCTCAAAGGTTTCACTAAATTGTCCCTTTAATTCCTTTGAGCGTGTCCAACAGCACAATCAAGAGGAGCCTAACTGGTAACATACCACACTTTATTGCACAAGGGACAAGACACACAGTCAAACACCATAATTTCCCCCTGAAAGGTTTTTCCTGATCCGATGTGAGGTCCCGGGACAGGGATGTCGTATGTGTACAGATTGTAAAGCCCTCCGAGGCCAATTTGTAATTTGTGGGCTATACAAAATAAACTGAATTGAATCATTGCACACGGTTTGCAGTTGACATTTGGCCGGTTAACGCCTTTCAAAGTTCACACATGTCGGGGTTAGTCTCCAGTCTCTGTTCACTTGGGGAGCGGCGCTCGGCCCCAGCCGGCCCTCTCTCTGGTGTGCAGCCTGAAGTGGGTGTTGAGGTGCGCTGACTGGTTGAAGCATTTCCCGCAGACGTGGCAGCGGAAGGGCTTCTCCCCCGTGTGGATCCGGTGGTGCCTCTTGAGCATGCTGACCGTGGTGAAGCTCTTCCGGCACACGGCGCAGCTGTACGGCTTCTCCTTGGTGTGCCAGCGCATGTGGACCTCCAGCTGGCAGGCGAAGCTGAAGCCCTTCCCGCACTCCTTGCAGCTGTGCCACCTCTGGATGCTCTGGCTCGGGTGAGAGGAGCGAGAAGGCAGCGTCTTCAGGGATCTGACGTTCTTGATCTGCAGTATGTGCGCGCTCTGCTTGCCGTTGGAGCGCACGAACCCTCTCGCCTGCTGGTCCGTCCTCGGCGTCCTGTGACTCTTTGCGGCTGCGGCGCCGCCGCCTCGAGCGTCGCCCTGAGCCGCTCTGCAGTTTGGATGAAACGTCACGGAGGGCGGTGAGCTGTTGGCCTCCTCGCCGCTCTCTGCCTTCACCTCCTGCGACGTCAGCGGAGCTGGGGAGACACTCCGTCTGCCGCACGCCGTCGGTGCCGGCGGAGGATGTGACCTCTGCGGCGGCGGCGGCTCCACGCGACTACAGCTTCCCTCCTCCGAGTCGCTCGCTTCTTGAGAACAATCCGCCGGACAGTTTTTGAGGTTTGGTTCTTCTTTGATCTGCGGCAGCAGCTCCACGCCGCGTCTCCACTCGGACTCGTGGGGCTGGGCGTCCTCTTGGGGCTGGACAGAGAGAGGCTCTGAAAGAAACATGAAACATCATCAGGCCTGCTGGGTGTGTGTGAGCACGAGCGTACCGTTGTGAGCTTCTGATGACCGAAGATGAACCGCTTTCATATTTTAGCCGGGGAGGAAAAAAAGGCTTCACTTTGTTTCGACCAAACTCCATTCAAAAAGGGTATGATTTAAGTTGCGTTTCATATTTATTCTCATTATTATCAACCCACGATCTTCCTCGTTGCCAGTGTTTTGGTACTACTAACCCCTTTTTTTTTTAAACACAAAAAAAAACAAGTTGGATGAAATCTTAATTTGCAAGTGCCTTCATCATTTCAAGTGTTGATTGTAAACATAAAACACCTTGAAATCATACAGGCTATTAGACTGTAGGACACAATTGTAAATTATCATATTATTGATAAATTGTGCTGCTAAAATGTTCTCCTTTTCTTCAATAACCATTTTCAATTACTAACACGCTTGTTTTTGTGAACAGATCCCCCAGATCCCCCTCCACCCTCTCTAAGGGAAGAACCCTGTCCCCTGTTCCGATGTTTTCTGTTCCGATGTGAGGTCCTGGGACAGAGGATGTCATGTGTACAGATTGTAAAGCCCTCTGAGGCAAATTTTTGTAATTTGTGATTTTGGGCTGTACAAAAAGTGCAGTTTTTTGCATCATAAGGAAAGTAAACAGCAGCAACAGAAACAGTTCTCTGTGAGGATCATACGGCCGACATCTTCCCATTAAACACATGAGGAAAACACTGTCCATCAACTCTGACTGTGTGTGAGCACCAAGAGTCATGATGTAACAATGTAACAGTTACTTCATGGTGTAGCCGTGTAACCGGTACATCATAATGTAACAGTGCAACAGTTACATACGTATAACAGCACGTAACAGATGTAACATGATCACAGTTTCCTGACTGAAACGGACTTCGGTCCCAACAGATGGGAATTTGTTGATTATCATAAACCTACTGTTGGTTTTGCTTCATTCAAAACTGCCTTGTAAATGTATCGTTTTTATATTTTAGTCAGTGATATTATTTTCTGTGTTTTTATTATTATTATAATGATTTTCAGTTAGATTGGGTTAAAGCAACAAAACTACTTGGCTAGCTTTTAGGAACACACCATTGTCACAGCATTATGGTAGCATTGATATTTGGCATGATTTGCTATCATATTCAGTCCAAAGCCAAAACATTCTTGTAGAAAGTATTTCATGTTTATGTTGGAACATGACGTCTAAACTGCTTGTAGTTTGTAAAGCCCATTGTCTTATTTCAAAGTCTGACATCACCAGATCAAATCACTCAGTCCGAAACACTCATCGTCTCGTGGTCTGTTGGTATAACTATTATTACTATCATAACTCATATTGGTGCGTTTGTGCTCAGTTTCCTCTACTGCCGTACAGCGTTCCCATTTAACACAAGATTAACTAACAATAGCGCGTGACACACAGCACGCACACCTCCACCGTTAAAGAGGACACATCGTGACATTCAGAGCTCAGCCAGCTGCAGCTGCTCACCTGGCTGCAGCAGGAGCCGCTGGACGGCGACGCTCAGGAGCCGCTTGAGCCGCTCGTTCTCCTCCTTGGAGCGCACGAGCTCGCCCTGGTACTCCGCCACCGTGCTCTTGACGGCGCGGAAGATCTCGTCGGCGGCCGCGGTCAGCCTGTCGTTCAGAAACGCGTTGAGCAGCTCCAGTTTGGTCATGTTTTCTGCCAGCTGTCTCCGGGAGGCGGAACGTCCTTCTGTTTACATCCACCGACCCGGAAGTAGAAGGCGTACCGGCCTCTGCGTCATTGTTTTTCAGAGCGTTGGGAGGAGAGGTGGGAGGGATCGCCCCCTGCTGGACAGGAGGCCGCACTGCACGGCAGAGTCAAAGGACCCAGACGTCCCAGGCCTGGAAATAACCATTTTAAAATTCCATGACTTTTCCAGGTTTTCCATATTGATCCCAGATTAGACTTGACTGCAAACGAGTTAGTCGAGTCCAGAGAGGGAGAGGTCGTAACCGTCTATTACTACATGAGGCGGTGTTTGATGACATAACCAGAGACTGCTAGCAGGAACCCCGGGTCAGGGTATTTCAGCTCTACTTAATGGGAACTTGGAAAGTGACAGCATTAAGTCACAATACACATATGTAACAACATACGGTCATTCTGTCAGTTATAATATGACTGAATACTCAGATGCTGTATTCCACCTCCTGGTCACCCTGCTATTTCTTTAAGGGCTTCCATTTTTCTCTGAAAAGTGTCAAGAAACTAACTTTAGCCTTAATTTGTTTTGAGGGTTATTCTTCTTCTCCCTCTGGAATAAGCAGGCTCTTTAAGAATGCAGTTATTGTCACATTAAATGAGTCTCGCTTGCTGACATCACCAACATGTAGAGTGATATTTAGCTTTACCGTGGATGATTAATCGACTATAAACAGCTGCTGGTTATCCCGTGACCTGGCACTAACCATTGGCTGAATGATATTAGCAATCAATTATTGATCCAGCTGGTCATTAAAAGCACTTTTTATTACACAGTAATATGTACAAGTGACTTTGAACAGTAAGCTTGTGGGGAAAAGGTCAGGGCAGAGCCAATACGTATTAAGTCGGAAAAACGAGTAGATCTTTTCACAGATCACATTTATAAACCGATGCTAACACATAAGAGAAGACAACCAAAGACAGCGGTGTGGAGTTCAGTGTTTGTCAATCACATTAGGAACATAGAAACGGTACCTGAGGTGTTCATTATCAAAGCTCAGAGAGTACTCACACACGGATCCCAGACTAGTTCTGTCAAAGGCTGCCCACTGAAAACTGATTAAAAAAAATAAAATAAGCACGTACATTTGCATCAAACATTATAAAAACTGTAAAGAACAGCCACTGGCAGAAGGTGCTCTCCATGAGATCAGAGAGGGAAATCTAGAAGCCCCAAACACTGATGAATAGATCGATCCCGACGGTACCCTCAGGCTCTGACCAGAGCTTTGCTGAATCATCATTAAATTAAAATTGATCACAATGTGGGAACTAGCTGGGCAACATAGAGAGCCGCGTTAAACCACTCAGACATAGAAACACAAAAACACAAGTAAGTGCAGCAGGATTCAGTATTTCTGTTCTCAGCTTGCTACCCTTTGCATACACAGTATACAGATAGGACTTCTCTCTAAAAACACATTCATCAAGACTCAACATCTTTAAGGACTCCCTGCTGACGGGATGACGATCTGAACATCTCCCAGCATCAAAGCTGTTTTTCCCCACTTTCTCTTCAGGACTTGAAAAGGTTGAAAAATGATTACGAAAATATAAAACGTATGATAAAACAATAATCTCAGCCCTGATAGAAGAACTGTCGGGGAGAATAGATGATCATATGGGCAGGAAATGAGAAAGGAGAGATGTCTAAAAGGTCAAATGAAACAAATAATAACCGAAAGCTTAACATATATATATATTTCATTTTTTTTTGTGTGTGTGTTTTATAGTGGGTGATGGTCTTCACTTCTTGTGAACAAGAAAAGATCGTGGGCGAGTAGTTCGAGCGGAGAGTAGACTGTGCTGGACGGGACCCTCAGCTGTCAATCATCTCGGACAGTTCCTGCAGCAGGTCGTCCTCTCCGATGCCGGGGTCCACGTCTTCCTCCAGGTGATCCTCGGTGAACTCGTTGATGAGCTCTTCAAAGTCGTCCATGGCCGAGGTGGAGGCCGCAGCGCTGGAGGTGGAGACGGTGCGGGACGCGCCTACGCTCAGTCTGCGGGACTTGGCCTGAGTGGCAGTCTTCAGGACTGGGCTGAGATGGACAGAGAGGCGTGTTATTCTTTTAGTGACCGACAATGCTGCGCTCATGTCGGATGAAAGAAAAAAAACATCACAACAACTGCCATCAATTTTCACTGGAATCATCTCATTTTTCTACAAACACTGAACAAATGGCTAAAGACTTTTTTTAAACAACATTTCTATAACTGTAAAAAATACACTTTTGTAAATAAAAAGCAATGCACAGATGTGTAGTGAAGTGAGAGTCTTATGACGGCAGTAAACACCGATGTATCTGAGAACTTTTGTGTTTAATAATAACATTTACACAAGGGACTGCTTGGAGTTGTTGCTCTTGATTAGAATCTCACACTCCTCACTCGAGGGCAGATAACTTCAAGTTCAAGCCGTACGCTCTCTGCGGACCGTTTACCTTTGGGGGACTGTACAGGCCTCGCTGGCAGCAGCAACATTAGAGGTCTGCTTGGGGTCTTGGTTCAGACTCTGTTTGAAGACTGGGACGGTCTGCAGGTCCTCTCTCAGTGGGCTGGAGCCAGAGCCGGAGCCCATCGGGGTGCTGGGACTTCTGGGAACGGCAGAGCTCAGCAGAGCCTCTGCATCAGAGGACGGGAACTCCTAACAATGGAAGAAAAGTTACAAGTCAGTAAGAGCACCAGATTGTTTAAATTTAGATTATTCTTCACATTTAAGATTAGATGACAAACCAATTATATGTTGGCGTAATTAAAAAAAAAGGTAGCCAGCGAGCCACCGTACCTGTCTGTCTCTGCACACCGTCTCCTGCGGCGGCTCCTCCAGCACCGTGGAGATGCTGCTCAGAGGTTTGACTGCAGCGACAGCAGAGCGCTCTGCTCCTCTCCTCTTCTGACCTGGCTTCAGCTGCGCCGCGGGCTTCATGACGGACGGCTTCACGACGGACGGCTTCACGTTTAGCTTGGGCCTCACTGAAAAAGGAGGCAAAGCCGAGTGATGAATATAGTGCTCTGTGAAACAGGTCTATATCTACGGCGGGGTCAAACAGAAACATGGGTATGCGTGAAGGTTTAAAAAGTGCAATACCTTTAGTGTCGGCAATGTGTTCTGGGGATTTCTTTTGATTATTGTTCGGTGTCTTATCAGAAGTGAGGGCCTCTGCGGCGTGGCCCTGGGGAGCTGCTCTGTCCTGCTTGGCTGGTGACAGTGCACTAGAACTCCTGGTGATTTTGTCTGGGACCTCCCTGGAGCGGCCGGGGCTCTGGGAGTCGGACTCGGCCTCCGGTGGAGGAGAGCTCTGCTTCGCGGGGACCGAGGAGGCAGCTTTGATGGCAGCGCCTCTAGCGCGGAGCGGGGAGGCAGCCTTGGATTTGAGGGGGATCGGTTTACAAACGGGGAGCTTTTGGGTGGATATGGTAGAATCAGGGGCCACGGTGGTGGAGGAAGGGGATGAAGAGCCTGGACTCGTCAGAATGGCAGGAACCTTCCTCTTCAGGGTTCCTTCGTCGGTGCGTTTCGGAGCAGACTCTGCTTCTGCAGAGTCTTTAACCTGCTCCTCCAGTTCCTGCTTGCGGCGGCGTTTCTCACGCATGATCTCCTCAAAGGTCTTGACCTTGACGTCCTTACTGGCGGCAGCAGCGGTCTAGAAAAGATACAGGAAGATTACCATCAGGTCAACAGAATAACAAGCAAACCACCACAGACTGTGGCTCAGTGGTAGAGGATCGCCGGTTTGATCCCCAGCTTCGTTAGTCCATGTGTTCTTGGGGCAAGACACTTAACCCCAAATTGCTACTGAGCTGTGCCTACGGTGCGTGAATGAATAGTCCTGATGGGCAGGTGGAACCTTGCACGGTAGCCCCTGCCATCAGTGTGTGAATGGCGACATGTAGTGTGAAAGAGCTTTAGAGTAGTCGAAGGACTAGCGAAGCGCTTTACAAGTACAGTTCATTTACCATGAGCCATTACTGTAGTGTCAGTTACCTCAGGAGCAGCAGGAGGAGTTTTCACAGGCTTCTCTGTCACTTCAGCACTCTTCTCTGTCGAGACATTGCCTGTTGAAGTCAACATAAATCTCATGTTAGAGATTCAAAACCATGGCATGTAAATGCAAATTCAGAATGATAATCAATGTGAAAGGCGTAAAAGAGTAAGTGTCGTCTTACTTTGGGGATGCAGTTTCTTGATGCGCAGCAGACGAGGCTTCTTAGCGTCGTTCTCCTCGGTATCGGAGCTCTTTTTGTTGTCATTCCCCGGGCTCTGCCGAGCCTGGATCTTCGCTGCCTTCTCCCTGCGGATCTCCTCCAGAGTCTTTACTCTAAGTTGCTCCACGTTTGCAGCTGCGGGATCAGGAGCCGCTGGACTGGACTCTCCCTGGCTCTTCTTGGTGTCGGGATCCTGTTCCTCCTGCCTTTTCTTCTTGGCGCGAAGGACCTCCGACTTGACGTGGCCAACGGAGCCGTCTCTGACGGCGATGGCTCGCTTGACACCCTTGGTGGTTTTGGTTCTGTTGATTTCGGGAGCCACGGATGGAGGATTTTCTTTCTGGCTCTGGGACTTTGCAGCCTTCTCCTGTCTGATCTCCTCCAGTGTTTTGATGCGAATCTGCTCAGGAGCTTTCTTTGGCGCCCTGTCGGACTCAGCTGTCGGGAAAGCTGGAGGACAACAATAAACAATGTTTTAGTCAACATGAATGAGTAAAAACATTATAATGGACGACGTCAGCCTCATACATACCTGGTTGAACGGGACCAACAGACGAAGTCAATCCAAGTCTGTCCTTCATAGGCTTCAAATCTGTAAGAAAGAAAAAGGTTTTAAGAGACAGATTTTTTTTTACTCTAGACTTTTTAATTATGAGCTCCAACATGAAAAACAAAATTAAGTTGACCTTCAAGTGGGACCTAATATAATAGTAGGGGGAAACACTGCAGCACCACTAGTTCATTCATAAAACAAAGTACTCCAGTATTGATTTAGTACCATTTTAGGACAAGGGGAGAGAATTATCTTTGTTTGATGACATTAAAAGTGAAGTTTTCCAACTCATTCTTAAAAAGTGAGAGAGAGAGAGAGAGAGATTGGGCAATTTTACTTGAAAAGTAAAAAAAGTCACCAGGAACTTCTTGGTAGAAACTGCAGTGTGATGTGTCCTGACACTCACCTTTGTGAGGGGGCAGGAAGGGCTCTCTCTCATCCACAACGCTGCCCAGACGCCCAGCCAGACCCCTTCTTAGTGGGTCTCCAAATTTCCCATCTACAGTGAGGACAAGTCATGAGCTTCTAATCTGTGCAATCATTACTACCACTGGCATTAAATTGGTCAACAAGGTGGAACAAGGGTGAAAAAGTACCAGTGTTGGGCATCTTCCTTCCAAGTCTTTCAGCCATACTGCCTCTTAGTCTCCCAGTTTCTTCAAAGATGAGTGGGCCTATATTAAAAGTTGAGAACAAGTCAGCATGATTCTATTTCTCTTTAGGATCAAAAGTAACGGTCCTATCAGTTCATCGGAATCATTTTTAGCAGTTCAACATGAACATTATTCTTCAGGTATCATGAGGAGAATATCCAGACCAGATATCTGAGCATCTTTCAACTCATCAGATGAGACAGAGCCAAGTAAGATGCTGCTTCAAAGCACCCATGAGCAGTATACTGCAGTGCATGAGGCCTAAAATTGAGCTTGCATAAAGGTTCATCTTTTGCACTGACATTTCTTTAAAACTGATCATGCATAAAACGTTTATGCTAGCATATATGAGCAAATTCATCAATTAAATTAATTTCTCAAAAATAATTTTCAACTAAGCAAATATATCTATTGTGAAATTAGTAAATCTGGGAGGATGAATACTCAGAGTTTGATATCCAACATCTCACATAATCCTGTTTAGTTTTTTTACCATCTCCCGCCCTGTAGAAGGCTGGCCGAAACAATGACTGGATGTTTTCTTTCTCTCCGTTGGCCATGGTATCTGGACTCTGGATGGGGTAACCAGCTCTCTTCATGCTGGCCTTCAGGGCCTTCCTCAGCCGAATCTCCTCCAGGGTGCTCACTCCAAAGCTCAGCGAGTCTGTCGAGACACAACACAACCCATTCAAAACACAATCGTTCCATAAGGGTCACACACAGGATTTACGAGCTATAAAGCTTCGGTCACAAATTATGAACAATCGTGTTTCCAAAAATGTTGTCTGTGCGCAGTCTCACCTGACTTGATTTTCCTAGGAGAAGGGCCAACCTTTCCATCCTCTCCCTCCTCTGAGAACTGGTCTGGAAACATAAAGACATGGCAGTGTTAAGAACCACAGGGACTATTGGTCTCAACTAGACAAGACAAAGAAGTCATTTTGGGATCAAATCCAGCTCACCATCTTCATCCTCGTCATCATCTGCCGGATTAATCACCACTGGTGGGTGGGTGGGACTCGGTACGGGCTCCTGAGTTTCTGTCTTGATGACGCCTCTGAGCTGTGGATTGGCTGCAGTGGGGAGCGGGGCGGCGGGCGGCGGAGCTGGTTCCTCGTGTGGCTGCTCCTCAGTTTTGCTTTGACCTGAGAGAATTACATCGATTATCATACCGCTTTATTACAGCTGGATTTAAATGATCTTAAACTCTCTACATTTGGATTATTGGTGTGTTGCTAAAGAAAAGTCCCCTCACTTTTATCCGGTGGGACATAGACGCCATCGATGCAGCGGGGCCTTTCGTGGAAGAAGGCACAGTGAGGCTTCTGGCAGCCGGCTGGCTGGCTCTCCCAGTAACAACATATCTCCTTTCGGTTTTTCTGTGTTGATGAAAGAGATCAACATGTTAAAGCGCGTATAGAGGAGCTGGGATGATCACATCTCGTTTAGAACTGCGTCCATTAAGTTACCCGTATACATGCGGCGGCAGCACAACTGAATTCATTGGTGTGTTACTCTAAATAACAAATGAAGCTTACCAACAATGTAAACATATGCGTTTCTATTTTACTTAACAGCTGTTTATGTAAGTTACTAATGAAAAAAGTATTTAATGGACTGTGTTCATTGTAAAATATCATACTGGCAGGCTTGTTGCTTGATTGCCTTTACAGTACATGCAGTGTTCCTCCCAACAGGTCCAGGACCAGGAGTGGAGCTCCAGGCCCTGGATCACAGGAGACTTTTTCTATCCTTCGTTAATGGGCAGTCAAGACACAGACAGTCTCGAGTGGGCAAAGCTTAAAGGATATTTCTGAGCTTTCTTCAGTTATATTCAAACAATGCATACCGTGATCTCCATGTGGCGAAACTTGCAGACGGTGCGGAAGCAGCGTCCCTCCTGCCAGAGGTTGCAGACAATCTCACTTCCCATAGCTGCCTCACAGTGTCTGAATGGGCAGCTGTCACCCTGCAAGGAAAAATAAAACACAGTAAGGCCCTGCTCTTTCTTCTGGCCACCAGTCACCGGTCACACATGAGCTTTGTGCTCAAACAATACTTACATTAGTGCAGGTGGAATAGTAAAAGAAGTAGCAGTCGTCTCCATGGTTGGTCATAGTAATGCTGGTCTGCGTCTTGAGTGGCGGAGGTGATGAGGTTACGACCTTTAACCCAGCAGCTGGTTCTCTTCAGGGCAAACAGGACAGAGCACAGCAACACATCACCAACTGAAGCTTTTCTCCATTACATCAATTCATTACGAGTTTTCGAACACGTCTGCACATTAGGGCTGCAACGATTAGTCGACATAATCGTCGATGTCGATTATGAAAAATCGTCGACGCATCGTTTGTAATGAAAAGATTCAGAGCTACCGGTAATTTTCCATTCGGCATTGCAATGCACTACATCACGGGTGCCCAATACGTCGGTAGAGGTAGTGCGGGTAGATCGCATGCCATAAAAAAATATATATATGTATCGACAAAACCCAGCTCAATCACCACGGACGCTGCGCCCGCAATGGTCGGTCGTTTGAATGGATTTATTGTTAAGTGCAGGGAGAACGATGTTTTCCCCGACTTCCTTAATTACCACTGCATAACAAGCATTATGCGCTACAACGCTAAACAGGAAAGAGATCACGGAGGTGGCATCGAAGATCGTCTATTCGAGCGAGAGCTCTTCAAAGACAGCTGTTCTACACACTGATGTGAGACGGCTTAGTAGAGATAAAGGAGTTTCTCCATGTAGTTAAACATGCAGAATACAACCAACTAAATGACGATCAGTGGCTGCTAGACTTGGCATTTTTAACCGATCTGTTGAATGAGCTTGACCGTGGTTGATATGATCAGCTCAGTTAATGCTTTCAAACGGAAAACGCAACATCTGTCCTCAAAGCTAGAGCGCCATGGTTTGAGGAACTTGACAAGTGTCTGTCAGCGTTTATTTATCTGAGTCAGCCTTTTCCCACATGAAAAATATTAAGTCCAAACATCGTTCCACCAGCAGCAGCTACATATATAGATATACACACACACATATATACATATATACATATATATAGCATTATTAATGTAGGTAGATATTTTTGACTTGGTCATTTTAAAAGTAGCTTTTAAAAAGTGTGGGCCCCCCTGCTCCAGAGCATGTCAATATGCTCACGTTTCTGCATTACAATTTAAAACGTGTGTAAATTATGTTGCCCTGAAGGAGGGAGCAGCAATACGTGGGACTGCAATAAGTCATTTTGATTTACTTTTAAACCCTTGCACTTTAATTGTCGGGTAGGATGGACAATTTTTTTTACTTTTGGACTTTGAATGTCAGTTATTTTGCACTTTCAGAGGCTTGATTGCTATTTTGAGTTACTTTTAAAACTTTATTTGTACTTTTTCTTTACTTTTAAAGCATATTTGCACTTTAATTTGTATTACCATTTAATTTATTTGTTATAATGTTCTGATCTTGTTACTCAAATACATTTGGCAAATACAAGTTCAAATTCCAACATTTTGAGTCATTTTAATGGAAAATAGTCATTAGATTAGTCGACTAATCGAAAAAATAGTCATTAGATTAGTCGACTAATCGAAAAAATAGTCGATAGATTAGTCGATTATGAAAATAATCGTTAGTTGCAGCCCTACTGCACATGCACAACTAATACTAAGAAGCTTTATTCATACACGGTAGAATGACTCGCTTCAACTTGTACTTTTGAGATTCTTACTGGAGTTAAGTAAAATGCCATCACTACACAAACATTTTAGGTTTCACATGAAATGTTGAACATTTCTGTGCTTTGAAGGCGAGATTTATTGTATTTAAAAACAAAGGAGGGGATAAGGAACTGTATATTCTGGGGACATTTCAGTCCAGGTCGGGGGTAGCACTCTCCAACTGATTTTGTGATTGGTTGACCAATCAATTGTGTTTTTCTGGGACATATTGTAAGTAATTCCAATTAACAAGACCAGTAAGCCTTCCCATGTGTATTTTTGAGTCTACAATAAAATGTCTTCTCTACAAAATATGCCAATGTGGATTTTGTTCTTACTATTGTACCATATTTACCTGAGGTGGCTGATAAGTTGTCTCCCTCTTGAGTGCACTGCTGGTAGGTGTCTCCGTGGTGGTATGATGTCCTGAAGGAACACTTGATCCGTGAGATAAGAGGAAAAGGGGAGTGGGTCGCCCAGAGACACTTGTCTTCCTACGACATCCCTTTTCTCAGACTCTCTGAGACATCTTTATCTCCGCCAGACTGCTAAGCATTACTGATGGTGAATGCAAGCGTCCTTTGGAGATTTTTTTTATTATTTTTTATTAATTGATGATACTAATGAAATAAATAGGGGAGGGGAGGGGGGGGGCATAAACAGCCAGAAAAGCCCCAAAAAATAGATCCAAAAATGCTAGAATTGATGTGGCAAAAAAGGGGATGGAAGGTAGGTGGAAAAACAATCCTCAGCTTCTTCTTGGACGTGATGAAATTTTGCACACCTGGGAACATTTGGGTGAAGGCAGTAGAAAAAAATATGGGCTGGATATTCAAGCCTCTAGAGAAAAAGAATCTTCTGCCACTGTATTCTCATGTGGGGCAAGCTATCCATAGCCAGGGATCCCCACAAAGGGCCAAGTGGATGGTTTTAAACCTACAAAATCAAATCAAAAACACTGGCCAGGGAACTGAAAATGTGTTATTAAGAGACAGACAGTTGTGCACAAATACAGAGGAGACAGTCGGACATTTCCACACAGAGGTACAGTATAGTGAGACAGATATGCTCTCAATCATGACTTCTGAGTGATCTAGAAGTTATTGTTAACAGGGGTCCAGGTCAAAGGACAGACTCATTGTCTTTACACTATCTAGACAGGGTTATACATTTCAAGTATCTAATCCAGAATACGTAGCAACTAACGTTAACTTTGCAAATTTGGGGAGTCTAGACCTGGGTTGTTTATCTTTCCCAAACATGGAGGCCTTAGTTCGACACTGGTGATCAGCCTGAAATACAACTCTGGCTTCCATCTTAAGGAACAGGAAAACTGCACTCTACAGACACTTAAAATATAACTTCCACTGAAATAACGGGGAAGAAATAAGGATTCACAAAAGGTACTAAAGTTACTAACTCGCCTAACAAGTAACGGTACAACATGTACTTCTCCTGGAGCCACAACCCAAAAGTCGATAATCTGACGTTACAGGCTACGGGCAGAAACTGAAACAGCTAAGCTAACGTTAACTAGAACCGCCAAATAGCGGCGTTACGTGACAGGTCACCTTCAGTGTTGGTTCGACGTATGTATAGTCAGAGCTTAAAACCCAAGACAGTCAAGAAAACAATCAGATACTTACTGTAGAATAATAAAAAGTAGCCCAAAGTTAGCTGGAACGAACTACGAGTGATTCCCCGCAGTGTTGGAAAGACACTACCGCTACTGAATAGAGATCGGCAAATATTAGATAACGTGAATACACCGAATAATGTTAACTACACAAACAATATCGCGACTCTGGATTGTATTTATCAACCTAGCTAACACGTGATATATTGTGCTCATTTAGTTTTGGGTTAGTTTAGCTTATGCTAACGTTACATAGCAGAGGCCTACCTAAACCACCGATTTCTCGCAACCTTCTTGCGAGCGTTAAGTTAACGTTAGCTAACGCTAGCTATGAGGGTTGTTTGTTTTTATATTAGCCGGATTATTCACTTTAATATTGTAACACTACAGTGTAACGACTAAGTATATTGTGTTAACATAATATGCGGTGTTAATTACCAGTTTCCGTTTTTTAAAACATTTAAAAGTTGTATACTGTAAGAAAGATCCCGTCCCGGTTCGTTGACTGCCACAGACGCACGACCAGACCACAGCAAAATGGCGGAAGCAGGAGGACAGCTCTGGGAGGGCCACCCACAATGCTGCGTTCGCGTCGAATGGAAATATTGTAAATTCGACTACTCTCCTTTCCTCCCATGCTGGGGGACGCTTTTCACACAATTTAGAGGGAAATACTGTGCTTTTTACGAAACTACGAAATGATACAAAACACATTATTACAGAGACTATATAATATATACCACCATCACCTTTACCTTGATAATATAGGTACATTTTGCTGACAAAACTGCATCGTTCCGCACAACAGCTGTGTTGAATGCAATAGTTTAAGAACACTTCTGCTATCATCACTGGCTGCGTTGAGTGATAGTTTACTTACATTAACACATGATGACCTAATACGAGAGCTAGAACGTCCCAATTCCACTCACGATGCAATACATAATATTACCACAAGGGTGCAGTGTCAATTCCTTAATCATGTGGCTGATGTGCGTTTGAACGCCGCCTCATGCTGCGAAAAGAAGGCAATATAAATATTTCACGTTACATCTTTGAATATGAATCAGACCTAGTAAGTAATGGTTGTTGCTAAATAAATTGCATTATTATTGTGATAAAGTAATACAAAATTAGGTCAACTCACAGTATTACAAAGGGAGAACAGTCGTGACATGTTATGCTATTTACGCAACTATATTTATTGAAATAAATATATTCAATAAAAGTATGTTACAGTGAACACACTCCCTCACACCGTCACTGCTGGTATATTCATTTTATAAAGCATTTTCTTCTTCCATGTACTTCACTCGAAGGAAGAGCCCACATCCTGTTCTATTGTTTATTGCAGTGTGGATAAATCCGTGAATTTATATTCTGTAGTTGAAATATGGCAACTGTATATTACATTAACAAATGTGTCAAAGTCTGTCGTTGAATACGATTATTTTGTTCATTATTTTGAAAAGTCAAAACCGGAAGTGGATTAGTTAGACAGAGGTTCAGTTGTACAGAGTTTGACACTAGTCTTATCAGTTGCCTGGCTGTCTGTTGCTCTGCCGCCTGTTGATAGTCAGTAGCTGTTTTGTCGTTTGCCGCCGTTCTAAGTAACTTTAAAGTAGCTTTACAACGAAACAGACAACTTCCGGAGGGAAACCCCAACTGTTTTCTCACGTTAGTTGTTGCACGCCTCAATGGACACTGTTCAGGTGGGTGAGCTAGCTCAATAACCAGGTTGACGTGAGTTAGCGTTAGCATGTCGCTAGCAGGGGTTGGCTAACAAGGGCAGGGCCAGTTAGCCAAAGGTGACGAACAGGTAACGGGAGCTAGCTGTGTGGGTCCCAATGTCTACGCGCATTAGTGTACACCTGGCTAGCTATGTTTGAACACGTCATGTGTCATTTAATATATTTTTTACACACCTTGTTTGCCATCCTCAGAAATTGACGGCTGGCTTTTCTCTGGACCTGGGACCATTGAAAGAACCTCTGGGATTTATTCGTGTCTTAGAATGGGTAAGCAAAGTAGAGTCCGAATGTATTCAAATGTCTCCAAACCACGTCAAGGTCTCACGTTCTCCCGATCTGTGTTCAGCCAACATATCCGACGTTACTGGTAGTCTACTGGTCCATTCCACTCACTCCATGAAATGTCCCCAGACCTAAAGGGTCTGCTGTGTTTGCAAGATGCTCTGGTACGATCATTTAAGTGTAAAAGGCTGAGAAACCTGTTCAATCATTTCACCAGGTCCCTCTGTTTCTGCTTTGTTCATTTTTAACTTTGGAGTCTTGGACTTTGACCTGGTTTACTGAGTCAAATGGTACCACAGCTTGTGGATTTACAATGCATGTAGCCACTTTTTACCCAAAGGAGAATGTCCATGTTCTGGGTTAAAGCCTTACACTTTCCCCGCCGTACCCTTTACTTGGAATAGCAATGGACTGGAACAAACTGGAAGCTGAAATAATTCCCAGGAAATTCCCAGATATTGTGACTTGTGTATTGAAATAGTCCAGCTAAGAGAATAGTTGTTACAGAATTTGCATAAAACCCCTGATGCCATGTGTTGTTACAGAAAAATCTATTCACAACAAAGCATGAATATGTAAGTTGGACAAAAGTGAAAGCAGAGGTCTGAATCGGGGCTCCTGTGAACCAGCTCTATGGTGGCTGTTGTGAGCAACACCATCTGGTAAAAATCAAATAGCTTGGATATATGTGCTGTTGCTGCTCAGTCGAGCAAGCTCTTAATATCACCGTAATGAGTCATTTGAATGCACCTTATACTAAATAAAGAAAGCAGCCCAGGAATGCTCCCTCTAATTGCGACTGCTAATACTTGTGCTCTGTATTTCTGGTTGCTACTGTGTGCAATGCCCCGTTACAGCAGGCCGGGCTGTGTGTATTTAAGGCGTGTGTTTGTGCAGCAGCCATGTCCTGTTGGTGATTTACACATACAGCAGGTGTTATCTGCCGCTGTGCTGTAGAGTTTCTCTCCCAGGAGGCGCGTTAATAAGCCTTGCTTCTATTCTACTATCAACGTTTATTGCCCAATGCTCACTATGTCGCCCAGTTACTACATCAGGTAGTCAGGTTATTGGTCAAATTGTGAATGGGTCAACAGTTTAGCAGAATAAACACAAAACAAACTTTATTTGAAGGTACAACTTTAAAGTGAGGGCACATTGTTCTTTTGCAAAAAGGCTGATAATCATTTCAAAGTAAAGTCCGTTGCAACGATTATAGGAGTACTAGAAAGTCAGTTTGTGTGGTTAATGCGTTTACTGTTTTGCCAAAACTGCTTGTGGTGTAATTTTACTCTGTTCAGACATGGTTGACCTGATACAGTAGAAAAAGCACAGGTTTAATTAATAATATTAACGATTGCTCCGCTCCATTAAGTACCCCGGTAAGCTATTCCAGTGAGCTAGCATGCTCAAAGGACCGCATTAATACACCTGTGGCTTTCCTTCTATGACATGTCTGCCATGAATAAGGTATATTAACTAGTACAAGGTTATTATCCATAACATTATACAACTAGCATAATAATAATAATACAAAACACCATGTTGGTGAAGAGCTGGCCACGCTTGAATTCTGAAGGAACAAGCACACCGCAACAACGGTCATGGTTATATGCTCAGGTTCATATACTGTCGCCAAGAAACTGTACTGAACTCGCTGGAAAAAAAATACTAGTCAATACATAATGCAGATCCAATGACCCTCAGTAGCAAAGCCTGTGCCGCTGCACTGGCCCAATTCAAATGAATGAGAGGGCTGCTTTTTTCATGCACAGTTCATGTTGGTCTGTACAAGGTCTCAATAAGGGGCAGGGTGTGGTTTGAAAATCCCCGGACCCCCCTACAGTCAGCTAAGCGCCAATGGATATGTCATAGATTTAGATACTTCTATCGCTCTGCTGGTCTGAAATCCATAGCAAAACCAAACTCTCTAGGCTTTAAATGTCTTTCTGAAAAACTGAAACTAGTTGTCAAAAAAAAAATCTCCATTTGTTATTTTGCCAATACATTTTATTCTCTGGTTTCTTCTCTGGTGGTTCAGAACCTTTTGAATGAATAAGGCTGATGCTTTCAACGTTGAGACATTGTCGTCAGTTTGAGGATTTTTGCCCCTTTTTATAGTGATAGTTTGGACTATTTGAAGTGGGATTGTATGAAGTATTTATACATATTCAGGTATTACTACCTACAGTAGATGGTGGTCGGCACGCCACAAATTAGGAGAAACAGTCCGGAGCAACACAGTCTCCCTCATCAAACTGATGGGTAGGGTTAGGGTTGTCTGTAGACAATGGAGCTGAGGTGGATCAAGTATTTCTTATGAAAACTTAAGAAGGCTAAATTCCCATTACAAGCTTGTGTTAACGTTTACTTTGGCGCAATAGAAAGCATCCTGACTGGAAACATGAAAAACTGTCATAGGACGTGTTCGACCCAGAGGAGGGCTCTACAGCGGGTGATTAAAACTGTCCAGAACAACACTGGTAAATGTAGACGGTCCACATCTAGCATCAGGGATATTGGTGACAAGAGGAGGCTGCAAAAAGGTATTGAAAGGCAAAACCCACCCAGCCGCAACCTGTTCATCCTCAGAACAACTTTTTTTTTCCTGTTGGACATCATCCTCTACCTTCCAACATAGTTTTGTTTCTTTTCTTTTTTTTTTAGCAAAGACTACAAACTGCGTTACGTAACACAAACCTGTTCATTTATTGTACAATAACAATAAATGAGCCGTGTAACTTTTTAAAGCAGTGTACAAGGGCAGTGTACAAGGGCAGCAGCAAATCTTATCTTCGACATATAAATAAGTTCATATTGGTTTAAGAATGTTCTATACTTAGTACATTTTCCGACATGGAACTGAGCTGAAAGTAAAACTTCGATATTGTTTCTGTCAATTGAGTCTTGTGACTTTAAAGAGAGCATAGATGGTTCATTTTCAATTAATTTGAACTTTTACGATGCACTGAGCTTTCAAATCAGATTTTCACATCTGCAGACATTGTTCTGAGTTTTTAAACTTTGCTACTTCCAATCTCTCCACGCAGTTAACCCAGCAAGTTCATGTTGTTAGTCTGCCTCAGTCTCAAGGCTGAAATAGACATACTTATTTCAGAGTGTAGCTTTCTTGTTATTCGAGTGCTGCCTGCCTGCCTCCTCTCCTGTAATGCTCTTGGACGATGTTTATAATTTGATACTACTGAATGTCAAACTGGTCTATATGCCACAGCCTGTAAACATGGACGTTGGCCAGTAACAACAGTGTTTCACAGTGTCAGACGGAGGGGGGTCCTCACTAAGGGAGGCAGGGGTTTGGCCATTGTGTTTGGGTCGCTATTGCCTTATGTTTATTATCTGAATCAGAAACTGTTAATTGCCAACTACGTTACACATACAAGGAATTTGGAGAGGTGATTTGGTATGTAACCGTAAAACACAGTGTCATATGACATCATTTAAAAATAGAACATATGAAAATGTATGAATGAAAGTGTATAACCCTAACCCACATGCATGTTCATGCATGTGCAAAAGCGCCACTTTAAATCTTGTGTTTACCAGACATGTGCTCATTATTTTCTCGTAGATTAGTCATTCAGCATGAAAAGAAGCATAAAGCACGATTTATCATCTGAAGAAATCTCCGGCCTGAGATAATGTGTAACCGCCCGTGTCAGAACCTTGTGACCGGCTGCTGCTATCTGGTATCTGTCCTGCCACTCCCTGACCAGGAGAGGTAGTTACGGAATGCTTCGGTGGGAGGCTGGGTGGAATACTGGACTCTGGACAGGGAACTCCCCACCCCGTCTCTGTCAGATTGGCCTGGGTGGGTCAAACGGGGCTGAGATGAAAGCTGAGAAATGTTGTGGCGATCCAGAGACACCTGAAAGATGAAACCCATTCCTGAAAGTCCCGAGTGGGCATGAAGCTTTCTAACTACTGCACTCCAGCCCTCGCTGTGTGTTCCTGTTTATCTGGCCGTCTTTGCTCCACCGCTGCAGGCTGTCCACCTCGGTGCCTGGCCCGTTGCTTCGGCCCATTGTATACTAATGTTATGTAGCTGGAAAGGATCCTGAGGATTTTGGAATGTGCTTCGGTAGATGTGGGCGTAAGGGAACAACAAAGGACATTATTCTTGAGAGGAACTACTTACATGACTTAATCAGATGCTTTTTATTGGTGGAAGTTTGTGGAGGGGAGTGCCCTTTGTCACAGTGATCTTAGGTACTGTAGTGCTTATTCATATGTGTAATATATATATATATGTGTGTGTGTGACCGAGCTCTTTTCTAAAGCAGGAAGTTCCTCGTGAAAGGGAATATGTCGGAGTACAAGTTGACTATGTTGTTGAGATCCTGACTGATGCCAATCTTTCTATTTATAAAAGGCGAGACGTCACGTGATTAAAATATATATACACATACATACCCTGGGTCGTCTCCAAGGGGTAGGACTGCAAGCTTCATTCATTACATTGACATTACTATTCTAAAGTAATAATATCATTGGTATTATACTATTTGTAGAATTAGATTATGTAAGTGATGTGCAGGTCGCGTCTGGTAAGCTTACAAGAAAACGTCAGGGTTGCAGTGGGCAGGTTACAAAATAGCATTCAGAGTAAGCTAATAACAGAAACATTGTGCGCAGTAATCCACCTTCTTTACGTCTGTATGTAGTCAACACCTGACTGTCAAAATTAAATAAAGATAGTTCAATCGAATGACATTTAGACGGTATTTATTATTACAGATTTCCAATTGAACTGGATGAATTATAAATAATGCATTATCTTCTCTTTTTTTCCAAGTAAAATAAAGGCTGGATTTAAAACAGAAAGCTTTTGAAAAATATCACTTAAGATAAAATACTTAATTTTTGAAAAATGAATTTAACAGAATTGTCCTGCCGCTTTAAATTCAGTTTATTTGGGCGTCGAGCGATGTCAATCAAAAGAGCCAAGATATTATATTCTTGTCATCTAAAAAGAGAAATGCGTGTGCAGGACTTTATCTGTGGTTATTAAACCACTGGCTTTAGCTCATTTCTTCTCTCTGTTAACATCATTGTTGGGCAGTTAATTCATGCGTTAGGATTCTGATCACATTGGGCTCTTGGGTTTATTTTTCTGTGCCTTAATTTCGTAAGAGTCTAAGTTTGCTCAAAAGATCTGTGCTTTGTCTCGCTTCACATCGCTGCTTTTAATATCTCTGAACGTATGAGACGTACTGCTTTTGAACAGGTTGTGGGAATAATAAACATAAGAGTCTGTCCGTTCTTGGTTAAAGGCTCTGGTTAAGATGTCCACAGTGAAATAACTTCTCTGACTCGCGTACTTTTTTCCAACGATCAGGTCTCTCTCCTGTCGCTCCCGTGTGTGAATATGGCACTCGGGTCAAGGCGCTTACCGGAATACACGCGTGTGATTGGCAGAGGAGCGTCACGTGAGATGATTGACAGCGCATTTCTTGGACCGCGAACGAGAGCCGCAAAGGCTAGAAAAGCTGCACCGATTTAAAATAGAAGTGATCCATGAAAATGTAATAATTCTCAATTATCGATCGGTTTTCGGTCCGGAGACAACGGCGTCTGGGTCCGGACCGCAGTCCACCTGTTAGTGACCCCTGCTTTAGGTGGTCGTAGTTCTGGCTGGAGGAAGTAAGCAGAAGTAGTATTAAGAGATATGATCTGCATGGGGAAGGAGGTCACAGATGGATGGGTCAACAAATGAAGTTCCAGTGTGGTTCCTCACGAGAGGCTGTTCCAATCGAGTCCAACCATGCTGCTTACTTTACTGCCCGTGTGAGGAATTCAACTGCTTTGCTAATGAATTGAAACTTCTGACAGCACAGCAGTTGATTTGTCTGGGAAAACCCTGGTTTGGGGTCCCAGTGATTCTGCACAGTCAGTCCATGTCGGGGTCAGAGGAAACGGTCTGGGTTCCTCTCAGCTCTCCCTTCTTCCTGCTGGGGTCTGCTCTCTGTCAGCATAGTGCACGATATCAGCTTGTTTTTCTGGCTTTTACGAGAAGCTTTCTGCTGACATTCATTCTCCTGCAGTAACAACCCCTCAGCGTCAGCGTTGTCTTCTCAGTGCTGCATGAGAAATATCCGCAGTACACTTGCCATTCACCGGACACACACAGGGGAAAAAGCAAAGTTTCTACCAGGATAAGAATCTTCTGAAATGGTTTCATGTCTTTTTCTTTTAAGCATCTCAAATATGCAAACTCAGTTTATTTGTGTGGCTCCTTTCACTCACAGCTGCAAATCCAAGTACTTTATGCAAGGAAAAGAAATGCATTCAAATTTAAAGAAAATCTATTCTAGTAAAAAAAAAAAAGACTGACTTAAAAGACAAACTCCTGCAATAGTTTCCCCTTCTTCAGATAAAGGCATGAATGAGTTCATCTTCATCTTCATCTTCTATGTACATGAGATGTCTAATTCGCCATTCAAGTACTGAAAGCATCCATTAAACAACATTTAGGTTACTGAGCAGTTTCTCTTTAGAACAGTAGAATAACCTGTCGGTGGTTCATTGTTTCCTTCTGAATACATACATCTTTAACAACCGCTCCCAAATACATATACTGTCATATTCTAATGGATACAGATCTCTGCAGCTCCTTCAGGGCCATCTTTGGTCTCTTTGTTGCCTCTCTGGTTAATGCTCTCCTTGTCTGGTCCGTGAGCTTTGGTCCGCTCTTGGCAAGTTTGTTGTGGTTTGTTATGATGGATTAAATGGTGCTCCATTAGATCATGGGACACTTGGATTGCACACAGTTGGACTTTATTTAATCTAATGATGTGAAAGTAATTGGTAGCACCAGATCTTATTGAGGGGCACTATTAATTGTTTTATTTTTCACATTTTTGAAAACAAGTTGTTTTTCTTTCATTTCAATTTTTTCTTTTATTTACATCAAATCCAAATAATCCATTTTTCTTTGGCAGGTTGTAATCCTTTATGTAGGATAAGTGGCTTAGCTACAATATGTATTTATGTATGTTGAGATCATACTGACGTACAGGTAAGCGTGTGCGCTTAATTCAAAATGTCCCTGCTTATGTCCATGATATTGCACAACATGTCCCATAAATCATTGAGTTGTAATGATGGCGGACCAGAGAGACAGCTGGACAGTGTAGTTTCTGAAATAATTTGTTATTGAATCAGGAGGAAATAATTTAGTTTCAGTACATTCATTCTTTTCATTGAATGAAGAAAAATAATCACCAGCCCGATCCTTTTAAAGAATGCCAGTATAGTATTAACTCTTCGACAAAAATGGAGTCTAACTATAAGCTAGACTGGTTGAACTCAATGTGTGGTCTATCAGCTTCATGCTGAAGGGATCGCTGCTTTTGCTTTCAGCTCTTTGAGCAACAGGGAGGGAGTTTCCTGTGTGGAAAAAGGACGTGACAACGGCAGGGAGTTGTTTCAGAATGCATGCGTTACCTTCGGGAAGGGAGAAGGCACCAGCATATCAACTTTATATCGACTTGAACGTAGGAGCTGACCTCTGAACCGAAAAAGGTTTAAAAGTTTCATAACTTGATCTTTACAGATATGTGGACTTTTGTCAGGTGGAAGATGGTTCAGTCACCAAACCTTTATTAAGATTGTATGAATTTCTCTGAATGAGTTTATTATTTTCTCCCCTTTTTTAAAAAAAAATCAAGATTAAAGCAGCAGAATCAGGTTTGATTTTGTTTGAAACCCAAAAGCCTGATGGCTTGAGACTGCTGACCATCAAACAAACAAATGTTTAAAACCTCTTACCCTCACATATTTGTCTGCCTGTACAGGTCTTCACCATCTTTGCCTTTGCCACCACTGGAGGTTACTCTGGGTCAACCCACTTATTGGTCAAATGTCCAGGAGCCACAGATAAGCCTACAGATCCTGTGTTTGGCTACCCGTTCAGGTACTGTAGGAGACGAGAGCACTCCCATGCACATTGTTTCATAAAAAGGTCCTTGTTCAGTTCTCAAACCACACAACTGTGGAATACTGCCATCTTCTGGTGGAAAGAAGTGTCTCTGCAGGTTAACATCCTCTCCCCTGCTTCTCTTTGGTGGCTTTTCTCTCTCTCTCTCTCTCGATATAACTGAATGCACACTTCTAATGTTGCATTGACATTTCTGTATGTTTATGTCTTCACATGACTGCAGACGTCATCTGACATCAGTGTAAATGCTGCTGGGTAACCAGTGGGAGCAGCAATTGCTGGGCAGCTGCATTGAGATCCACTTTGAAAAAGGACATGGCCATACAGTTGGGATCCATATCACAATAAAAACATCTCTCAAATAGTAACATATCATTATGTGGCAAATGCATGCAGCCCATAATCATGTATATGGGCCTGCATGCATTTGCCCAGTGCAGGAAACTGTGTTCTATGATATGACTGAAATTCTGAGAGGAGAGTCACTGGTTTTTACAGCTTGCTCATAATGATGAATTTGAACAACATACTTTTGTCATGATACGATCATATCACTACCATATCATTTGTCACAAGACTTTGCTCGCATCCTGCATGATCTGAGGTCATCAGAATGCTCAGCAGAAACCGACCATGTGTGCTGCTGCTTTTGAGAGCAGACCAAGAGGGTATTTAAGGACTGCTGTACTTCCTTCTGAACCGTATTTGTTCTTATTTACTAAAGGACTTCACTGAGGTCAAATTCTAAATGTAACACCTGGTGAGAGCAGGGATAGAATCTGCAGCACTGAAGGGAGTGAGGTCAAAGCAGACACGAGGAAGTCTTGTCGCTGACCTTACAATACTAAAGCAGCAAACTATAAATAAATCCAGTACAAAGATACTCTGAAGTTCAGCAGCATAACATTAGACAAAAGACTTTTCCTTTCTGTTCCCTCGGTGGCAGCCTGCTTTATATTTCTTTCTGATATTGAATGCACTGAGTAGGTCCAGTCCAGTGCAATTTGATCAAAGCAGCCAGTAATGCGCATTATGCAGGCTGCTATTTATTTACCTCCACAGAATCTTTATAATCAAGTCAATAACGTATAGCGCAGGGGTGTCAAACTCATTTTAGTTAAGGGGCTGCATGCTGCCCATTTTGACCTCAAGTGGGCCGTACCAGTAAAATCACAGCATAATAACGCATACATAATGACAATATTACTCTCTGTTTAAATCATTGTTGGAGGTTTTTGGATGATAAACCCTGTTTTAAGGTCTTTCTTCAATAAACTAGAAACATAAAGACCAACAATTCAGACATCAGCCCACTGTTTACCTGCCTGGGCTCTCCTCTGCAGACTCCCTTGCAGTTAGGCAATATTTTTAGTAAAGTCAGTACTGTGATTAATTGTGTCTGTGGCTCAATGGTTACCATGCATGTCTTACAATCAGAGGATCAGTGGTTCAAATCCATACTGAGTTTTTTTTTTCTTTTTCAAATTTTTTTTCAAATTTTTTTTTTTCTCACATTTTTACAATTATCCTGCGGGCCGGACTGGACCCCCTGGCGGGCCGTATGTTTGACACCCCTGGTATAGCGTTTCTTGGGGGACTAGCACTCCCTTGTCGTCCAAAAGTGTCCTCTCTTCAACCATTAGTTTATAATTTACTTCTCATTATTGTGCAGTGTGATTAATGTCACTTTGACAATTGACCTAACACACTTTTTTTATTATCATTGTAAATGGTAATAGTAGTCTGAAGAAAGTGTCCCAAACAATGTGAAATGTCTTTATGATGAAGCTGATATCAGCCCAAGAGATTAAAGTTCTGTTTAAATTGTGCACACAGTCTTTGTAACACACACAAACTGTCTGGCTTAACCCTTTCATGTCCTCTCTTCTTGCCTTCATTGGATAGTAGAGTAACCCAGGTGAGGACTTGTTTTCTCTGAAATCACACAACAAGAGCGTAAAGAGGGGTCATCAGAGCGACTGCTGAACGCGCCTTCTTCCTCTCTCACCCTCCCTGCAGGTTGCCAGCGAACGTGTATGCCATAGAGTTATGCAACGGCAGTAAATCCAATGCCACCTACCTGCAGGGCGACTTCTCCTCCTCGGCAGAGTTCTTTGTGTCCGTCGGCGTGTTTGGGTTCCTTTATTGCACCGCCACGCTGATCCTCTACCTGGGCTACCAGAGCGTCTACCGCCAGACCAGCCGTGGTCCCATCGTCGTGAGTACACGTCCCGTGGTCGTCAGTGAGCTGTCTACATACCTACTAACCCTATTCACACAAACCAGCCTGAGGTGTTTCTTTACATCTCGGTCAGAACAACACGATAGAGGCGTGTTATTAAAGGCTCCAGTGAGCCATTAAATACAATCCAGGAAGTCCAGTTGGATTAACAGATCATCCAGTTTAAGGCTTCGTTTATTTTAATGTAATTAAGCTTGATCGCAGCCTACGGGCATGTGTGCATATCGCAATTTTTGGCTGAGCACCAGTGTCTTTTTTTTTCTTCTTCTGAGCCCTCCACCTTTTTTGTGCGGCCTCTCCCAGCTCTTGAAGTTTTTCCGAAACCGGCTGGTGACATCACTGCGGTAAATGGAGGAGGAGTTGTTTTCGCGGCCGTCTATCCTGAGCTTTATATGCGAGACAGACACCATCATGACAAAGAACAAAAAGCCTGTTAGTTTGTTAGATCGGCCGAGTGTACGCTGAATACTGCCGGTGAACGTTCTGCTCTCATCACCTACCCGTCTCCACCGGATCGTCCTCCTTGCTCTAACGTCACAGCTGTCAGATTGAGCGGTGACAAGCTCATCCATGCAAAGTATGAGGGCAAGCATCATGGCGCTCATGGTGAGGAAAACAATGTCAAACAAAAATAGTATTCCAAAGAGATAATACAAAGCACAGGAGCGAGGCTAGTCCATCATACAGTGGTTAGAGCGGTGACGTTTCGATGAAAGACGCTTCATGGACACATGCCCTTTACTACATCACAGTTCTCTGGGTCCCGGACTGAGAGTAGGTTCACACAAGCCTACGTCTACACTAAGCTGACTACATTTTAAAGCGCTGTCTTGCATCCATGTAGTGTTTCAAACGACTCCCCACATGGGTAAACTGAGAAAGGTGACATACATTTCCTCTAACATGACCCAGAGACAACCAATCACGCAGTACCCCAAAACAGCAGTGCATGTTTTTAACCGTAAACGCCTAAGAACTATGAAGCGTTTTTTTTTTTCTTCTTTGAATTAGAGCATACTCATTTTATGTCAAAGAAAAAGGTTTGCCTGCAGCAGGAAGTAAGGACCTTCTGAATACTCTACAGCAGTGGTACAGTTATGTACCCCTGTGAAATATTTAGGTACCACCTGACCAGTGCAAAGCATTTTTAGCATGTCATTTTGTAAGCATGTAATACACAGTGCTGTGCCATCAGTGTCTGATTTAATATAGAATATGTACAATTCAGTTTATGAACTTTGAATATTTATTAAATAACTATTTTAAAGGATTTTTTTTTTATTATAAATATATTTATATAAAAAAAGTGCGTACCCCCTGGAGTGCCTTCACGTACCCCATGGGGTACACGTACCCCCATTTGAGAACCAATGCTACAGTATGTGATATTAATGTGTGTGTTTGCTGTGTTCTCCCTGCCAGGACCTGGTGGTCACTGCTGTCTTTGCCTTCCTGTGGCTTGTGTGCTCCTCAGCCTGGGGCAAAGGCCTGACTGATGTCAAATGGGCCACTAACCCAGACCAACTAGTCAATACCCCGACATGCGCGGGCATCTGTAGTCCAGGAGAGTTCCCTTCCATGGGCCGCCTCAACGCCTCGGTGGTAAGTTACAGTAAAGTAGTGCGTATGCTACAGACCTTCCAGACTTCCTTCTGGAGAAACCCACATTTCTCAGAGGGACCATGTTGGTGTCATGTTGATGTGTCTAACTCATCCTGTCTGCTCCAGGATTCAAACTGCACCTTCCAGTTGAACTTTTGACAACAAGATCTTGAAAAAAATAGATCCATTTTCAGCATCATGGGACAGATTTTGTCCTGGATGTAATCACTCCATCCACACAGCTGTGCAAAACAAAACTACTAAGCTTAGTGTTCTACTTGGGTTTATTGGACATATTAGTGCATATTCAGTAATTGTCTTTGGAATATACAAACTGGTGGCTCTCTTGCTTTAGACCAGTGGTTCTCAAACTGTGAGGCGTGACCCTCTAGTGGGGCGCGGAGGTATTACAGGTGGGGCGCGTGATGCTGTTTAAAAAAATATATAAAACAAAAAAAAATATCAAATTTGTATTAAAAAAAAGAAGTTATATTTATATATATATATATATATATATATATATATATATATATATATATATATATATATATATATATATATATATATATATATATATTATTTTTTTTGTTTAGTATATAATCCTTTATTGATCCCACAGTGGGGAAATTATTCTCTGCATTTTACCCATCCTTAGTAATTAAGGGACAGTGTGCTGCTGTGAAGCATTGGGGGTTCAGTGTCTTGCTCAAGGATTTTGCTGAAAGCCCTCCGTGAGATCGGCTTTTCTGCTGTTGCGTCTCTCAAAACAGAATATAGATCTAAGCTCAACATTGAGCATGAATTGAGAGAGGCCGTATCAAATCTACAACCCCGTTTACAAAATATTTGTAGAGGAAAGCAGCTCGCTGCAGCCACTAAATACAACGTGATGCTCACACATCTGCACTCATTTTGTTTTGCACAGGTTGAATGTTATTGTTATTATCTTGAAAATATATTCAGTCGTGGTGACTGTCGTGGTATCACACTTTATTATCTCTTGCACACAGTACACGTGTCACTTGTTGTCACTTAGTATCTCATCAGTTTTCCTTTCTTTCTATAGATATTTGGCTTTTTGAACTTGATCCTGTGGGCCAGTAACTGCTGGTTCATTTACAAGGAGACTCCTTTCCACAAGGACCCCAACCCACCGGCCACCATGGAGGAAGGAGCGGCCCCTGGGCCCTAGCCACATCGCTGAGGATCCTCATTGAGTGGCAATCCCGCATTGCCACTGTGCCCACAGCAGAACCGCTTTGTGCCCAACACTGGTCTCTGATGTTAACCTGCAGAAATGGAAACAAATGGAAGGCTATTGTCCTAAATCCTCCCCTATACCTCCCGACACGTGTCAGAGCTGTTTTACAGTTGTGGGTCTTTAGCTCAATTTAACTTGGTCCCCACTGACAATAAGCAACCATAAGTTCTTTATTCTTTTACTCCTAAATTTGTTATCGCTGTTTCAGTGTTCAGATCAGCAGGTCTGCAGTGCATTTGCTTCCACATTCGCACCCTGTCCTCCCTTTAGGTCCGGCCATTCAGGAGCCACTTAATGATGAAGCTGTGTGGTAAGAACCCAGAGTCTCTACTGGTCTGCAGCCAGGGAGAAGCCAAATGATTTACAGAAGCTGAGAGCAAACAGCCCTCACGTTCAATAAAAGCAAGTGTTGCTATGAGAAACACAATCCATTTTTTTTTTTTTAGGTGGGAGCAAATGCACACCAGAGTTTCTGAGCAGGAGTCCTCCTCCTGTTATGTAATCGGCAAGAGGCTCGCTACAGTACAGATTCCAAGTACTGTAACTCTAAACAATTCAGGCACTTCACTCTCAAAAGATATGTTGAACGCTTTATTTTTATTTTTTTCTTCCCCAAGATAGCCGAACCATGCTGTACAATCGGACTGCGGCATGTGTTCTCTTCTTTTCTGAGCCTCCATCCTCCAAATGGCGTGGAGGTTCAATTAACCTCCACGCCATCACCCCACCAGTGATCTAATCTACCGACACTCGAGTATACTTTAAGATGTCCTTAAAAACAATACACACTAAGTAAAAAGGAAAAACACACACTACGATATTCTGTACTCTAATTAGGGAGGCAGAGACTTTTCTTTCACTGATGTAATTTTGGGTGATGCTTCAGGTTTGGCTGTGACCGCGTTTATCTTCCGCCTGTATCCAGAAGCAGACCGGCTCCCACACGTTTACTCCTGTTGCTGTTGTACTTCACAGACGTCAGGCCGAACCAGGTTTAGTTCTTGTTTGATCCAAATGTTACATCTACGCTACTCCTTAACACTACGTCTCATTCTGGTTTGAATGAAAGGTGACACACAGTGACATTTATTTATATACAGTTCATATGTATTTTTTATCTACACTAATTGGTCCGTTGCATATTTTTAAAACCAATGTTGGGTTTCTGTTTGTATTTCCCAATGGAAAGTTTTCAGTGTGCAGCTTCTCCTTGATTATTAATACATTTTTTTTTTTGTGAAGTCAGGTTTTCTGTTAAATATGTTGTACCACTGAGTAGCCTCAGGCCTAATCCTGTGACGATAAATAGTTCAAGTAACAAAAGGTTGATGTAATCTTGCTGTATTTCTTAATGACTCCTGCCCATGGTTGTGCTCTTCACTTAACAGCCAGCGCCATACATGAGAAGGCTTACTGTTGAACTACAGTCACTCTTTGTCAGCACATTGATTATTTGCTTTGCACTAAGAGGATCTAATGCGCTCTATGCAGTAACACTTTTGAGTTATTGGCCCACCTGTGCAGCTCTTTATTTCATTGCCGGAGCCTCTGGAGGGAATAAACAAGACGATGTTTGAGTCACTGTCAGTAAAGTAGTTTATTTTACATTTGTATTAAAAATTTAACACATATTTCTTAAGATACTTTATCATTTTTAAAAGATAAGTCTTAGTTAAATTAGAGCACAGTAATACAGTGGGATGTTTATGTAATGGCTTTTTGAAATTGGACTTTGTGTATTTGACGCCTTTTCTGTGCAAAAGGAAACTGGTTTAACTGTATTGACAAGTGTGAAACATGAGAGCTGTAACTGCTGGATTCTGTCTCCTTTACCACATTGCACTAATATATATTTATATTGTGTATGTGTATATATTATATAATATATATGTATAATTTATGTCTATATATTATATGTATGTATATAGATATACACGCATATGATGGCAGATCTTAAACTTGCTACAATCTTAAGATTTCTACAATTCCACATGTAGTGACTGCAGTTTCCTGTTTGGATCATGAATCAGTTAAACATTAAATAGCACTACTCAAACTGTTGGTTGGGTCAGTGGTGAGCATTAAAGAAAGTTGTCAGCTCAATCCCTCTGTGGCAGATTCATCGCCGAGCTAAGTGTCTCCCTTTCTGCTTCCTCAGCACCACCCGTCTCTCCCACCAGCAGGAAACACGGAGGCCATGAGGGACTGGTTAGAATGGGATGCTACCATAATAGACCTGCTACACACGCCAAAGAGAAGTGGCCCCCAACCTTTTAGCTTGCGACCCCTTAGAGTTCAGCGGTTATGTTGTTCGTGTGAACAACCGTTTTTGAGCAACCCCTTGAAGAGTTGAAAACATCTAGTATTTCGCAATAAGAGAGCTAAACAATTGTAGAAACGCCTGTATCCCTTAATGACCTGGGCACCACGGGAGGTTCATGTGAGACGTGATGTGAACCGCTTTCTCTTCTGAACCCAGCCCTGCTCTTCTGATACAAGGCCAGACTGATGCCGGTGTGGAGGCGTGACACCAATTCAGCTATATTTCAGGGGCTGGCAACATGTTAAAAGTTTACAACGTTATTTTATTGTCATTGTACAACAGGGTTGCGCAACAAAATGCAGATTGTATTCCCGTTTTGCTACACAACAAAAACAAAACAACTACAACGTATGTGGAGGGTGGGGGTGACTGAAGGCGTCTCAGAGGCAGAAGAAAGAAGCTGATCTGAAGTCTGGTGGTTCCTCAGCTGATCCTCCTGTGTGTCTCTACATATAGCAGCAGAGTGATCAGGATGTGTCTGGGTGGGTTTAGTCTTTTAATTAATATCCCCTTAACTCTTCTCAGGCTCCTCTTGTCACCAATATCACTGATGCTAGATGTAGATGGTACCAGTGATGTTCTGGGCAGTTTTCATCACCTGCTGTAGAGCCCTCCTGTCCCGGGTCCAACACGTCCCATGACAGTTTGCAATGTTTTGTGATGTGACGATGCTTTCTATTGCCTCAATGTAAAAGTTAACACTGGTTTTGCTGGTAGCATTTGTTTCGCAGGCTTTGCTCACTGGTGAACCTGTAAAACAAGCATTGGTAATACTAAAGCATCAATGTGTAAGAAGCATCGTCTGTGCATCTACCTTAGATAAAGTCAGGTATAGTCTGGTGGTTCTGGGCCAAGGAGTCGGGCCTCTCCAATGGTCACCAGACTAATCTGAGGGTTTGTGAGGGGGGCAACTGGAGAGGAAAGACATTGTGATGCACACATCCGTTTGTTTTGTCTTTCTTTTTAGATGATTTTACCTTTTTTACTGTTATAGAAATTAAACCATTGTCTCTTTTTGGTTGAATTGCTAACAACCCACAGACATCTGAGATGTGCACCAACAGTTTTTTGTAAGGGTTCAGAGACCAAATACCTCATTGAGTGCAGTTTCTGATTAATATCCTTAGTTACAATCCTCCACTGATACTTAGGCCAGTGCCTTTATAACCCAAAAGTACATCCAACTCAACAGACTTCTGATGGAGCAGTGTTTGTTATCCCCCACTGCAGCTCAGCAATGAAACACGTCTCAGAAAGCAGAAAGAGGAAATCAACAGTGGGACGATACTCGATTTGTCAATCTTACACTTTGTGTAAAACTCAGTTGCACTCTAGAATGCATTAATGTACAGAATGAGTACTCCATATTTTGTCCCCCATCTCTTAAATTGGAATCACCCTTGTAAGGTATCAGCAGCTATTTCAATGTGGAAAAGTATTATTCTAAAACAGACATGACAAAGATATGCGTTTGAGCCCGACAAACAGGGAACAGTGTCTTTAGCACTCACTCTGGTATCCATTTCCACTTACAGTTTAAAACAGTTTTGTCTGCAGTGCCATGTGTATATTGTGTCTCTGAACTATATGGTATCCAATCATCATGTTGTGAGCTTGATCAAAAGGTTGTAAGGATGAGAACTCCAATATTAATTACATGGCAATCGCCGACTATCAAATGCATCCAAAAATATTTCATCCCATCTATTTTCATGTTGAACTGCTATCAACGTATTTCAAGTTAACATTGATTGTTGTTCACGAGTATTTTTTCAGACAAATTGAAGAGACGTTTCATTCCCACTGACGATGACGACTGATGATCTTGTTCCTGAGTTTTACACATGACATATGTCTTTAGGAATATGTGATAAACTGGAAAGAGAGTGTGGGAAAGGAGGTTTGGATCCTGCTCACATACAGCCCTCCCACACACACACACACACACACCTCCCCCTCCCCCTCTTTTCAACCTGCAGTGGTGTCAGTACAAGATCCCAGACACAGACACAGTGTCGTTACATCACGTCCTCACAGTGAGTTTGTGTTTCAGCGCGGCTCAGACTCGTTTCTGTGAGGCTTTACCACTTACAGGGATTAGGAAAGGTGTGTGCACGTGTGTGAACCTCTGACTTCTGACCGCCACTTAAAAAAACTCTCTCTGTACTTCACTCCACCAGTGAACAGCAGTGAGCCTGTCCTGTGGGGACAGTGAGGCTGCAGTCGTTAGTCGTACTGTTGATGGTACTACGGTATGGAGAGAGTTATTCAGTGGGACCAACAGCACTTGTTTTTGCAATGTCGCCCTCGAACAGGTTGACATCTTTACATGATTTGTACAAGACATAGAGGATGTGAAAGTTCTGTTATTGAAGTGGGCCGTGGCTTTAGTTTACCCTACAGCTCACCCTACTTATATCTGCATAAACTGTGCAATACTTCCATTAATACTGCATGTATACTTGTGTTATATATTGTTGCATTATGCACATCATTTACATTCTATTTAATGTTTTTTCCTTATATTTATTAATGCTTATATATGAGCAACTTTGACATACAAATTCAATCGAGAAAGTATTCGGTTAGTATTTATTTTCCCTATTGTAATGTTTTTTTTGCAATGCCTCTGTGTTTGAAAGGTGCTATACAAATGAACTTCCCTTCTGTGTATTGATATAGCAGGTGTTTACATTTCAACAAATATTTGCATATCATAGAAAAGTTGTCTTGATGTGCGTCTGTTTTCAACATATTAATAATAACATAGGCATCATTGTGGTGTAAGACTCAGAAACCACACTGTATTCGTGTTTTAAAGTGGTTAGAATAGAGTGACACCATTTAGAGATGCTCTGCTCCAGACCAGTCTTCTGTGTGGGTGTCCCAGGAACGCGCACGCAGGAAGTTCCTATCCTGTCGAGAGCGCGAGATATGACGTAAGTTGCTTGCCGCGCAGTGATGATGGCGGTGCGTGAACGCGCAGTAAAAGTAATGGCTGCTCTGGATCGGCGGGTGCCTAGCCTCGATGATTTCGTGGGTCAAAGCTGGACTGCCTGGGCCGAGTGGGCAGGTGTGACAGCGGCGGATGGTAAGAAAGCACACTGACGCAAACACCGGCAGCTACGAAGCAATTTAACCAAAGCACTGTGGTTTATTTTCGTGGAAACGGAGGATATAGCTAACCATGTTACCCAAACAAAGACCCTGCCGGGTCCTAGTGCTGGGTGGGTAACATGTTGCTCTCTCGCAGGTCCCACTGCATACGCTGTCTTCAAGAAAAAACAAGTGATAGTAATTCATATATAGCCAGGGCAGTGTGTGCTTATCAGCAGTGGCCATGAAACAAGCTGCCAGTGTTTAACGGGCGCGTTTCATTTGAGTGCAACCAGCCGGGCAGCGGTGGCATCAGAGCGGAAGGAGGCTAGTGTGGATGGTTGGGCGAGCAACTTCTTGCTGTGGAAAGCTAGGCTAGCAAGCGAGCCAGACAAGCCATTGAGGACGAGGCAGTTAGCGCTAGCGTGCTAATGCTAGCTAGGAGGAGCGAGAGTAGACGCCGGTGATGGAGGAGGAGTCTGCCGCTGCCACCATGAAACGCTCGCCCAGCCTTCACGAGCGGACGTTACTGTGTTCTTCTCGCTCCAGTTCAATGTCCCCCTTTCGTCACCGCCTCCATTTAAATGATATTAACGTGGCTGTGTGCGACGGGCATCCTCATACGTGTGACTTCTGCCCCAGAAGTGCTCTTGCCCTTCCCATCTTTGAGTATGTGCGCTCACTCATTGTCTGGCATCCTTAAAACTGCTACTTTGTCCATAACTATCAAATAAAGAAGTCCTCCACCACACGATATCCACAGCTGCTTATTGTTGTTAGACAACTGACATACATGATTAGCTAGATAGAATGCTCAGCAGGAAAGCAGTTGACCTGCAGATCAGTCGTTTTGTGTCACCCTGTTTGAGGGCCTGTTCTTGTGCCATAAGGTTTCATCTTGCTTGTGAACCTGACATACAAGCTCTCAAGGGTCCTGTTGAACATGTGCATGTATGTGATGTGTGATGTTTCAGGGCCTGATGGGGATGAGTGCAACAAGAATGGCAAAAAGACTGCAGAGGCTATGTCGCTCAGTAAGGAGGGTAAGTCTCACACACGATCATCCACAAGACATGGTAAAGTCTGTTGTTGTTGTTGTTCGGGACATCTGAAAACAACAAAGCATAGAATGGTAGTCCTCCCAGTGTGTGCTTGCAGTGCCGTGCGAGTGCATAGACCTGTAACGCCTCAGTGAACTGTGCCTCAGCTTCTCTGGTCTCCAGCCTGGTCCGGAGACAATGGAGGTACTGGTTTGCAGAGACCAAGGCGAGCATTAAAGCCGGGTAGTGTTGTGTGATTAGGCATCTTCTGGAACCGAGCCTGGCTGTCTGTAGCAGCAGCTGTCCGACAGACACTCCCCGTTTGTGTGTGCGCGCGTGTCAGAGCATGACCAATTAAATACAAAGACTTTGATGGTGTTGATAAGTATGTGCACCTTCTCACACTCATGCTGCTATGTCACATGGAAGTAACAGCCAAAACACGATGAAGAAGAATGAGCTGGGCTCCACACATTTACTTAGATTTTAACTTTAGATTTGAGTTTTTTCCCCCCTCCCTTTTGTTTACATCTATTTGGGGATTTGTTTCAGTTCATGGTTTTACAGAAATCCAAACACTGCCAGATCAATATCCATCCGTCCATCCGGTTTAGATCTAAGACCGCGTGACGTTACGTGACGCAACAGCGGATGTGTCTAGTGCGTAGTTCCGTGACGCCGGCTGTCCCTTTTCCACGTCGGTTCGGTTCCTAGACCACCTCCACTGCTGCCCCCCCCCACGTCTCTCGTCTTTTGTGTCTTCTGATCGGCCTTAATAGAGACCACCAATAGAACTATTTAGAACAAATATCGTCGATCGATTGGGGGCAACCCTCACATTAATGTCCCGCCATTGCATTTCATAATAACCTCGTAAAAGGCTCAAAGAATGAAATTGTTCAATGTGTTTATTTATTAAAAGTGATTACATCATTACCAATAGATGACTACAGGCATTTTTCTAGATTACAATGTTGGAATGCAGGAAGTTTGGGGACATGGCATTCATCACCTGTAAACTGATTTCACTGGCTTTCCATAATACAGCATCATCTCTGCCTGCTCACCATAGTGACTTTGCCATGTCACCTCTTCTGCAGTCTGATTTGTGTGTCTATTGTATTTCCTCTCCTTGAAGACATGTCCATCTTTGGCCTGTACCCCGGCCATGATGATTTCTACCTGGTGGTGTGCAGCCATTGTGGCCAGGTAGTGAAGCCCCAGGCGTTCGAAAAGCACTGCGAGCGACGACACGGCCCTCTGTCCAAGCTGTGCGCCCGACTGCGCTCCCCCACTCCGGCACCCCAGCCCCAGCCGAGGCCCCACCACGGACATTCCCCTTCGCATGGGACCAATGCTGCTTCCGCTTCATCCTGGGAGGGTCGCGGCCAGGCGGTCGGCCCGCCGCGGGCGGCGCCACCTTCGCCTTCCACGCCACCCCAGTACAGACACTCCAAGAACTCCAAGGATGGAGTACGGTAAGAACAGAGTGGAGCGAGTTGGGGAGAAGGCGCTAACCAGGGCTCAGGGGCACTAATGCAGCATTATCACGAGTAGCGTTACCTGGTTCCGATTGTAACCTCATTAATGCAACAGATATTCCAAATGTGTTTTATTTTTGCAGGTTATATGTTAAAAATAATTGGTTGCCAACAAACGATATGAAGAAGGAGAAGCCTTCCTATTCCGCTTTGTGAAAATAATTCACATATCAGTATGTTTATCTGTTCAGCAGTGACTATTCTGAAACCCTTTAGTGATTATGAAACATAAAGTTTCATAATCACTGTTTAAAGATATTGATGCCAAGAAGTCAAATTTAGGTACCCGAGGCAATCATTTCACTACCATTGATATTAGGTTTTTGGGGGCATCCGTTTGCAATTAAATACTATAATATATTAGCTGGTTGTATATGTATAGGAATTGGAGTCCAGCCTCAAAGGGCTTCACATTCTATTGCACTAAATTAAGATTTGAAACCTGTCCCTCCCACCAACCTGAAACACTAACCTAACAGGAAGTCCCTTAAGAAAAATACAGGGGGATAAATATTTTATACCGATGACATGAACAATTTCTCTACTGACCACATTATGCTGTTTCTGATTGTATGATCAGATTAAAGCCAAACTATGACTCTGAACAGGGAGGGGATGTTTCCAGGTAAAACTCAAGCTGTAGATATATTTGATTTTGACATTATTTTGCCAGTGTTGTTAAGCAGTGAAGGTAATTTTGGACTTGCGCTTCCTCTTCCATCACCCAGACATTCCCCGCTGGAGAAGTCCTCTCACAGCGGCCACACGGAGTCGTCAGTATTCAAGCAGCCGCCGCCTCTGGAGCCTTCAATGAGCTCTCCGCTGAGCTCTCCAATGAGCTCTCCACCGCCATCACTCAGAGATCCGCCCTGGCCGCACGGAGGCACCCCGCCTGGTAGGCCTTCACCCAGTGACCGGCCCTCCACCCAGACCCCGAAGAAGGACTCCCCACTGGGCTCTGCAGCGGCAAACCACCGGGTCCCCAGACCCTACAACAAAGTGGCCTCCAGTGAGTACAAATGGAGCAATTTGTGTGATGTGGAAAGAGTGTTGGAGGATGTATACTTATCTAGTTTGATCTACTGGTCATTTTGACCTGCAAAATAATCATAGTCCTATTTCAAAATGAATAATAATAAAGTAGGATTTTACAACTCTGCGAAAGTTATTACGGCAATCTTTTTTTCTACTGTCTTGACAATTGCAACGTAATGTCCGTGCGCACCAACACATGCAGCATTGCATGCTTAAAAAGTAACAATTCTGACACTAGGGCTGTCACAAGCAATCCCAAAACGTTTATTGTCATTGGTTTGGCTAGTTGTAATTGCGTATTTCCTCTGGATAGCACACGCCCAAGACAGAGAGACAGAGAGGGTGAGTCTGGTACTAGCCTTTCTTTAATGACTGTCACTTGTCAGTGCGAGCCTCCCGCCATGTGCGTCAAGCGGGAGAGCAAAGCGCTTTCTGACTGCAGTGAAACTGTTACTTTCGGAAGGTTTAACACGAACAAATATGGATTGAAGCAGGAGATTGCGTTACATAAAACCATGTTGTGAATTTTGGAAACGATTCCATCTATCTTTTTCAATAAATGTTGACTTTTTGACTTTACAACGCTCTTAAATTATTGAAAATGTTTGCTCTAATTCTACAAAATGTGTCATACTGTTCACTACCATGCCTGTTTGTACCCGGTACAGATCATCCTCACTGCACATGTCTCTAATGTGGAGAGCCTCGTACACTTTTGGAGCGGTGCTCATAATTTGTTGCAGAATTATGAAAAATAGAGCTGCACAGCATTCAAATGTTGATTTTTAGAATTCTAATGTCAATGTAGCGTTGAACTATTGGGTATAACCCTCATGAAATCTAAAGCGTATTTTGGCAGACGAACCACTAAAAGGCTGAATGACCTCCTGTGTAGACAGGATGTTAAGATGTGAACAAACGTGAGGGGGCCGGAAATGAGCGGGTAGAAAACATTCTGGTGGAATAAAATAAAAAAAATAAAAAACTTTTTATTTTCTATACTATTACAAATATAAGTCCTAAATTCAAAATGTTACTTAGTTCAAAAATAAACTGAAAGTAGATTTCCAGGAGTAAAAGTAGGCTCCTCATTATGCAGAAGGGCCCAGTTCAGAATAACATTTCTGTACGTCATTGGATTCTATTGTGTTGCGTTGACGTGTTAATCACTTTAATGTTTCAGCTGGTAAATGCAGAGCTAATTTTTAACTGTAAATATACTTAATGAATAGGGTATATACTACCTAATACACCATAGTTTATCAGTTGATTTATTTTCGTATTAGGAATCTGAATCTGGGAAGTGGCCACTACTTACTAATATTGTCAAATAAAAGTAGTACAAAGTACAATATTTCCCTCTGCTATGTAATGGAGTAGCAGTATAATGTTCCATAAAACGGAAATACTCAACCAAAGTTTGAGTACCTCCAAATCATACTTAAGAACAGTTTTGAGTTGCCTATAAATAAAGCATTTACCTTCTCTCACCTCCGCCTGTGGGAAACACTGGGTTATGATTGACAGGTCTCTGTGGAGCTGTAGAGATGTTGACATGTTGTGATTTCTTGTTGACTGCCACGCTGGAACTGAGATGCTCTCTGTTTCCTCAGAGAGGGAGTGTGACTTGGACAAACACTGCGGCGTCCTCGACCTCGACAGGAAGAAGGTCTGCACTCGCCTCCTGACATGCAATGTAAGCTCCACACACACACAACGCTGCTTCTCCACACCAAGGCCCTTTTTCTTTTCTTTGTGTTATATTTTCCCCTCTCTGTTTCCTCTGTGAAGTTCAGTCAAAGGTTGAGAGGCTTCATTTCCGGTCCTGTCACCTTTTTTAGCTCTTGACCCAATCAGTCCACATCAGGCAGGAATGCAGGTTGGGAGATTATGGAGTCTTCATTCCTCAGCCAACAAGCCCGATAACATGTTGGTCATAGCACTTTAATGAAATAGTTTACACAGACGTGTCAATGTAGAGAAGCGATAACCTGACACTAAAGCTTTTTATACATGCATGAAATGCTGATTCTATGCATTTCACTTAGTCTACTTCAAGGCTTTAACATCATTCTTCTAAAAGATATTCCTCCATTTGGTGATTAGATGAAGTGGAGAGTGCTGACGAATACACAGCTCCAAAATCTCCTATAGGTGTTTCGACTGGGAGACTACTTAGCGGTCCACCGTGGCTGTAGCAACTCCAATTCAGCCATTGCAAACCCTAGCTCCGCCGGCCGCTCCCCTCCTGGCTCTCGTCAGCTGTTCTGCGCATGTTCTGTACCCAGTGTAACGGTAGCATGTCAACGCAATTGACATTGTCATGCTCCACAGTGGTCACTGATGGACGCTGTGAGGAGAGGAGGGGTGGTCTGCTTCTTTTTATTTTATGACTTCGAGCAGTCTGTTTAGGACTAATCCATCTCAAACCTGGCTGAGTTAAAACCGTAGATGGCATTTGGAGCAATTTTCAACCATGAAATGCAGGTATTTAAACCGTTGGTAAGAAATGTCAATATTAACACCAACATTGATGTGACATCAAAGTACACATTCGTTGACATTCTTTAAACGCTGTTCAATTTTAGAAAGTCATATCACATCGGATGATCTGATGGTAACATCTCAGGGTTCTTGTGCACCATTTTGCTCTTAAAGCACTGGGCTCCAATTACAAGACGGGATAGGATTGCATACATACTACATTAAAGAAAGTAAAGTCACAGTTGTAGGAGTTTCATTAAACTGCAGTCACTTGTTGTTGCTGGTGATCACTGCTACCGAGTGGTGAAAATGGCCCGCAGTACAGGAAGAGTCCTTATATGGAGGCTGGTGTGTGAAGGAGGAAGTGAGTGTGAGAGGCCACATCCAGCCGCGTAGAGACAGGATGACCTGATTAACAGGAAGTGACAGGAGTGACGGGAAAGACACGCAGGAAAACAGCCTACTACCTGCTCTGTAGGTGGGCGTATTTTCTCTTCCGCCCACTCTTAGATATCTCATGTTGACAAGCAATACTGCTGAGTCATACAATGATAAAAGAAAAAAAGGAATGTGCTGTTTTGCCAAAAACAATTAATGGATTAGTTTTCTGACATTATCTGGTTTCAGCTCTGTTATAATTTACTTTTTCTCTTTGATTTCATTGCAAATAGAATGTGTTTGATGTATAAGAGATGCTTTATCACTGGTACGGTGTGATGGCATATGGGATTCCTGTCGGCATTAAACAGGATATAAAGAATTAATCATTGATTTTCTGAGCCAGATGAGATCCATCGATGACACAGGATCAACCACTTTAAGCCTGACTCATTTCTGACCCTCTGCTTGCTCTGGGTACAGCTTCATATGCTCAGTCTCTCTGGGTACAGCTTCATATGCTCAGTCTCTCTGGGTACAGCTTCATATGCTCAGTCTCTCTGGGTACAGCTTCATATGCTCAGTCTCTAACACTGAGCTCTGACCAGCAGGGGAAATATGGAGCGGGTGAAACAGACAGGAAATACCAGTGTGAATTAATCAAATTAGATCAGTTTTTGAGGCGTAAGCGAAATCTTCAATGAAAACACAAAAAAAGTCTCTCTCTCTCTCTCTCTCAAAAGACAATGACGTACGTGTAAACCCGATGGTTTTTTAAATGGGATGTATTTTCTTCTTTTGTAAGTGCTGTGCAGGTGCTACTCGTGACTTGCAGAGCCCTCGCTAAACTATCAACGAATAAATAAAAAGAAAAGTCACGGAGGAAAGTAGAGTGTTTCATTTTGCGTGGACGTATTAATTTGCTTTCACTGCCAACGATGCTGGCTGACCTGCAAACAACAAAACATTTAATGTTGAAAGACACTTCCAGAACAAACACTCTGCTGAAAAGTATCGAGCTGCAGAAGTGCGATTCCTCAACTGCTGCAGCAAAGTAAATATACTTTCAGGAAGTGGATCACGTCTCCAACTCCACTACTGCTGCTGGTTCTGTGTCAGCTCGACACACTGAGGAGTCCGCTAGTAAAAACGGATCCATCCTCCTCCGTTTGCGGTGCTCTAAAAGTCCGTAGTGAGGACGCTCAGTGTAAACGTAGCAAAAAATATGCGTTTAAAATGTAAAACCCACGTGAAGAGAACAGGGATCAAACCTGCTACCTTGTGGTTACAGGATGAACACTCTACCACATGAGCCACAAATACAGACAGTATTCAAGGTCCGCATAGTTGTGCTTTTAATGGACCTTAATGTAGCCGACACATGGCTATCTTTTGTTTGATAGTTATAAACAGGTAAAATAGCAATACAATGTCAAAAATTGTCTTTATTCTTGTTCTATAATTTCATAAATACAACAAACTATAGTTTTTTGTACATATAATATGACTATAAATAAAACTTTATAAGCTGTGATATCAAATAGCTTTTGCGGCTCCAGACAAATTTTCTTTGGGTGGGGAAAAAAGGGCAAAATGGCTCTTTGGATAGGAAAGGTTGCTGACCCCTGATTTAGGCTCATGTGGATTCTGAAAAGTGACTGATTTAAAAATATAAAGAAACTGTTAATTGTGGGATTTAAAACTTTGGTTAAATTGATGAACTGACCGTAGGAGCATCAGAACCACCACACTGCAGAAAACGTGACGCAATTTCTACTAATATCTGAGATCTCTGAATTATACGCCTCTTTAACAACAAACTGATCAAGGCAGAGATATGGGGTACATGCCAATTCTCTTATTTGTCATTTCCTCGATCCTCTGTTGAACTGGAAGTTGTTCTGCTCCAGCCATATTGACAGCCGTCCCAAAGCTCTTATTTCTGCTCTGAGACGCGAGGAGGAATCTCTGAGGAGACATGGGGTGCATCCCAAGTCTCTTAATTGCATCCCTGTTTCTCTCACTTGCGTCTTTTCCTTGCGTCTCAGTCCCTCCCACAAAGGATCATGCATCCTTTGTGAGACCTAAGGAAACCATGTGAGGAGAGAGGAAACAAGGAAATATGTCTTCAGAGACATGAGACGTCCTTTCTTCTGAAGCGTCACGTGAAGCGACGGTATCTGATGACTGCGGCCGCTGATCACATCTGATCACATCTGATCACATCGATCAGCTGTCAGTCGGCTTTAACAGCTGGAGAGACTTATGACTGAGTTTGTCATCAGTGTAACGGAGTTGTTTTCTGGTCCGGACAGTTTTTAGCGAACATTCTAATAAAAATCCAATTTAATATATTGATAAAAATGATGGTATAAGGTTTTCAGTTGATTTAATGCTGTTAAACTACTACTTATACTAATAAAGACACAGTTATCATACCTGTCAGAGTGGAGATGTTTTCTCTGTAGTCTGTTTTAAACAAACTGCATTGAGTGTTTATACACAGTGTGTGGTATTTGTACACAGTGTGTGGTATTTATACTGTGTCCTGTGTCCTGCTTATACGCGCAGGATCGATTTCTACCAGCGGAATGCGCTTGTCTTATTTATTAATTATTTGCGTCTGTATGTTTTGAAATTCTGATTGTGATAAAATAACCCACAATATGATTATGGTTTCTCTTCAAAACTGGAATTAATTAACCTTTTGTTGTTCAGACTTACAATGAACATATTTTAACCAGATGGTGTATCAGAAAACAAATCTAATATATAACTTGAATTTAATCTGTGATCTGTCTTCAAGAGAGCAGCCTTTCAGGAAGTTTTTCACACTGGACACGCCCCCTCACCGTTCATCTGTTATGTGATTGGACGCTGCAGCTGATCGAACTGATCGCTGGAGTTTAATACCAGAGTGAAGACGGATCACAGATTGAACTAAAGTTTTATATTTGATTTGTTTTCTGATTCACCTTCTGGTTCAAATATATGTTCAGTAGGTCTTAACAACAAAAGGACCACAAATAACTTTCTTTAATCTTCATTTATATTATTTATTTATGTTAATTCCCATAATAACTTTGATTATGGATACAATTATATTAATTTCCATTCAGTCACGTGAGGCTGATCATTTGTCGGGTTTGATGAGTTATTTCACCTCAATTTCCCCAGAAACATTGAGCCTAATGAATTAATTCCAGTGACCATAATCATACTCTGGGTTTTTTAATAAAGACGTCACAATCAGAATTTCATAACATACAGATGCAAATAATTCATAAATAAGACAACACATTCTGCCGGTAGAAATCGGTCCTGCGCTTATAAGCAGGACACAGAACACAGTATAAACATTACAGTTTGTTAAACAGGTAACAGACGACAAAGACAAAACATCTCTTCTCTGTTACTGATGATAACTGTGTCTTTTATTTGTGTGTGTGTGTGTGTATATATATATATATATATATATATATATATATATATATATATATATATATATATTTTCACTCACTCTCTAATGAAGACAGTCATCAGTGTACTTGCACAAACTCTGTCAAAAGTCTCTCCAGCTGTTAAAGCTGATCCAGCTGTAATCAGCGGCCGTCATCGTTAGAGGAAAGGACTTCTCATTTCTCTGAAGACATAGTTCCTCGTTCCCTCTCTCCTCGCATGGTTTCCTTGTGTCTCTCCATGCATCCTCGGTGGAGGGATTAAGAGACTTGGGATGTACCCATGGAGAGAATGGGGATTTGGCTTGGCAACCGGATGGTTGCTGGTTCAAGTCTAGCCACGTATGGAGTGTTCCTATGAGGCATCCTCACATACATTTTCATGTGTGTAGGTACTGTTTGTGTGTATTTCAGGCTCTTGTGTAACCGGAAATGTAATTTCCCTAGAGAGATTAATATAATAGTATTAATAAGTATGACTTCTTAATATCTTCTCTTTTAACCTACAACTTCTCTATTTGGCTCCATGGTGATTAGAGTAGGTTGAACCTGGTTGTTGGATTGGGTGGTACAGTCTGCTGCAGTGTTGCACCCTGCAGGTCAAAGTTCAGGTCATTGATGACGCTGGGCGTCAGTCACAGCACTGCTGTTTTTAAAGCACCTCCAGTTAAGCATCCTATTGTGCTTTAAGTCAACCGTTGACACAGGCCAGATACTGATTTGAACTGTTTACTTGAAATAAAATCAAAGTGAAATCGTGACTAATTGCCAGTATCCTGTGTCCTCAGATCCACTCCATCCACCAGCGAAGGAAAGTGATGGGCCGCAGTAAAAACTTTGACCAGCTAGTGGCGGAACTGAAGACCAAGGTTCGTGAGAAAGGGGCCCAGTCCCTGGAGGGATGCTCCTCCGCTGGACGGTCCCCCAGCCCGGAGGCCCCCATGGAGCAGGCCGGGGCTCCACACTGCAGGAGACCTCTGGCCAGCCTGCCTGCTTTCAGGTGAGGGAACTTTACTGAGGCTAGCAGTGATGCATACACGAGTGTGTACGGTGACCAGTTCTAGACATTATAGTCATCACATCAGTCAACCATCACAAATGGTTACACACAAGCGAGCAGCCATTTTCACTTGGAGATGCACCGATATTCCTATCGGATATCATCCCGATAATGACTCGGATTACTGGATCGGGTATCGGGTACCATTTTATTTTTGATAAATAACGATTCAATACATTTATATCTATGTATTCATTTGTTACATTTCATTTTACAAAGTTAGGAAAGCAATGTTTAAGTCAAGCCTGATGTTTCCTTCCATATATGACTGATCCCGGTCACTTCAACACAGTGAGGCATACAGCTCATTAATGAAAAAGTGGGTTGTATTATCCCTAGTTTAAGTTCAGACTCAATTGTGTTTTAATTATTGTAAATGGTTTGTTCACATTGCCAAATTCCGTATAGTTGTATTGTTCATATTTGCTTGTTTAGGCCAATGTGATAATAGATTATGACGGAATCTTTAAGACCCTGTCCATCAAAACACGATGAGAAAGCCTAAAGTAGTCACTGTTGTCACGTAGCAGAAGCTGAACTCCTCCCTCTGTAGAGGTGATGAGGCGTCTCTACAGAGATACCTCATCACCACAGGCTGGCAGGATGTAGACCCATTCAGACTGACCTGAATCTGTGTTTGGTAGATGCTAATGAAATAACTGAATCTACACACGCGGCCAGATTCTTGGGTACCTCTAGCTTAAAGTAGCTAGGTGGACCTGAGTGGGCCGAACCAGCTCATGTTCCTGGATGTTAGGGGCAATATTTGTTAGACAGTAAGCATCAGTTGTTTATATATGATTGTATAAAATAACTATTTACAGTGTATCTAAAAGAAAACGTTGTATTGCTTGTTTTACAGTCGGCATACTGCCGAGTCGGACAGCGACCTAGAAGAGGAAGAGGAAGAGGAGGAGGAGGAGGAGGATCATCAGGAAGAGGGAAGTCTCCGATCCCCCTCACCGCTCGTTCATGGACGAATCTCCAGTGATGAAAGTGAGGCAGAAGCACCCGAGGAGCCCGTTGAGTACCCATCTTCTGCGGCACATCCCAGACCACTAGCGGTAAGCAGTTTGACGAGGGGGGAAAGAGAGTTACTGCTCGGTGTTTTCCTTGTATAGGCAGCGTGGTTTAAAGCTGGCCAAGTGCAAAAATCCTGATCTTTTTCTCAGTTATTTAAATTGGCATTTGGGATTTTTTTATTTTACCTGTGCGCAGCAAAAAGTGAATTTTTATTCAGTTATTAAAAAAAAAAAATATATATATATATATTCATTCAAACTCCGAAATATGTCCCTGGCATACAATGACCTTCCCTGTGATGGCTTGTTGTGTTGGAAAACAATTGCGTATCCCAATAATAGAACATCCTGGAAAAGAAGACTGACGAACTCGAGCATCACATTGAGCTTGTTTCTGTCCAGTTGATCTGCAAAAACGTCAACAACACTCACCTTATTTTTTTAAATAAGTTATAAACATCCAACTACAAAGCATGCTAGATCCACCCCCATGCTGTTTTTGCCTTATGTTGCATTTGCAGATTTGTTCTTATGTCCCAAAAAGACTCTGGTTTATGGGTGTTAACTGTCACTGTCATCACTGGAGATATCGTCTCTTGTGATGAGATCAAAGGGAACTTTTCCTTGTGATGACCGCTCATGTTTGTGCAAGCGGACACATGCACCAGATAAACCTTCCTGCATGTCCTGAGCAATAAAAAGAGACCGCTCACTGTTCTATGAGAGATTTACCTTGCTCCCATATCATAGTGGAGGTGTGATCAGTGGTCATTTCAAACTGGTATGTCTTCTCCCAGCAGTCCCTTGCTCATCTTCATTTTCAGATGCTCAGTCAGCGGATGAACGTGTCCAAAGAATTGTGGTTCAGGGCTTGACGTAAAGCTTTTTGTTGAGATGTACTTGCCCAAACGGCCTTGTGCGAAATGGAAAACATAGGCCTATTGAAAAATATTATGATTTTGATCCTCCAAGTCACAAACTCCATTGGCAGAAATGGTCATTTAACCGTGGCCATTGTAAAACACACTTCATTCAAACTGTTCAACAATCACCAGCTCTGGATGTTTTCTTCAGACGCTTGTCATGACTAGTTTTAATGATGCATTGTTGGTTAGGTTCAGTTAAATTGGTCATAATTCCCTCTCTAATATCGACTTTATATTGCAGCATCTCGCCAAAAACTACCTTTTACAAGATTACATTTCAACACCGTTATAATTAACCTAATTCCTACTGAAAAGAGCTTGAACGCATCATGATGTAATTCAATACAACCTCCTTTTTAACATTGGCTGCTGCGTAATTTAGCCAAGCAGGACGGAGCTGCTCACCAGCTGCTAAAAGCCAACGCTAACTAGTTCACTATCGGGTAAACATGTGCGATCATCGATCGCACATGTTTACTGAATATCGGATGATGGTGATCGGCAGCCGATCAATCAGGGAAACTGTCATGAAGATCACTCGAGGCGTTCCACTTGCCTGTAAGTCCGAGAGCACTGAATATTGCAGGGTGTTGTTTTTAAGTCACCTACTGACCACACGAGGTAACAAGAGGAGACTCCTTCTTTCTCTAGGTATGTTCGTTTGGCGGCCGCGCACTGGGTCACGGCATCTACACGTTTGACAGGAGACTTCATCACCTGAGGTCGGCCCTCAGCAGCATGCTGGAGCAGCACATCAGCGCCCATCTTTGGAAGTAAGAAACTCGAGCCCACATTCCTGCTCGTGCTCCACTTTTATGGTGCTGATTCTTCAGATTTTTTTTTAAATTTTTTTGCAAAGAAAGTATTAACTTTCGGTAAATTTTTTGTTACTGCCGTTTGTATAGTTAACCACTTCATATATTCTTCTTTTTTAAATGCTCCTCTTGATGTCACTGACAATATGGCTGACTGTTGCCAAAAGGTTTTGATGGTGCTACTAATACCAGTTTCACTCCTGATAACGGAGCATTTTTCCATCCTGTTTTGCCAAATATGAAGAATTTTTTTTTTTTACACACCCCCCCCGATTTATTAATGAAACAAAATAAGATGAGAGTAATGCCACAAGGTTGCCAAATGATTTCAATGGGCTACAATTGTCTCTGTGGTTCCAATCTCTGATTTAAAACTGCCGACACTACAAATGTTCAGGACTGCTACTTTAAATGACATATGCTCTACAACCATCACTCGCTTTAAATTTGCCAATCTCTCTTTTTATCCACTGTAAATGTATGAGGGTTAGTGACATCACATCCTTCTCTTTTGATAACCCTTTCAGATAGACTCGAGTGTAACCCGCTTCTTAGTCCGCAACAGATGAAGCAGATGGTGTTTTCTGCTGCCCAGAATAGCAGTCGTGAAGAGTGTGTGAGGTTGGCACTAAGATGGAGACTGGCTGCGTTTATATGCACAAAGGAGAAAAGCTCATTGGAAAACGGCACAAGTTGCAGTTTACAACCATGATTTTTATCCTGTGAAATTGTCATAATTAGCATATCAATTCTTGAGTTCTGGCTAATCCTGTGTTTTGTGAGGTCACAGTGAGTAACCCTTACTTAGTCCACTAAATTCTAATCGGCTCATGATGGAGTCCTGGTGGCTGTCTTCAATTGCCTCCAGACATTCCTGTGATATCGCGTTCATGACAGGAGTGGGTGGTTTTACCGGTTTAGTCACCGTCACCCCGATCTGCCGCGACATGGATTTTGTAATACCGACGTTACCGTGATGAACACACACACACACACACACACACACACACGTTTAGGTTTTAGCACACATGAGGGGATCTAATTACCACAAACCTGATGAACAACATTACAGGTTATCCTGTCCATAAGTGTCTGATTACGGTTTCCTACAGACTACCCCCTACTACCTGTATCAGAGTGTGACAGAAAGCTCACTGAACTGCTATGCCTGGCATGAAAAAAACTAAACATTTCCACCCCAAATAATCTTTTATTGCTCAGATCCAGGTGTCTCATATAATTCAGCAGGTCTGTTACTCCTAATGTTACTACATTATGGGGCATACTCCTCCCAAAACACACGCAGGTCTCATTACCATTCCCATTTGGAGCCGATAAACATATCGGTTTTCTTTCTTAAGAAATCTTCCCTTACATTCTCTTACTACTTCTTTTTTTTTTTAAATGACGATTGGTATACTGCGTCTTCATAGTGTAATATATTGGGTGTGCAGTGTAGGACTTGCAGCCCTTATTTGAACCCAGTCTGAACCCCAAAAAATCTAATGCAACAAAAAAAAATCTTAGTAGAAATCGTGCGTGTGTGTGTGTGTGTGTGTGTGTGTGTGTGTGTGTGTGTGTGTGTGTGATATCATAAAACAATTTCAATACATTTAGAAATATGAATTTAACTCAGGATATGCAGTACATGATCAGAATACATTAACAAGACTGCACACTCCTAACTGTGCTTGCCGCTACGGACCGAGTTAAGTCAGTAATTTAAAAGCGTGAGAATCCCAAGTTCAGTTCTAATTCAGATTCTTATAAGCATGTAGAACAGTGTTGATATGTTTTATTCTGATCTAATGGCTGTTTAATTTATGGATTTACTTATTTTACAGGAAAATACCTCAAGCCACAGAACTTCAATCTCCGCCTTCCTCAGCCAAGACCATCACTTCCTCGTCTCCCTCCTCTACTTCCTCCTCGTCATTACATTCCAAGGTTCGGACGGGAAGTCACATCAGCTCCTCCATCAAAACTGCCTCCTCTTGCTCCTCGTCTTCCAGTCGTGGTCCAGGGAGAACCCCGGCAGCCATACAGTCGGAGAACTCCGGGGGCAGCGGGAGCAATATCGGCGGTGGCCACATGGCGTCTCCGGGTAAGCCTGCGGCGGTGCGTCAGGCGGGTTCCGGGCGAACCAAGAACCCCGTGGGACGTCCCAGCAAGCAGATGCTGAAGCTGCGAGAGGAGGCTGCTGCCGCCGCTGCCCTCCGCAAGCGGAAGGCTCCGTCACAGGAAGGGGAGCACTCAGGCCCCGAAAGGAACTGTATCATCCTCCAGGACCGGGGCCGCCCACCTTCCGCTGCCTCTTCTTCCTCGTCGTCCTCCTCGTCGTCGTCTTCATCTTCTAAACCCCCCGTTTCCTCCCCTCTCCCACACGGACAGACCAATGGCACGCTTTCCCCCAGCAGCAAACCCCGCCCCCAGCCCTCCCCTTCAGAGTCCCATTCGCCGGCCGCCAAGGCGGTCTGGACCTACAGACGAACACACACTCCTCTGGGCCACTCATCATCCCCAGATCCCTCCTCCGCCACCAACAACTCCCACAGCAGGGCCGGTGTGGGGGACTCAGGACTGCACGGGCCGGGCAGTGGGAGGGGCTTTGAGCACCAGGGGCTTGTGAAAAAACGCAAGGGCGGCGGCATGGAGGAGCATTCGCCGTCCTCAAAACCATCAGCGCACCGCCTGCCCTCCTCCTCTTCCAGCTCGGCCACCTCGTCCTCCTCTCCGCGCTCAAACTTTTACCCCTGGAAGGACAGTAAAAGCGGGACGCTGGCTGGGGGCGTGGAGAAGAAACTGGGCACACAGAAGGTGAGTTAGGAGCCGAGAAAAGCAGGAATTAAGAAGGGACGTCGCAACACCAGGAATTTAGTAGTCGATACCAACACCAGTACACCTAGGTGAAAACCAATAAATAACCTGTACTTTCTTTATTACCGTTTGCATTAATCCCTCATTATCTGTCTCAAGTTTCTCACAGAAAACATCATTTTACAAGATTACGTTTGAAAACATCCTAATAACATCATAATTTACCTTTGCCCAATACTAAATTTTTACTGACTAGACCTTGAACACATCATAATGTAACTCAATTCAGCCTGTTAGCTTTATTATTTAGCCTAGCAGGACTGTGCGGCCCATCGGCTGCTCACAGCTAATCCTGATCCACAGGAGCTGCAGTACAGTCGGAAAACAAGTGCTGTCAATTTTTTTTGTTTTGGCATCGACGGGGTTCCAAAGTATTGGTTCTCGTGACAATAATAGAAAGAAGCAGCACACATTGTCGCCATTGTAACTGAATCCAGGCTGCGAAGGCGCAAGCTACTATCTTTCAGAAACAGATTTTCTGCCCACACCTATGTTTTAAAGGGAAACAATAGGCTCGTTCGAGATGAGCCAGTTCTGCGCAGAATCGATCGGCGGCGATCGGCGTGCAATGCATGCTGGTTAGATTTGTGTCCAACTTGCTCTGGCGTCATGCACACATGGTCAACGATACTCTCACGAGAGCAAGGCGGCCGTCGATTTTAGAGCCAGGCGCCACAGTAGCTCTCCACCGACTGCTTGGCCCAGTGCATGATGGGAAATGCCTGGCTGTCGCCACATCAGAGAGCTGATTGGCTCTTAGATCTGACAGCAAACACCACGTGTTGTAGAAAATTCTTATTTTATGTGTAGTTGTAATACTAAACGCTCGATTGTTGACTATTGGTCTCAGGTTTAATCTAAAAACACATCTTGTGTGGTTGATAATACAAAATCGTATTTATATAACACACATCAAAACCAGTAGTAATGTATTTCACAGGCAGACAAAAAGAACAAAGGATGCAGCTACACACACATTTCTACATAAATATATATTTATAAACGCGTATGAATAAATCCAAACGTGATCTGTAAACTACAAATAGCCTAAAGATCGGAACTAACAGGAAGTAATTTTTTTCTGTGACTTCCTGTGTATACTTTGAAGGCAGCCTAAAACTGTCCAGCTTGACCGCAGTTTCTTGACAACGCCTCCTGCTGCGGCCGCCTGCTCTCGTCTAGATTCCAGGCGAGGCGCAGCTCTTTCGAACGAGGGGACTGGTCCCCTCCATTGTATTGTGCCTGAAGGCCAGTATTAGCTTTGCCTTTAGACTTGTCTCACCAGTCAGTTGCAAAACATAAAAAATTGATGAACTTTAGGTCTTAGACGTTTGTCAGCTTACGCTCCAGGCTGTCTCTCCGCTAAGAGCTGTTTCCTAGGCAACAACCAGTGACTCCTGATAGATGGAGACTGCAATAGCCCAGTCTTGAGATGACTATTTTGAGATTGAACAGGCCTAGTGAACGTTGTTCTACAAGGCACAGCTCCTCTGGTCCTCCTAAGCTGCAGAACAACGGTCTCATATTTAAAGGTACAACCCCAGCCTTGTGCAGTCACAATACTGGAATTTTGGCAAACACGTTAACACAAACATTTTGGACATAGCATTTTAGATTTTAATTAAAAGATCAATTAGCGGTGTGTGTTATTAAAAAAAAAAAAACGCAGTCGTAGAGAAGAAAGAGCAGAGAGTGCAGCTGGTACAATGAGTATTAAAGCCGTTTTGCATATTCAGTATTGATACTTTGAATTTACACCCCCAAATCACCAAAAATGAAATGAGCCGAGTTTGAGCATCAACTAAACATTAAGGACGTGTCTTATCCAGCCATCAGATCCTTCTTCTCACTTTTTTTTTTCCACTATGTCCATCTATTTCATTCCACCCCCTTTTGGTATGGTTGTCAAGTGAATATCTTTAAATATCAGTTGCCAAAATAAAAGTAACAATTTCCAATGTTCTTTTGTCCCACAGCCAAAACTGCACCATTAAGTGTGCCTGCCTTACAAGCCACTAGGAGGGAGCCAGCTCCGTTCAGTCCAAGACTGAGGCAACAGGACTCGTGTGTGTGTGTGTGTGTGTGTGGTTTTGTGTGTGTGTTTGTATGTATGTATGTATGTATGTATGTGTGTGTGTTTGTGTGTGCGTGCGCTCCCAGTTAGTGCAGTATGGATCTGTTGGTGTGTGAATCACAGCTGAGTGTCAGTCTGTGTGAATGTCTGAGGGAGAACTGGGGGTGGGATGAAATTCAGAGTATGGATTTAGAAATACCTCAAGACCATCCGGTTATGCTGCTAAATTAAATATGTTTGTTTATAAAAATGGAATAAAATGTCCTTTACACTTGGTTTCTGTGACTTCTTTTTTTAAGGCTATTCGTGTTCATTTTAAGCTCTCCGTGCTTAGTCTTTCTCTTGAATTTTACATTTTCCTCAGGTTCCTTAAACTCTCCACAGCGTATAATAGTATTGTTCTAAGTTGAGCATCCTTGTCTGGAATAATGAAGCCATCGGCTGCTTTAGAGTCATCGAGATTAGCATTACTGCTGTGACAGCCAAGTTCAGATACTGTGGTTTGGTTTGGCAACTTGGTTCTGTTGAAGTTGTGTTTAAAACTACTAGTTCCCACTTTGTTCAATGTGATGTTTGCATTGTGCAACAACAAAAAAGAAATGTTATTAAAAAGGGTGGTGGGGAAAAAAACAGTTGTGCATTTCAAAATATTATGTTTCCCTGTGAATAGGTTACAGCTGATTATTGCAGCGTTGACACTAGAAATATGTTGATCAAAATAGTGTTTATTAAAGAAGGCATCTGAGACACGATATCAAATAATGAAATGCTAACTGATTAAGGAATAAAGCCTTTTGACGTGGTAACCACAGATCTTGCATGATATAGTCTATAATACAACAAAAACATTGCAAGAAGTCATTTCATTTGGAACAACAGGAATTTTACTTAAAGGACTTGAAGAGCCTAATAGGTGACATGTTTTCCGGTCATTGATATGTGTTTGTGCCACTCATAATGATAAAACATGACGCATTATCATTATTATAATACATAAGAGGTAAACCCCGTCGGCAGTTTGGAGCTCGCTGTGGATACACGTAACCAGACCGCCACCTAACTAAATGCCGAGCGACTAAGTTGGAAGGCAGGAAAGAGGAGTGAACCATCTCACACAACTCATACTCTTTGGCGTTCAATAAACGAACCAGGAAGTGAAACCAAAAATACAATAAACGTGTAACAGGAAGACCCGGGACATCAGCAGTGAAAGCTCCAGACTGACACTGCGGGCTCAGAGGATCCACACATGGTTCTTGGGAGAAGTTCAAAGGACAGTAAGAGAACAACCTGTCGGACAGGGTTGGCCCCGGTCCAGCCTTTAAACCCGCACACGACCGTCTTAAAGAAGTTGTCGGACCGCTTCAGCACCACATATACTACACAGCGAAAGGCTACACTACCGCTTCCCGTTGCACATTGTATTTATTTATTTGATTTGTCTTTCTTGTCTTAGATAGGGCAGTATAGTAATTAAACTATAACGCTTCACCTGGACGCGGACTTTGAAAAACGGCATACCGGAAGTACTGTGTGCACGCAGTTCATCGAGACAGTAGACAGCTGTCCGGTTCATCCGCCTCGACCAAAAGATTATGGCGCTCGCGCAGTATCGCGACAGCACACGCGCCGCGTCTCTCCGTGTCAGCTCACCCTCCACACCCGCCTGGAGTCGGCAGGTAGCCGGGCAGGTGGCCCCGCGGCATGCCGTCTGACGTGGAGTACAGCCCGGTGGGAGAGGCGCTGGGGCTGCGGGACTACTGGCTGTACGTGTGGCTCCGGAGGGCCGCGGTGATAGCGGCGCATGTCACCGGCCTGGGCCTGACCCTGCTCATCTCCCTGCTGTCCAGACCCGGAACCAGTGAGTGGAGAGATGGGACACCTCAACACAATTTCATCACTTAAAGAGAATAACATTTTTAACATAAAAATAATAAGACGAGTATTAGGTTGATACTAATATAATAAACCAATACAATGCTATAATGAATATAAAATAATAGTCTCCTCAAATAGCTTTATTTATCAAGTTATTCTCTCCCTGGCATTTTTATATGAGAAACTTTCAAATGAATGTATTATAATAATAAGTAGGCTCTCAATGGCACTTTAATATTACTTTGGATACTTGTACTGCTATATTTGTGTGGTGTTTCTACTGTATCTATATTTGGGTACACTGATTATTACCAATGAAGGTATAGATTTTTCAAATGGAATAAGTATGCAATCTCTAATGCTTTAGGATAAATGCCTCCTGTGATATTTGCATTGAGATGAACAGCTTGTGACTGCTGGCACCAGTACATCTAGACTAGATGATTCACAAGGTATTATTCAAATCTCATCAAAGCTGTCATCAAGTTAATATCTGTCACTTTAGTAGAGCACAAAATATTGTACAAATTGCAGTCTGCTGCTCCGGTTTCCTTCAGCTGTGTCATGTGACAATCATTTTGGTTAATGTCCTTTTGGGAACTAGATAGGAACAAAGGTCCGCCTGTACCGAGCCCCACTGACGCCCCATTAGAACTCAAATCTGGAAACACAGCTGTGATCGCTTTAGTAGGGTTTAGCCATTAATGAACTTCCATACATTTATAATTGTAAGATGCTCACAGGTGTTTCTCTGTGTTCCAGGTCTGTTTTCTTGGCATCCCGTGTGCATGTCTGTGGCAGTAAGTTTGCAGTCCATTCAGTATCTGACTTCACCTTCTCCGTCTGTCTCCTCTTTGTCTCAGTGAAACTCCTCTCCTCTCTTCTGATCATGAGTTCAGTTGGTCTCAGCTGGCATGGCCTCTCATTCTGCACTGTGACTGAACCCCACAGTGTTTCTGTGTCCTGTCAGTCTCTCTCACAGCTCCTGATCAGCCAAACACTTCAGCATTACTTTGATGAATCACACACTGTTGGAACATTCATCTTGAGTAGTCACGAAATACCTTGATTTTTCTTAATTTTTTACATTCTTTTTAGGTTATTTGCACAAATATAACCATATTTAGTACAAATATTAATTGTATTATTAGTTTGAGTATTTAGCATGATCCTGAGAGATAATCAATTGTTACCAATAATGGCACAGCTGTTGGTTTACAGCAGCTCATAAAATACCCCGGATGGATGAAATTTCATGTATACAATGAGTTTTATAAATAGACTTAACTATGTTTTCATAAGGGTATAATCACATGACACAAAGATTGTGTTTTTGTTAGCTTAGAAAGAGTCCTTTGTGTCTGCTATGTTCCTACGGTGGCCCAGAGTGGACAAACCCGACCCTGGCTTTAAAGAGGGCCTTTCACATTTTTACTTTGAAGTGGCAGCTTGAGTTTGGTGACATGAATGCACCTGAAGGCCACCGTAGTGGGTTATCCAACCCTGATCTTAAAAATGACAAGAGTCTCTATTATATTCATTAGATAATAATCTAATAGTTGCTAAATCCATACGACTTTCATGACAAAACCCATCTTACACATACTTTTGAGATCTTTTTCTCATAATTACTAGAAGAAAACATAAATGAACCATTGACTTTTATTTCCTCCTTAGTTGTAAGCATAAGGACATATTACTATCTTTGGGTCATGCAGATGAATTATCAGTGGGAAGAGACACCACTTTATTAGTGCTTCACACATGAATTCAGACAGTTCTTTCATCATTGATATCTGGTCCTTTGTCCTGTAAACACATACCTGTACACTCCCAGCCTCTGGTATTTGTCTCTCACTCTTTCCACTGTGAATAATAGATGGGCGGGAACGGCAACGGCAACCGCTGCGTCAGATATTGTGTTACCGACTGACCTAGAATACGTTAGCGACGAACAGCTCACAGGCTGTCATGGTGTCACAGCGTGATTATCAGTCATGATGTAGTGTCATCGTGAAGCCAGATCTGCAATGTTCACGTCCCTAATTGTCATTCAGTAGCTGCTCTCTGTTTGATATGAAACAGTTTTTTGTTCAGAGACCCATCTATAGACTGCTGCTGTTCTAACGACCTTCTGTCCATCACTGGTCATCACTCAGTGGAACGATGCCGTACAGTCTCATGGTGAGGTGACTGCCCACTAAATACACAGACGTGTTTATTTTTGTATCATAATGCAAACGTATTGCAATGATGCTGATTTCTAATTGGCTGGCAGGTGATAACCTAGAATATGTGCACACCTCTTTCTTACTTCCAGTGGACAGTTTAACCTTTGTTCTAAATGACTGATCACACTGCAGGTAACTCTATCACCAGCACTGAAAGGATAACGCTGGTATTATTCTATATTTTACTCAGTAAATAGAATAGAATAAACGTTATTGTCCAGCCGAGGTTGGGAAATTATGTTCGGTTTTCTCACCCAAAAAAATCGAAACACAAGAACATGTTCACAAGATAAAGTCCCATGAAAAACCCCAAATCAACATGTTATTCTATCTGTCAGTACTGTCCGACTTCCCTATGCGGCCTCTGGCTCTACGCCTCATAACCATTGGTTCCTTTACTGAAGATGCACATTGTTAAACACAGAATTAGATTAACAGCTAGGGACAACAATAACAGATAGTGGGAAGAAACTGTCTGGTTGTTTTGGCGTACAGTATTGTCAAAAGAAAAAAATCACCTGACTTCAGTCTTCATGCTGCATTACAATTAAAGGATAATTCCAATTTGTTACCATTTGTGCTTGTTGTCCTTCAACACATTACCACTAAAGTAATTACTGAGATCTGTGGATGCAACATGGTCAACATGGCTAAACCGTCCATAACCTATTGGTTCAACTTCCTTATAGTTGTCCTGTATGATCAATCATTAAACGTTTTAGTTGGACTCACTTTCAGTTTGGTGGTTTGTTAACAACCCGTCTACTCTGCCAGACTTTGTAGCAGCAATGTAACCATGTTCCCACATCTCACTAATTACTTTGGGGAGTTCAGTGTTCACGTAATGAAGTTATATATTTTTTTTATGATATAAGAAAATAATACTAATTTTTCGCCTCCACCTCAGCCTTTACTTTCTTACATCAGAACCCGTTGTTTTGTGTTTCTTCACACACACACACACACACACACACACACACACACACACACACACACACACACACACACACACACACACACACACACACACACACACACACACACACGTTCTACCTGCTTTGCACCTTTCTTTACACCTTTCACCCTCTCTCTCCTGCAGTACTGCCTGTGCATGACTGAAGGCATCCTCCTCTTCTCGGCTGAAGGGTCCCCCTTTTGCTTCAAATCTCGGAAGTGTAAAGTCCGTCTCCACTGGTTCTGTCAGGCTCTGGTCCTGATAGCGGCGGCCACCGGTCTGGGCTTCATGTTGGCCAGCAAGAACGTGTCGGAGCTCCCTCACCTGGTCAGCTGGCACAGCTGGTTGGGCATCAGCACCTTGGCTGCCACGGTGCTCCAAGCGGCTTGCGGCATCTGCATGATCTTCCCGAAGCTGCTGCCTCTGTCCTCTCCGCTGAAGCTGAAGCTGTACCACGCCACCTGTGGCCTGGTGGTCTACCTGCTGGCCACGGTGACCGTGGTGTCGGCCATGTTCTCAGACTGGTTCCAGGCCACTGTGAAAGGGGCGGCCTGGTGGGGCTTCCTCCTGCTGCCCCTCTTCCCCGCTCTGGTGGTGATGAACCAGATCACCAATGCCCACCTGCCCCGCAAGAAGATCACCCGCTAGGGCGCAGAGCCTCTTCGTTCTCTCGGTGGCCATTTTGGATCTACATTCTAAACCCTGTAACCGCACACTCGCACATTGATGAGAAAGCGAGATATTTAGGGCTCCGTATCTTCGCAGGAGGAACCGGAGTTAGTTTGTTGAATCTTTGTTGCGTTGGCAGCAGGCTGGCAGCTGTGTTTTAGTGAGGAGAGTTACCATCATTATTCCATTTGATGAATGAATTAAAGTGATAAATATGTCATTTTAGGGTACAAAATCTAAACATATTGGGCAGTAGTCATTCATTGGACAGTATGGATTACTAGGTTGTGTGCAGGATTTTAAAAGAATTAAACATCCAGTTCTCTACTGGCCACCAAGAGCCAGCTCCTAGTGGCCAGTAGAAGAACTGCAGCTTTCAACGTTGACGTCTTTGACTCCTGCTGAAATAACAAACAAAGACATTTTCAAAGAATCTAATGACTATGCACAATATGTGACATACCAAAATGTATACACACATGGAGCAGGACACTGTTATTGATACACACCACTGGAGGCAATTCCATCGGTGTAGTTGGAGGACAGCTGAACGTCTTTCATCTCCAGAGGAATATTTGCACTACTTATGCAGTGACAGAAGTCTCAAAGTCAGTTTGTATAGACTGGTTTCTGAAGGGAAACGCTGTTGATGTGAGGACACGGCTTCAGGGATGAAGCTGCTGTCGATGATTAATACCAGCCTGTAAATTCTATTTATTTATGATATTTTGTGTTGCGTCTGTCTTGGCCGCTCAGAGGTTCTACATGAAGCAGTTTGGCATCTAAGTGCTCAGATGATTATGAAAATGCTACCACTGATAGCAATGCCATGATGCTAACGGCATGTAGCGCCTCTGGGTCACGAGCTACTACTTATTTGTCTTTTGAAGGGCTTGTTTGCTAGCCATGCTCGTTTTGGTCCCGTTTGTTGTGGTAATTGAAAAGGAAACATTAATGTGTTGCTCCGTCATAAAGGACTAACAACTTTTGTCCAGCCCGCTCAATATCTCTGCAAGATAGACCTAAAGATTGTACCAATAACTGCACTTTTCCATCCAATTCCGAACTACAGTTATGAGCCAAGGTGAAATGAAGTAAAAACCAGCATCCTTTATAAAGGGCTTCTTCTGAACACGGTACATAAAAGTCAATCAGTGTGATAGAATGAATAGACTCGGCATGATGAACTCACAGGCCATCATTAGTGGTGACACTCAGCCAGAGTTGCGGAGTCTAATGTGTGTGGGTATAGAAACCCACTTTCCTTCTACTTCCACAGAGAAAGCAGTCTTTCTGAATGTCGGTACCCAGTCAGAAGCTCTGGTCCCACTGGTACCGCCTCCTCTAAGAGGAGGTGGTGCGAGATTAGGAATCATTTTAAACATCAAGCATGTACCAGAGTCAAATTGTTTCTTCCTCAGTATATTACAGTAATGATGATCCTTTGTTTTATTAATCTAGTAATTCAATTCAAATCTCACCAAACTACTAATACAATTCTACTCATCTCCAACCATTTGATACGGTTGTTGATGGTTTCACAGCACGCGTGCATGTTCTACCTGACAGGTCTAATAAAAGCCCTGAGCAGGTAGTTTTCCACCAGTCATCCTGTTATTTCAGGAGACGGATGAATGTTTGTCATTTCTTAAAGCGGATGCAGAGACCTATTGGATGTACTGACCCTCCAGCACCTTTCCTCAATCTCTTTGTCTTATTCACTACTAGGCAGCATATGCAAATACGAATCAGCCGTATTAATAAATCCATTACAAATCCCTGGATGGTATCTACAGTGTGACTTATGTACAGCAACACCAGATGTAGGCTGTGCGTAATGCTGTAATGGTTATGCAACGCCGTCCAGGAGTTCTTCCCCAAACTAGGTTTGACATTTTAGTACTCCTTTGTTAAAATGCAGACTGATAGAAAGGTTTGTTTTTCTGAACTGCTCTTCCTTGATGCTTTTCTTTTGTATTTTCAACAATCTGGTTTCACTTCAGCTTGGGTGAAAAGCACGTACGGCAATAAATGTAAAAAATGACACTTTGTGTTCTTGTTGGTTGTGTTAACGAAACCGTGGAAATGAAGTTTCCAGATTCTGTGTGAATTTTGTACTTCTGTGTGAACAACTTCTTGACTTTAAATGTATTCAGCGTGCTTCTCAGGTCTTTGCTGAGCCCGTTCCACTGTTTATGAGGCGATCGCAAGGGACGTTGTAGGTTTGTATTTGTCTGGTCCTTGTTAGCTGTGAACCTTCTGTAATAAACAAATAACTACATTTGAATTTGCATTATCTGCTTTTTATTTCTAATGAGACAAATCGTCTCAGGGGCCTATAGTGCACTACCCCACCTCCCCCCAAAACAATCATTTTTCTAAAGGCCATAATGACTATAATGTTTTAAAATGTTATGTTGAAAAATGTGGGATGCACTAGGCTACCCGTTTGAGCTGCATACATGCCCATTGAACATGATCACATTTTATTACAATGCAAATACATTAAAGTACCATATGTGTACTACTGAGCATTAACATGCGTTTCATGGAGCGGAAGACATGATAACTAGTTGCCTATAAGTATTGTAATAGTGCAAAAAGTCAAACTTCAGTGGAATGTTATCAATAACCTTTATTGGAAGAGACCTTGAGACCTTTGGACTCAATCCCGTATGTACAACAACAGCAGGTTCTCAAAGTTATTTGAGCCAATGCATGCTCTTCTTGGCCTGAAGATGAGCCCTGCACCACTAAACAGTCTTTCACAGGCTGCTGAGGCAGGGAGTGCCGTATTAAACTTAAGTGAAAGCTGGCACACAGCTGGGAAGGACTTCAGTACATCTGTGTCTCCTCCTGGGCGCCCCAGGTACGCATCCAACTGCTGGCTCGTTTCAAGAGGGCCGGTCTTCTTCAAGGAGGAAAAGAAGTCCTCTTCCTCAGATGATTGGGAGCCCTCAACAATATTTTGTCAATAATCAACTGATAATAACAAAACTTTCAGCTTACCTCAATATGCTTTTTCAAATTCGACGGCGAGTTTTTGGGTGCGCAGAGCTTGCAGCGCATTCAAAATGAATTGTTTTTGCACCCAACCATCTCGAAAAATTCTTCCAGGTACGGCCAGGGATGTACAAGGGTTGGCTGGTCTTGTTGGCTATCAACCTCCTCGCTGATACTTGGTTGGGAGTGGGATATTTCGCTCGAGTTCCCTGACACGGACATCTTTGTAATAGGCTTTTCTGCTGTCCTTGCTGGAGAGTGACGTGATTTGTAACGGTTGATCAGTCATCTGCAGGTGCATCGCGTAAAAAAAACAATAGGGTGTCGGAATGGTATATGTTTATACTTCTCATCCAACCACAATCAAATTCACTCCATTTATCTGGCTAGGTTTTTTTTTTGGTGTGTTTTTGAACGATGACAAGCCGGAATGAAAACAAACCAAAATGAAATAGTAACAAGGCTATTTTTAAAATGTAGGGAGTAGAAAGTACAGATATTTGCGTGAAAATGTAAGGAGTAGAAGTAAAAAGTCATCTGAAAAATAAATACTCCAGTAAAGTATAGATACCCAAAATTTCTACTTAAGTAAAGTAACAAAGTATTTGTACTTCGTTACTTAACACCTCTGACCACAACAATGGAGTTGAAATAAAAAAATCAAGATGTGCTTTAAGTGCAGACTTTCAGCTTTAATTTGAGGGTATTTACATCCAAATCAGGTGAACGGTGTAGGAACTACAACAAATTCAAATGTGGCCACCCCGTTTTTAAAGGGACCAAAGGTAATTGGACAATTGGCTGCTCAGCTGTTCCAAGGTCAGGTGTGTGTAATTCCCTCGTTATTTCATTTACAAGGAGTAGATAAAAGGTATAGAGTTCATTTCAGGTGTGGTATTTGTGTTTGGAATCTGTTGCGGTCAACTCTCAATATGAAGTCCAAAGAACTGTCACTATCAGTGAAGCAAGCCATCATTAGGATGAATAATCGAAACAAAACCATCAGAGAGATAGCAAACACATTAGGTGTGGCCAAATCAACTGTTTGGTACGTTCTTAAGAAGAAAGAACGCACTGGTGAGCTCAGCAACACCAAAAGACCCGGAAGACCACGGAAGACAACTGTGGTGGATGACAGAAGAATCATTTCCCTGGTGAAGAAAAACCCCTTCACAACAGTTGGCCAGATCAAGAACACTCTCCAGGAGGTAGGTGCATCTGTGTCAAAGTCCACAATCAAGAGAAGACTTCACCAGAGTAAATACAGAGGGTTCACCACAAGATGTAAACCATTGGTGAGCCTCAAAAACAGGAAGACCAGATTAGAGTTTGCCAAAAAAACATCTAAAGGAGCCTGTACAGTTCTGGAAGAACATCCTATGGACAGATGAGACAAAGATAAACTTGTACCAGAATGATGGGAAGAGAAGAGTATGGAGAAGGAAAGGAACTGCTCATGATCCAAAGCATACCACCTCATCAGTGAAGCATGGTGGAGGTAGTGTTATGGCGTGGGCATGTATGGCTGCCAATGGAACTGGTTCCCTTGTATTTATTGATCATGTGACTGCTGACAAAAGCGGCAGGATGAATTCGGAAGTGTTTCGGGCAATATTATCTGCTCATATTCAGCCAAATGCTTCAGAACTCATTGGACGGCGCTTCAGTGCAGATGGACAATGACCCGAAGCATACTGCGAAAGCAACCAAGGAGTTTTTTAAGGCAAAGAAGTGGAATGTTCTGCAATGGCCAAGTCAATCACCTGACCTGAACCCAATTGAGCATGCATTTCACTTGCTGAAGACCAAACTGAAGGGAAAATGCCCCAAGAAGCAGCAGGAACTGAAGACGGTTGCAGTAGAGGCCTGGCAGAGCATCACCAGGGACGAAACCCAGCGTCTGGTGATGTCTATGGAATCCAGACTTCAGGCTGTCATTGACTGCAAAGGATTTTCAACAAAGTATTAAAAGTGACAATTAGATTTATGATTCTATTAATTTGTCCAATTACTTTTGGTCCCTTAAAAACGGGGTGGCCACTTATACATTTGTTGTAGTTTTTTTTCATTTCAACTCCATTGTTGTGGTGCACAGAGCCAAAATAATGAAAAATGTGTCAATGTCCAAATATTTATGGACCTGACTGTATATAGGAATATATAGCACACACCTCCTCCGTAACCTTCCCCGTCCATCTAGTACAGCCAGCTCATCAACCACCAGGAGACCGCTGGGTTGAAGCCTGACTGCGTATCTGAAGCGGTATCTATTTTCAAAAGATCATCGTCGCTGCATTCTGTGCTTAACGCAGTCCAGAACGACTGATGGTTCAAAGAGACCCAAACGGAGACGCTTTTCCCCCCTTTACCAGAATGATCCTTCCTTAGCGCTGTGCAGGTTAGCCTGGCTATGTGAGACGACTCGTGACCAGACATTACTGTACTTGAAAGTCCACATTCCGTGTCCAGTTTGTCGCTGTGGGGCAGAAGTTGTAGTAACTGAAATGGAGGCGGCTGAAGCAGCCTGACGGAGCTCAGGTTGGTTTTTCTGCCTTTGTGTTTGTCACAACTCTTTAAAAAGACAACCTGGTTTTCTGTATTTAATGCAACGTCAACACACACATTCACCACATTTCATTTCAACTGCAAAACAGCTCCACCACAGGAACGATCACCGTGGACTAAACATGAACCCACATCGCAAAGAGTCCTTGGCTTGGGAGTTGAGTCAGTTCAGCCTGTGTCGTAATGATGAGAAGAGTCCATAAAACCATAATGCTGCCCCCGCAGCTCATCCTCCAGGGGGTCAGAGTTCACGGTTAAGATCCAGGACTCTGCAGTTTGTCCTCACAGATGAAGGTGACCGAGTTGTTCAGAAGGTCATACATGTTGACCTCCACCGACGACTCGCCCTCTCCTCCACCTGCCAGAGCCACGAACACCTGCTGGGCAGCAGCTGCCAGCTGGGCCTGCTCCTCAGAGAGGATTGGCTCCGCCCCTTCGTTGCCTGTTGGATCTCCTACCACCACCTGGTTGGACAGAGACGTCATATATTCTAGATATTAATTCATTTAAAAAAAAAAAAAAAGTTGCTTTGTTGGCTGAAACTTTCAGTGTGGTTGTACTTTGGCCACACGCCAATCAGTGGTTTCCATCAGGCAAAACACCAGTAGTGACATCACTAATTGGGGCGTGGCTAGCTGCTTAGCATGGCACTCCTGTAACATCTAACAAATTCAAACAATGTCAACCACAGACAATCATTTGGTTTTCTTTTGTGGCGAAGGCTCAGTATTCACAGAAACAGCATTTAGTGCCACTTCAGGTACTTCATCAGTCTGTAGCTTAAAATCCTTTTTATAATGGAATTATCTTTTTTTATTAATAACTTGTAAATCCAAGGTCTTATTTGTCAAACTATAAAATAATAAAAAATAATAAATGTTGTATTGTCTTAGGCTGAAGTGATGCCTTTGTATTGCTTAGTTTGTATGACCAATTATTAAAAAAATATAATGTATTCATAATAAAGTTACATGAGGAAATAATCCAACTAATGTTTGACAATGTCACTGATGAATGACTGAACTGAGTTTTTGTTGATCCCCATAAGTTCCACTATGTATGAAGGTGGACAACACCTTTCAGTACTGAACAGCTGAGGGCTGACATGACACCAGCGTGTGCCGCTGTAGAGTTCCTATCTGACTTACCGTGTGGCCGGTGGAGGCCTGCTCCTCCCCGACCTCCTGCTCCTCCCTGACCTCCTGCTCCTCCTGTGTGTCTATGTGGCAGGAGAGCAGGTGCTCCTGCAGCTCCAGCTGGGAGGAGCAGACCAGGGAGCAGAGCGGGCAGCCGAACGCCTCGGCGCTCTGGCCGACGTGCTGGCTGCTGACGTGCTCCTGCATCTCCTCCTCCCCGCCCAACACCACCGGGCAGTACGGACACTGCAGCGCCGCCGCGGAGCCTGGAGAGCAGACACAGTCCTGTCATTAATGCAGTGAAGGCAAAAGGAGGCAATGTGCAGTTAACCAGGTTGTGTCTTCTACCTTATATATTACTTCATCTGCTTTAAAGTATGAGGATAAACCCCTTTGGGGAGGGACAATCTCTTTTAAAAGACTGCAGCAGCAGACACTGGAAATCCTGGCAGAAATATGGTAATGTTTGGTTTTATTTTGATCCGTTCTTCATCTCTCCTGAGCTGCTATTTTAGGCCCAGGAGCTGTGGAACTGCAGATTGCTCTTTGTCTCAAGACAACTCTCCGTCTTAGAACAGACCACATTTTTACTCGTCTTGTCTCGGTCTCAAACAAAGAGAACTGGATTATATAGTCAAGACCACGACTGCAAGGACATCACTAAACTGCCTTTGTCTGATCTGTTTGTTTTTATTGAGATGGTACTGATTACAGCACTAGCTCACAGTGAAGAGCAACACAAGAACAATGCACTGCATGCTCTTGGTTTTCTGGTGATTGCAAATTCATTTACAATGGCGTTTCAATTCTTGACACCAACAGTAGATTTTTGGACCCATGACGGTGAGATGAAGCAAAAGATTTCTCGGCATCTCACAGGTTTTGGTGCAGGGCCCCATTTGGCCCCTCGTGTCACCGTCCAGCTCACCTTGGTGCTCAGCAGCCTGGTGTTTGGCCACAGTGGCGGCGCTGGGGAAGAACTTGAAGCAGACGTCACACTGGACCAGGGTCTTGAGCTGCCGCGTGTGGTTAGCAAACACCTCGGGGTGGTTGGTCCTGTTGTGGTACCACAGGCCTGACAGTTGCTACGGCAACAGAGGGAGACACAAAATAAAACATTTAGATGAACACTTTAATCTTCCCCCCCTCCACCTCAGAGCTGTGCAGCTGAACGACCGCCTCTCATCCTACCTGGTAAGACTTGTTGCAGAGGTCGCAGCTGAAGGGCTTCGCTCCAGTGTGTGTGCCCATGTGTTTGTCCAGCAGGGCGGCGCTGGTGAACACCTTGCTACAGGTGGAACACTTGTGGAAATCCTTTGGGTGGAACTCCTGGATGTGCTGCCGATGCTCCTCCAGCGAGGAGAAGCTCAGGCAACACTTTTGACAGTCGTGAGGTTCCGACAAATCTGACCGGGAGCAAATCCGGAATTATGATTTATTGCTGTTAAAGCCAGCGTAACAATATTCATCCAATCTAATCACACGCCACTGTATACTGATGCATGCGAGTGTGTGTGTCCTTACTGTGGAAGGTGTGCAAGTGGACGGTGAGTCCGCTGGCCTGGCTGTAACCTTTGCCGCACTCTCTGCACACGTAGGGCCGGTCCCCAGTGTGCGTCCGCACGTGGCGCGTCAGCTCGATGGACTGGGCGAAGACGGCCTTGCAGTACTGGCACACGTACATCTTCCCTGAACCCAAAAAGAAGAGACACGTTGACTGAGAAGACATTTCTCAAATCCCAACGCAGCGGTCAGACTAGCTCTAACGGGCTGCCTCCTCATCATCAGTGACACGCTTCAACAACGCAGGAACTTTGAGTATTTTATTTGTTCAGATAAAAGGGTAACGTTGGTATTTTTCAATCTGGACCCTTTTTCACTTATACAATATATATATATATAATATATAATACGAGTCAGAGCCAAAAACAAGTGGACATAACTTTACACATAGCTCGTTCAGTGGCTGCAGCGTTCTCCCTCAATACTGGACCCATATAAAAAATTACCCAAGTGACTTTGGAAGCAAATTCAAGATATAAATACTAATTATATTATTGGTAGGATGGATTGACGCTCAGCGGGATGATCTGTGTGTGTGAGAGAGTTACCCTCAGAGTGCTTCTTCTTGGTGTGGTATGCAAGCGCCGCAGCCACGCCGAAGCTCATGTCACAGTGTTTGCAGCGGTACGGTTTCTCTCCCGTGTGCAGCCTCATGTGATTCTTCAGAGACGAGTTGGCGCCGAACTTGGCGCCGCAGTCGTCACACGCGAACGGTTTCTCCTCAAAGTGCTCGGTGCGCTTGTGATAGATCAGGCCTGAGATGTGAGGAGAGAGAGGGAGCAGAAGCCTTACAGACAGCGCAGAGGGACCCACAGCTCACCTCGGGAGGAACCGACCAACACGAGGAGCAAATGTGAAATAAGACATTCATCCAAAGATTCATAATACATTACCGTATTGGCCCAAAAATACGAATATTATTTTCTGGAAATTACAAATGAAAATGTGGTTCTTTGTATTATATTGAAGGACTGCATTCACAGCAGAAGCTATTCTCCGTGAACGGATCCAAGTACCATTCATGAACCATCGGAAGGTTACGAAGTCAGGAAGTGGCTTGTTGGTGGGCTGCTGAGTAGAACGGGTTTCATCTCCGACAGCTTTACTGCTCAAACTTGCGTTTCATGTAGAACTCCCTTCTCTCTGGACTCATAGTATCTCTGGGAAACTTTTTCAACAGGTTTGGACTCAAAGTCTCTCTCATCTTCAAAAAGCTGTTTTCCCCAAAACAGCTGTTGGGGAAAAGCAGGGTCGTTCAATATCCAGGCCAATACGGTATTTAACTTTTATGAAATTAACCTTCAATGTGCAATCAACCTGCAAATGATTTTCCATTGTTGAGCGTCTGAGCTGCAATATAGTGGCTGGCAGAGTAATATAGAACAGGTCTGCACCTTGTTCTGCTATTAAACAAACTAAACGGCCGTATGTTATTGATCTTATCCACACAGCATGTCATTGCTGGGTCGCGTCTACAGCTCTGCTCTGTGTCGCGCATGCGGAGTTCCGCCTGATGCGCTGCACAGGTGAGACACAGCGGACAGAGAGAGAGAGAGAGAGAGAGAGAGAGAGAGAGAGAGAGAGAGAGAGAGAGAGCGGCGAAAAATAAGTTGCGTGCTTTTCACAATGGGATTTGCTGCTGAAGCTATCAGTATTTTAAGATATGAGCTCTCACTTTTAAAGCCTAACAGTTCATGTGTTTGCAGGTCAAGACAAACAGCCTGGAGCTCCATCAATGACGGTTCTGACTCAGAGAGGCTCTGGAAATATTCTTCCAAAAGCCTGAAAAACACCCTGCAGTGATAAAGCCTGCTCACTTTGTGGTCGTCATTAAAATAAATGAACACCGTGTTTCCTTTAAGTCAGTATTTATCAAACTGGGAGGTATTTATTACAGGTGTAATATCTTTATTACAGGTATTTATTACAGGTGTGGCGCAAGAGGAAATGCTGGTTTTAAATGTTCACCGTCCGCCGTTAACAGGTTACGCTTGCGCATGCGCCGATTCTTGGCATTTCGCCAAAAGCCGATCTTTATGAGATCTCTGTGAGGTCGGCTTTCTGCTGTTGTGTCTCTCATCATTGAGCATAAACTGAGAGCCGTATCAAATCTACAACCCCGTTTTAAAAAGATTTGTAGAGAAAAGCAGCTCACTGCAGCCACTAATACTGATACAACGTGATGCTCACACATCTGCACTCATTCCGTTTTGTTTTGCAATAGCTTATTGTTTTCCACAATAAGATATTTAGTAGTAACTAAATATTAGTTCTTTTTTGCATAACTTTATTTTCATTTTTCTAACAAAGTGATAACACTTTTTTTTTGTCTGATGGAGCAATCTGGTTTACTTGAAACACTGAATACTCTTCCATGCCAGTAGGTTGCGCAATAATGATCTACCATATATGCTGTGTTATGCTACAATGTGACATTTTGTAACTTTTTAGGTTGTTGGTGTGCCGCGGGATTTTTTTATTGTAGAAAATGTGCCGCGGCTCAAAAAAGGTTGAAAAACACTGGTCTATCACACAGTAGAGACTCTACCGTCTATCACACAGTAGAGACTGGGGATTTAATGAGTGAGGTGTGACTGATGCTTCGTGATCAGCGGACTCAGCTCAGCCGCTGACAGTGATTGGTCGATGGGATAGCATTACTTCCCCCAGGACCCGGCGAGTGTCTCACCTGATGGGTGGGCGAAGTTCCGCCCGCAGAGGTCGCAGGCCACCTTCTTCTTCTTGGCCCGGGTGGTGTTGCGGTGGGCCTCGACCTGGTGCCGCTGCAGGGCCCGCTGGTTGGCCAGCTTCTCCGGGCACTGAGGGCACTGCTGCTCACACTCCTGGGACAGAGGGCAGCGCTTCACGTGGGCCAGCATGCGGCACTTGTAGGCGAAACCCCTCTTGCACCATTGACAGGAGTAGGGCTTGGAGGAAGACGAGGGAGGGGAGGAGTCTGGCGTGGCGTTCGCGACCTTCTCGTCGTCGTCGTCCGTCTCCTCCTTAATGCTTCCCTCTTCCTCCTCTGCCTCTTCCTTTTCTTCACTTCTGGTGCCGTTCTGCTTCTCTGAGTCAACTGTGAAAGACATTATTGTTATCATCCCAGAAAGAAGATAGAAATATGGCCACATGGCTTTAATGACCAACAGGCCAACAGGCTTTTGGTTTGGTTACAGCTGACAGTGTGAAGATAATCCACACACGGTCACAAAGCTACTCTTTACCTCCAGTTTGGCTTCCTTCCGGTCGCTGCGAGTTCCTCTCAGCCTCCTCCACCAGAGAGAGCAGCAGTGAGGGGAAGGTGGAGGCAGCTTTGTGTTGAACGGCGCGGAGCAGCCTGAGGAGCGCTCCCTCACTGAGCTGACCCTCCTTCACTCTGCTCACCAGCCTCTCCAGCGCTGATCTAGGGTCGGCCTCCTCCTCTTCCTGCCAGCACTGACACACGACCTGGCAGGAGCAGAAATGTTCCTTTATTTATCTCAACCAGAGAGAGAGCCTCTCTGAGTCTTCAGCTGAGAACAATGCTTATATTAATGGTACATTGGTTACAAGAATGTTGGTTCATGTTCTAGTAAGAACCCTCCCTGTTTTCTGATCTTTTATAATTGACTGGTACTGCAAACCCGAAGCCTTCTTGATGAATTCAGTCTAATGTACAAACAGAGGCGTGTCAGACTGATCACTCTGCTGCTCTCACTTTCTCAATATTCTTTAATTTGACGGCTTCTACTTTCCTGTATTCGTTTAGTGTTACGCTGCTGTAAATTAAAACACGATACTTCCTGCTTCCAGGAACTCAAAACACAGCGGGCAGAAAAACATTTTCCCAGAAATCTCTAAATGTCTAAAGTTTTAGATACTGAATCACAGAATGACTTCTTCTATGGTGTTCCTTCTTAATTTGGAATTTTGGAGGGACTTTTGATCATTTTGATCAATTCCTCAGTCGTAATTTAGCATGGGACTGGCCCTGAGATATTCTAATCCCCTTTACACAAATATCAACATTTGAATAGGTGCTACAAATTGCTCTCTAAGTCAAGTGGATGAGGTGGATGTAAATGTCGTGCAGCTCAAACAGCCGTGCACGCAAATTTCTCGCAAGCTCTTTTCCGTGCAGAACATCTCTGCTCACTCGAGGAGAGTTGTAGCCTGCGAGGAGAAAGCCAGGCTTTGAGCGCGAGGAGCGTCTCCTTCTATCACTGCTCTTCTGCTCGCAAAGCTTTCCCCTGCTCGCGCATAAGTTTCCTTTTTGACAGTAAGTGGGCCGACCCAGTCGCCATTGTATCACTGCATTTAATTGGTTGCAGTCCTCGTCTTTGGATTGGTCGAATATCACTCCTGACACAGACGCCAGGTGTTGGTTTTTGTGTGCTGATATGAGGTTCAGAGGTCAGACGACGTCATAGGATGTCATACGTACAGATTGAGGCGATTTTGGGCTCCACAAAATAAATTGAATTGGTATGAAGGTGGTTTTAAATACAACGGTAAATATTGTACTTTTTACTCCACTACATCTCAGAGGTGGATATCATACTTTTTGCTGTACTACATCTAAGAGGTAGAAATTATATTTTTTACTGTACTACATCTCAGAGGTAAATATTGTACCTTTTACTGTACTACATCTCAGAGGTAAATATTGTACCTTTTACTGTACTACATCCCAGAGGTAAATATTGTACCTTTTACTCCATTACATCTCAGAGGTAAGTAATGTACTTTTTAATTCACACATGCGTGCGTTGATCTCATTTGTGCTGGCGTTGACATTGACAGTGCTTTGCCCTCATACTGTTGTACCTGTCTCTCCTGTTCGTCCAGGCTTCCCTCTGCTGCCTGGCTCAGCAGCTCCCGGACAGACGGCATGTTGCTGAGGAGCTCCACCAGCTCAGAGGAACGTTCCAGAAAACCAGAGGCAGGCCTGTTCGATGCCTCGGCTGCCGTTGTGTTGTTTTCCTCCTCTACACTTTCTGAGGATTTGGCTTCTTCGGCCTCTGTGCACACGCAGACATGAAAACAGTAAAGTCAGAAAGCGTTAGAACATTGTTGTGGTTTTTACAATTGTGCCTAATACACTGGCAATTGTGTTTTATGGCTGAAACACTGAAACTGACCTGAGGACTCAGAGAGCTCCACACAGGTTCTTTTACATGCTGGTTCCTCTGCGTCCTCGATGTCACTCTGACCCTCGTTCTTCTTCAGCTCGGCCTTAAGCTCCGTCTTGTCTGAAGTCGAGTCCTCGGCGGGTGAAGCTGTACCTTCAGGGTTCATGCTCTGTTCTTTGTTGGTCACGATGTGTTCTGGGGTCTGTGTAGAGAGGACTGGGACTGGGACCGGGACTGGGACCGGGACCGGGTGTTGCTGGCTCACGAGACTGGTGAGGACGTTTCTGAAGCCGACAGCCACGTCGAACATCTGCAGGCTGTCTGCAGCGGCGACGATGCGGCCCACGTTGTGTTTGCCGAGAGGCAGCTTGCCGGTGTAGACCATGTCCAGCAGACAGCCGAACTCCAGCGAGGACACCATGGCCGTGTCGATGGAGATGGTGTCGGAGTCGTCCAGGAGAGACCTGACAGAGACGACGACCATTTTGTTTCTCTTCAAGTTCAAGGGCCCAAAGTATCCCACTATGAGTCATCTTTCCTTTTATAACCAAATTGTCTTTACTGTGCTTTGATTTATATGAATTTGTTAAATGGGACGACTGGCTTAGTGTAGTCGACAAAACCAGGATATCAGGTGAGTAACAATAGATGAACTACGTGAAAGAAAGTACCTTTGATTTTCCTGTCACAGAGCCAAACAGATACATGTGTAGAGGGGACGTCTACTACTAAAGCTGTGAACATGACAATATATGATAAGGACTAAGCAATGAAAGGGCTTGGTCTATATAAAAACACTATTAACACATCTGTGAAAAGAAAATGCAGTGTCACTGTCATAATGGTCAGAAGTCATGGCAATCTGCCTATAACCACGTGACTTGGCCTCAAGAAATTAAGAATATTTTCTTAATTGCTCTTTATATTCAACTTTTATAATTTTTTTATTTTATATATTGTTGTATTTGTGTGTTTTTTTGCTATATGGACCTATGAGTCTGAAATAAAAAGGAATATATTTACTTTAAACCAAACAATTTATTCAGATACCAAATGAAGGCTCTGATATTTTAGGATATTTTTCTTCTGTTTGTTAGATGAAGAGATCAATACCACCTTCAATACCAAGCAGTCACGACAGCCCGACAGAGCTCTGCAGCGTGTTTAACCAGGCGTAGTGGGGGAACAGATCACTTTTACTGTTGATCAATGTACTCCTATAGGAGATTTTAAAATGTAAAACATTCCGACTCCTGAGAAACTTGTATATTGTTTATGAAAAACAGTGTGAAACCTGACAATCTGCCCTCCAGTATTTGTGACCGACTTGACACGGACAAAATAATGTTACGTTGTTGCTCTACAAGCTTTCTCCATGCAAAACAACAATTAAGCGGATCGTAACATTATATTTTTTTAAACTACTCTTTGCTGAATTATCAAGAATGATCTTGAGGAGTCGCCTCTGCTGGCTTGGATTTATCCTGAGTGACCTCACACGCACCAAACGTTTCACTTGAATAGATGGTCTGCAGACCAACCTCTGCAGGCCATCGATCAAACCCCATGCTCACACTACCTGAAGAGCATGCTGGAGGCGGCCAGTACCAGTTTATGTGCGCGGTGAGGGATGTCTCCCACCAGGATGGTGCAGTCACAGAAGTGGCCCTCCTTCCTCAGGGCCCACAGCTGCTGCATCAGCTGGCTGCTGTAGTTTGGGAGCTCCAACATCTTGTAGTGGACGTGTTGAGAGGCAGAAGCTCCTGCCCGCTCTTGTAAGGAGAGAACATAGTGTCAAACTCAATCCACAAATTAACTGCTTTGTTTTACATTTTCAGCAAACGGCAAAAAAAAAAAAACTGTATTAGAAGAAGCCGGAATACTGAGCATCTCATGTCTGTACCACATTCGTTAGAAGGTTTTAAAAGGAGTTATTGCATGGTACCAACCTCCACATAAGAGTGCTTTAAAGCAGTGGTTCTCAAATGGGGCTACGTGAAGGCACTCCAGGGGGTACTCGGCTAAAAAATATATTTCACAGGGGGTACATCACTGAAAAAAGGTTGAGAACCACTTCTTTAAAAGGGTCAGAAGACTTATGCTTATGTTACGTTACTAACGAAGTTAAAGGTGCACGTTTAGAGCAGCACATGTAACATTACGCAGAACATGGATTTGGGCATTTGGCGTCTGAAAAGTGTCACGTCAGATACTATTGGTAAGCTATGAAGCCTTCGCTACATGACGAAGCATCCGGCAGGTGGCTCAGGTTCCAGGTTTAAGGAACCGAGGTCACAGAGTCTTCAAGATACCGAGCTAGCTACAGCTAGCCGCTTTAGCTCGAGCTGCGGACGCTGACGTCTTTACTAATGTTAGCTGTTCGGTCAGTAGAACTCATCGGGAAAAAATGAGCGTTTATAATCGGAATAAACCCCGACGGCTGTCTGACATGCAGCTTCCAGTCAATGGGCGTATTTGTATTACCTTGTATTATTCAAACGATCCGTCTCTTTATTTAAACTCCTTTGCTGAACAACGCTGCTCCGAGCAATAAAGCTTTAGCCGTTTTGAAAATGGCGACAGGCGGTGCGGCAACCAAATAGGTCCGTTTCCGGTTGAGAAAAAAAAAACTATGCAAACACACATGATCAAGGCTGTTTTCAGAGACATGCCAGATAAATACGTAGTTTTAGATTATAACTCTCATCCTACCAACAGTCAACACACAACGACTATAATAAACTACTGCAACAATCAACCAGCATAGCAACATGTGGATATCTGCATCTGTCTCCTTTAAGTCTCTCCCCTGATAGTGTATGATAGTGTCATCATTTAAAGTAGGACCCATGGCAAACATTGCACCCTATTTGATCTATAAAACACTGCTTAGGCTGATTTAGATAGCAATCTGGTGCTTTTGACTAGGGACCCCCAGGATCTCTAGGGGGCGCTATAGAGCCATTTCTTGATACCCAAATGCGAGACCCCAACATTTTTCACCAGGCCTGATATACATGTCAAATTTAACAGGTGTTGGGATATGATAAAGCCCCCCAAAAGGCAATTCAATTAGCAGAATACAAATAAAAAAATGACAGTTTCAATAGGGCCTTCGCTGGCTCGAAGTTGTCGGTCCTCGGCCCTAATTAAAACAGAACACAATGGTATGAAGTCATGAGGAACACATTGACTGACAAAATAGGAATCACAGTATGAAGCCCTTGTAAGATATGACGACACATCTGATGGAGGCCCTGCAGTGAAAGGACATGGTCAGCTCTACAGAGAAGGTTGAGGAAGAGAAACAGCTGCCTAACCTCAGTGAGTCCAGAGATGTCTGTGCTCCGAAAACAAAAGCTCAACTTTCTAAAATAGTAACATTGTTCTTTCTTTTCAACACCGTAAAAGCTTTTTGAATTTGGTCAAAATTGGACTTAAATAAATTCCAATTGTTAGATCTCTTTAACCTATATTATTATGTTGTATGATTAATTTATTCTAATACCTTCCTAATTTAATTAATCTTGTGGTTTTCAGTTCCTGAGTCTTGTTGCACTTGTCTTGTAATAAACAAATGTTATGTTCTGCAAACCTCTGTTTGAACATATATAAATGATTTATATATAAACACTGTTTTAAGTGTGTGCAGCTGTGAAGAGGATGACACGTATGCAACACCTGTGACTACTTCATTACTAATCATTTTGGATGTTGATAAGGTATTGGCCTTCACAGGACTGAAATAATTCCAATGACACTGAGGTTTACTCCTGTCAACACTTAATAATGAGGCGTATGTGAGGACAGGGTGCTTTGAAAATAACTTTATTGTCCATAAGAAATAACAGTGAACAGAACAGGACATATCACTGCTTGCATTCTGTTTCTCACTTCCATCTCTCGAGGTTTGCACTGCTAAAACGTCTGCAGGAATCAGCCTCTATACATACCGTGTAGCTATGTATCTCTAAACGCCACATGGAGTACATGGATATAGATTTGCTGTAGAGGTAATAAATGTTCTAACATTTAATAGCAGGTATATTTGTAATAGTTGACAGTTACTCGTGCATTCTTTTTTGACAAACCCGAAAACTCTGCAGCGAGAACACAGCTTCCAAAGCTTCCAAATAATGGAAAGAAAAAAACATCACCAATTTGTCTTCTGCCGCAATTTAAAAAGAGTCAAAAACAAAGCCCACTTCTTTGAGTAACAGTAGACTGAAGCCAAGCTTCAGAATGCATCAGATACACTTCCACACAGTCCTTCAGAATGATTAGGAGTTTTAAATATAAGGCCAGCTACCCTTATGTAGAGAAAAACAGCGGCTTTGCAACATAGTCACAGAATTATTAAAGAAAGCCTACTCATAACGTAAAAAAACGAACAAATTAAAGCACTTATTTATATATGCACACTTGACAAATTCAAGCCTTTGTGTTTTAAAATGTCATCTGTCCAATTCAAGCTTTCCTCAGTGCCCGAGGAGCCCAGTGCCTGCAGGGAGGAACAGAAATGATGAGGTCAAATCACAACCAAAGCTCACTTTGCACCAAAATATAAAAACAAATTTATTTTAACCACATTATGAATAATCTAATTCCTGTGCGTGTGTTATCAAAACGCAGCTCTACAGAGCAATACAAATAAGGTAAAATCCTTCACGAGGATAAATTATCATAAAGTGTGATCCACGACACTACTATGTTAAACCGATCGCTCGGTCCCAGGCCTCCAGATCGATGCCCACATGGAAACTTGTTTACTCAGCATAGAGTAATGAATGAGTAGTGAATTTAGTCTCATTATTGGGGTAGGTCTCAGTTTTAACGCATTACAGTGGATAACAGAGATGTCAACTTCCTGCTGGGTGGAGAGAAAAATAAAAAAAGGTTCAAAAGAATTGTAGAAAAAGTGTGCTCACCTTTAAATCCCTCTTCAGGCATTCTAACTGTGATGGAGGAAGATGAGAAACAGATTTATCATAATGTAGCGTTTCTCAAAGTAAACATAATGTAAAGGAGGGGAAGATAAGAGCACTTACCTTGATACACATCGTCCATTGCAGCGTAGTCTGCGATTGGCTCATCGGCCTGTAAGGAAATAACGTTTCAAGTTAAGGGGAAATGTCTGTAATCCCCCATGGAAAGATGTGATGGGAGTCAAGATGAAAGCTGCAGTGGTTAAGATGTATCTGTCAAAGTACCTTTAGACAGACGATGCTTTCGGGGATGACGCCCAGACTACCCAGTGTGGCCGAGTCGTCTGTCAGACTCTTTCCGTCGATGGAGAGGTTCTGGTCAAACGGCGCCACGGAGAAGGCGTGCATAATCTACAGGGTCACAAGCACAGCAGAGTCAGCTCTGTGAATACAGACTACTCACTCCCTGTAGAGTATAGCAATCACATGACTTCTATCACGAGCACATCTGGTTTTAAAGGCTTCAGGCGTGTATCCAGTCATCCGGAGCGCTCACCTGGATTTTCAGCTCTTTAAGTGTCTGATTAGCTGAAACGATAAGGGCTTTCTCCCCTCGGAGTTTCCTGTGCCGGGTGCTCCTCCTGATTCCGCCTAGTTTGGTCATGCTCGTGACCGGAGCTGCAGCTGCTGACGCCGTGATGTCGTCGCTCAACTTTAGCCGCTTCGCACCATCTTCTGACTGAAAGAAAGTAGGTAAATATTAGCTGATTGACAATGCTCTCTTCCTCATCTTTGCTAACATCCAAAAAGTCAAGAAAGAAGTTTTAGATAACACCGAGAATGATCAGACATGAAGCTGAGGTGTGTGTACTGCTCCTTTTATTGGTTCTACTGCTTTTACTGTTCATGGGCTGTTGATACTCCTCGTCCCACTAGTATCATTAATACTCAGGCATACAGCAGGAACAGAAGTATAACCAAAGGACGAGAAAAAAAGACAAGAGCTGCAGTCAAAGAGCAGAACAATTAAAAGAAATGGATGTTTTATAAGTTGTTTTACTGTCTATTGCTGAATAATTATATAAACAAAGGAAATTAAATTAAAAAAGAGGTAACACACGCAGTCATGTGATACTTTATAGACTGACGGTGGAGTCCGTCTATAAAGACTCAGGTCCCTGAAGCCTGAACAGTGCAGAGTGTGTAGGTTTGACTTTCTTTACATAGGGACTGTTTGGCTGCCTTAACTACTAGGGATGGATATTGTTAATGATACTAGATACTAGTACTTTTAGCGATACTGCTTATCAGTTCAGCTCCTTATCGATACTCTTATTGGTTCTTTTTGATATTTTGTGAGAAAAAAGGATTGATGAAGAAAAGAATCCACATTGCTTTATAATTCTTGTATGAAAACAAAGGTTTTTCTTGAGCAGAAATACAAGAAGTTCCAAAATCCTTAAAATACAATCTCAGCTAAACAATTATCTCAGTGATTATCTTTCATTCATTTCATTAGCCCAGATCTTGTGATCAAACTCCTGCTGCTGCACAAACCCAGTGATGTTCTGCTTGTTGGTCACATGTTGTGATGAACTGCTGCTGTTTCCTCTTTTATTGAGTTTGAGACAACCAAAGTTCTCAGCATCTACTGGAGTCAAATGTAGTCTAACTTTGGATCTTTGTCTCCTCTCTGCCATGATGAGAGTCTCACGCTGTACTGAGCCAGAGCCAGAGTCAGAGTGTGTGTGTGTGTGTGTGTGTGTGTGTGTGTGTGTGTGTGTGTGTGTGTGTGTGGGAGTAAAGCACAAAGAGACAGAGAGCAGGTTTGAGACGAGGTCGTCTCACTCCAGAACTTCTAAAGTAACATTAACTCCAGACCGCATCGATACTCTGAGTTATACTCATTTAGAACCGGTTCCCGTTTAGAGCCGTGTTTCGGGGGACATCCCTATTAACTATGGTTACTATAGCTACAGTGGGTAAATGGACTTACCTGGCTGAAGTCTGGGTCTCTCTCTCCGTCCACCTTTGGAATTTCTTCTTTCTCCTCCTCTGCCTCAGAGCTGCTGGCGTTCAGCTCCGGAGGCGCATCCTTTATCATCTGTGCAGAGAACGACAGGTTGAATTCTGTGGATCTAATTTCAGACATTGTGTGGGAAAATACTGTTTATTTCATACCCTTTGGTCTTCGATGACCTTGCGGATGTAGATGGTGGCTTGGGTGTACTCTCTGAGGTCCCTCTGCTGCTGGAAGAGGAAGCTCTCTCTGCACTCCCAACAGATATCTGAGCACACGAACACACACCACATCCATATCAAAGAAAATCAAGGATGCTGAGAAGCCACGGGCAAAGCAACACTCTACCTAAAATACCAAACTGCACGAATGTTACGATTTACGGATATTTTGATCGCCGTAAAACTATTGAGGTGAACTGTGTTCCCTAACTTGGACTTCTTACCAGGCTGAGTAGTGTACTGCGTGGTGGGACCACTCAGTGTGGTCTCTTTGTAGCAGTGGATGGAGATTGGCTGATCCACAATGAAGAGCCTGCTGATCACGTCCCATTCGCTGGGCCACAGCAGAGCTACACTGTGCAGGACAAACAGCACAACATGAGACCACCGCAGCGTCCAATCAGTAGCACACCAGTTCAGGTTGTCAGGGTTTAAGTGACAAGCCACTCCTCCAACTTTTGCTCAGCTTCCACATTATAAGTATGAGTTATAATGGCCAGCGAAGTTTACGTGCTGTTCCATTATTGATATACTGTTAGAAGTATAGTTCTCATTAAGTTAGGTTAAAGGAACTATTACATATAGAATATATAAGCAGAACTCACTGTTGTCCATCTCCGTTGATGAGCGAGTCGTAGGTGAACATGAAGCCTCCGTGGGGACACAGCAGCAATGTGTTGCCCACATTAGACACGGGAGAGGATTTAGTGGGCCTCCTTCGAAATACACACAGATGGGAGACAAATTATCATTTGGAAGTTCAACATACAGTACAATAGAGAAAACTTATGTTTTGAACCCCAAACTCCCTAAACCTAGCAGAAAGCCCTGAAAGCAAACAAAAAAGGTCCCTTGTAATGCAAATTAAATGAATGACATTGGTTTAAAGGGATAGTCTGGGTGTTTTGAAGTGAGGTTGTACGAGGTTCTTCCCCTCTATTACTACAGTAGATGGAATATGGGAGCAAAGCAATTTACTGCTGTAGTTGGGGGCAGCAGCTAAATATACTTTAGACATCCCAAAGAAGGGCCCACCTGGATGATATCCGTTAAAGTGTACGCTACATTGAGGATATTTTCTCCAAACTGGGGACGTGCTGACTGCCATCTACTGTAGGTAAAACACTGACTGTGGATAAGAACCTCAAAACAGCCCCACTTCAAATACAAGTCCCTACTAATGATACATCAGATATTCATGCTAAACTCGTCTTTTTACTGACTCCTTTTATGTTCCCTGAGATCATACGTCACTCCTTTGACATTGTGACAACAAACAGTAATATTTTTTTTTTTAAACAAACATACCTGATGAATTTTCTCCACTCATCCACAAAAAACAGAGGGACTATGTAAAGTATGTCTGTGCCCTGGAGAGACAAACAGAGAAGACTCCGTTTTTGTGTGTGTAAATAGATAGATACAGTATATTGTGGTTACATTCAGCCATGACTGCCAGATGGGAACTCTTTGTCTACCTGAGGCCACTTGTTGAGTGTTGGCCGGTTCTTCTCGTTGAAGAGGTTGAGAAGTTGGTTCTTCTGGTCTTGGGCCATCATCTTACTCACAGCCTCATTGTCCTTTTCTTCCTGCTCTAATGTCTGCACACACAGGAAGGATACATGTTTATCATAGTTTATTGAAATGCATCGACCAACTTTGGATGCCTCGACTCATTCCTCTCTGTGGCTGCTATCTGGCTACAGCTTCCATCCACTTGGGTTAATTACAGTCCCACGTTTAAGAGGTTCATCAACAGAGCATACGCTGTCGTAGCTTAAGTGCTCCTCCTCAAAAATAGAACTATACATCGGGTGATACATGGAGAGCACAATAACTGATCGGTCAGCTTGTTTGGGAACAGGTTTCTGACAATCGTAGAGATTTTTTGATCGTGAAGACAGTTGAAAAAGTCTCAGTGATCTTCTCCTTTTCCGTAACACACAGCTGGCAAAGCCTTCTCCAATGCAAACCTTCTGGCATCTGCCGTCTATCACAGTGAATCAAAGCACATCGAGAGGATTTGTCATCGTCTACTCACCAGGCACTGCTGACAGGACTCTTGGTTTTGGGTGAATTCTGGGGCTTTAAAGAAATATTCCCTCAGCTTGGTCCAAACTTCGGAGGATACCAGCTTTCGTTCGGTCTCCAAAATACTCAGAGCCCCTACAGCAGGAAGACACGTACACATTTAAGAGCTAAAATATTAACATTCCACCCATATAAACTATGGGTGGAATGTAATAATGTATAGAAAACTGTTTTTGTAACATCATTCTAGATGCTGATGATGGGACAGTACCATGACAGCAGACAATGTCTTCATTGAACGTCTTCATGTCGTCCCCGTTGCCCTCCGAGAACTCTGAGCCGTACTCTACAAGCAAACAATTCACCGTGGACGTTAATGCTGCTATTGATAACATTCAGCCACTAGATGTCCCACTCTCCCTCCCCGGTTCCACTGCATTACACAACAAGTGGTCGGCAGTTCTCTCAAGGATGTTGGTGTGAGTGTGATCTTTACAGCCATGTTGGTATAGCTGTTAAGTATAGCTATACGACATACATACATACATTACTTCATTGCTTTTTTTGGGCACCTTTCTAAAAGCTCTGTGCATGTATTGTTGCGTCTACATACAAATGTGATCAATGTTTAACGTTGCAGATGAGAAGTTAGTTGAATTTCACACTAAAATACTACCACACCAAACCAATCCGCCAGTGTCTTATTATAATTTAAAACACATTTTAAGATATGCTAGTTCAAGAGATAGCAATGTTGGTCAGTAAGTCCACTACTCTGCCCTAAACGGAAATGTCAACAACTACTGGCTGGATTGCCATGAAAGTTAGTACAGATATCCATAATTAATCTGACTTTGATGATACCAAGTCATTTTCTGGAGCACCACCATGAGTTCTTGTGTGAAAGGTCTCGACAACACAAAATGCATTGCCATGGAATTTGTTGTTACACACATTTGTGTTCCCCCCCCGAATGCACTGTAATCACTTTGGGGTTAATTTAACTTCTCATCTGGCAACTTCAAGGGAAGATTACATTTTTGGTTTATGACCAAATACCTACTAAACTAATGACATTCCCATCAATTTCAACTGTACTGAGCTCATCCTCATTCAATGGCTAGAAGGAGACTTTAAGTCTTGTTAGCTTTACAATTAGCATTGTGTATGCAGTTTCCTATAAATCACATAAACTAGGTTTCCACAAAACGTATGAACAGATAAACATCATCATGATAACAATCAAGTTGAAGTGACTGTGGTTCTAGATGTCATTCCAGCACATGACAGAATAAAATAAGAAACTGAATAAAACAGCCATTCCTCCTACCTTTGCTGTTGTTGTGTGGTCCCATTCCATTGGTCTGGCCATTGCTGTGTTTGGATTCGTGTTCGTCCTCCTCCAGCTGTTCTAAAGCCAACTGCCTCCAGCTACGCAGAGATGCTTTGCCCACCCAGTAGCCCTCACCACTGAGAGAGAGACACACACACACACACAGTGATAAATACCCATTATTACATTAGATAGCAATTCGGTGTGGTCCCTTGAGGACTTCCGTTCTCTCTTATGAAGGAATCACACTGGTTCCAAAATACCCCTCATTGACTTTGGACACCAATTTCCTTCCTGCTGGATCATGTATTTATTGTCAGCTTCAACAACACAAGGGAATGGAATCTTTGTCCCTTTTCAAACATGGGCTACTAACATTGAAGAGACTTTAACGTTATTAGGGCTTACAAAACAAGCCAAAAGCAACTTTGAATATGCGTTCTTCCAGAGACAGAGCCGACGTCTGTGTGAAAAGGGAACAGCCGGCATGACAGAAAGGGGGTGACGCTTTTGTGATGTGATATTTGTGCGCCCCAACCACAGGGAAAAAAACACGAGCAGAAGTTAGCAGCTAACCTAAACTGGCAGCAAATTTGGAAGACAACGAGGAAGTACGGCAGTATTGTGGAATCTGTGAGTGAAAGGGGCTGTTGTGTGAACCCCATCATTCACTGCGCTCAAGGTATACAGTTGCAGTTGTGCTGCTTATTTTCTTCACATTTGAATATGCAAATCTATAATATTCGCACACTGCACTAGTTTATATAAAAAGGCAGGCTTTTATAATTATATTTGATCTAAACTTGACTTGATGCGCAACACAACAATCCAAATAAGTGTGTGTTTACCTGAGCGTGCGTTTGACCAGGTTGGTGACTTCCTTGTAGTCTTCATTGAGCTGGTTCTTAAGCCGCAGCACTCTGCATCGCTGGCCAACGCACTCTCTACACAGAGAGGAGCCTGAACAAACACACATAAGGGATATGTTCAAACGGAATGACAAACATTGTGGTTTTAGAAGAAGTCAGGATGTGACACAAAGTTGTTTGAGCACAAAGTTGCAATCCGACTACAAACTAGAGTATTTCCTAAAACCACAAAAAAATGCTTCCGTGAGTCAACTTGTGATGTTGTTTTCAGTGTTTCAGTTTAATCAAGCTAAAAAAAAAAACTTGCTTTTCAAATAACCACTTCAGTTAGCGACTTCTTTAAATAGTCCTCTCAGTATTACTGATTTATTGAGCTATAGTGAACAGCCTGCTCAGACAACCATTCTTGACCGTGTAAATATACGGTACTCGTATTCTAAAATAAATAAAAACTAGGAGTTCACCGTTGTCGGAAGATGAATCATATTGTTTATATAAAAGAAGTGGATAAGCGTTGGATAGTGCCCAGCCTGTTTACTTTGATGTTATTTATGTGGAACAGAAAATCAAGTGCAAGCAAAGTGTTTCATTCAATGTTCCAAAACGTACACAAGTGCTATAACCCTTTAAGACACACACACACACACACACACACACACACACACACACACACACACACACACACAACTATGGTACCTTTAAACATTAAAGGTACGCAGAGTTGATTACATCGTAATATTTGGTTAGATTATATTCTGATTGTTTTTGTGTTTTAAGAATATAAATCATTACAATACCCTACATTTGTGAAACTACTGAATTGGAAGCATGAAGCTCATGATTTGAGAAGAGACCAAACCCTTGTTTGACTGACCGTCCATCCTCGGCCCTCCGCTGTAGCGCTCGTAGAGGAGCTGAGCAGCTTCAAGGGAAACCCTCTTGGAATCTGCCACCATATCTGGGTGCAGTTTGCCGTGAGAACAAATGAAGAGGGAGTTGTCGATCTCTTTTGTGGCAGTGGAGTCCTCTAGCCACTTCTTCAGCCATTCCAGGGGGATAAACTCATACGGCTCGCCTGAGGAGGAAAGCAGAGAGACACATCCGACATTAAAAGACATAACACCTGGGATTTGGGTTTATTAAATCCAGGCTCGTTCTGTGACAGGGGTGGGCTGTATACCGGTGTAACGTTCTACCACAACATGCATTTAGCACTACCGTCTTTTCCGTGATAAAGACGGTAGTGCTAGACGTTTTGGTTTTAGCACATGCACTACTGCGGCTAAAACATATGCAGCTTTTCTGCTACCGTTAGTCCTCAGCGGATCATGTTCACGGTTTATTTCTGCTGAGACAAAATAGCAGTGCTGAATCTCTAGATGAGCCGCCTGCAGCTGGTCCACCAGTGTTTACGCTGCATATTATCAAACTCTGTCTTTATGTGGATTAAGATGTAGAAGGTTAGGTTTTCGGTTTCTTCAAAGATGAAAATTATTTTAAGTGGAATAGTCCCAGTTTGGCTGAGGTAAAAACAACTTTAGAATAATGAAACAGTACATATGTGAAAGAAAACGGGAAAGAAAATCCCAAATATGCTGAGATCCAGGTTGCTCAGCAATACAGCTGACCCACAAGTCAAAACAGTATGGCTGTTGGTACTAACTGAATGAATCACATTTATTGTTATCTCAAGATATGTTCCCTTACATTACCGATACAGTAATAAATGGTAGAATCATGTTTTGAGTGGAGTATCACTTTTCATTTTGTAACACTGTGAAACAATACTGTCATCACACAAAAACCCCAAAATACTGTGATAAAGGTTATATCGCCCACCTGTATTCTGTGATACCATCTGTCTCTCTGTGTATCATCCCTCAGATGTCGATATATAAATAAACATTAAGTATGGAAATTGTATGGAATCAAACTCCTAGTTTTGATCCAACACAACTTTTTTTTGTAACTCTGAACCCTGGAAACTGTTGATATAACTAACATTTAACATCAAGACACAATATTTGCTAAATGGTCCTGGTTTAGTAGGGTGCTGTACTTAATAATAATATAGTTATTACAGACAGGGACGCTGTTGTACAGGTTAAGTAATATCCCCCATCACTTTAACTGTCCATTAATTATACTGTCTGAACTGAAGTCACAACAAACAACAAACATGTACACTCGCTTTAGTGCATTTGTTAAGTGGACTGTGGGTGATGTTTTTACCGACCATCTCTTGCGGGTAAAAGCTCGTAGAGCTCCTTCACCTCCTCATGCTTGGCTTTGCCCTTATCCACGCTCTGTTTTCTCATGTCAGCCATCTCATTGCACCACTCCTCAAATTTGTGGTTGTCTTGGTCCACCAACCTCTGAAGGAAGGCTGGGAGCAGAGGTAAAAGAAACCATCAGAAAAGGCAATTTGGAGACTGTATTTTTACGATAATAACATTTTTAAGACATGCCTGAATTCCTTGACGCAAACCAGAAATGCCCACTGCGTCCTTCTAGCTGCCATCTTTGTTTGCGTCAAGGATTTAAGGACATATTAAAACAAAAACTTTAGTTAAATTAGTTCAAAATGGACTTCTCTCACCTGGCACCTCGACATTGGTCCAGGAGGGATCTGTATTCTCCTCTTCCTGGATCTTATACACCAACATGTAGGCATTTCGGGAGCAGTGGTAGCCTTTACTGCACTTTGGCTTTCGTGTCTGAGACTTCACTGTTTCAGCTAGAGACCATAAACACCAAGAAAAAGAGAAACATCTTTGAGAAAGTTGATACATACAGACATGAACCTCAGGTGGATAAATGGTAAGACTCACAATTCATGTTTTTCAAGTAAAATAAAAACAACAACAAGACTACTACAACATTACACTACATGAGGTAGTTAGGGATATCAAGAAGGTGGAACTATCCAGTGTCCATTTAGCAGCACTCACCAATGTCCTCCTCAGTGCCCAGCTGCAGCTTCTTGCCTTCCATCTTCTCAATCTCCTCATCATTGAACTTGTACCAGTCGCCTGTACGAGCGTCCTTCACATGGGCGATGTAGTGGCCTGAATAGGCACTGATGCCCCGGTGGATCAGCACCGCACTCAGTTCATAAACACACTTCTGGTCTGGAAGAACAGTCCGTCCAAAGACGCACAAATATCAACCCAATTACTTTTCAGAGTCATCAACAAAAATGGCTGCTGTTTCTAGGGGATAAGAAGCGGTACATTTTGAACAAGCGATGTATTGCCGAGTAAGCACTAACACATATTTTGCAGGCAGGGAACTTGTTGTGATAGCAATTCATTACCAACATGAAGGTGCCCTGCTTTGACACTGAGGACTATCAAAAATGTCCTTCTTGCTTTCTGAATATAAAGGACTTGGTCTTAATTCTTTAAATAAAAAAAAACATACAAAGGGTAGTGTACACATTTTGTTTCTTCTGAATACATGTCAGTATGCATTGATGGTTAAGGGAACGTGTAGAATGTGGGTGAGCATGTGTGTCACAGAGATTCCTACTGCTAATACCTTGTTTTCCTTCCAAGAAAGGCCCCATGTCCAGCTGCTCTGGAAAACTGATAAAGGTGTTGAGCTTCTTCTTGTGGCCTGTTTGTCTGGGGAAGTCAACATGATTCAATAAACCCTTCTTGTCATACCACTAGAGAGTAGTATGACATGGCTCTGACATATATTTGAAATGTTATGTTCCCCCATGAGGGATTAATAAAGTACTTCTTATTCTGTACTACAATGACGGACCTATCAAAGACGAAGCGCATGAGCTGCAGGTTGAGGGTTGGAGGAATGTTGTGCAGTCTGATCCTGCGGGTGGCGCACTGCTTAGTCTGACAGCTCTCACAGAAGTAGCGGTTATCCCCATCCAATTTCTCCTCCTGTAAGGCACAACAAAGGTTAGCCAGTGTGAAACAACGAATAGACACATCTATCAGAGCTGAGGATGTATACATGTATATTTAGTGTTCCTTTACCCGTCGCTGGGTTTCAGCGACACAGACAAATAATTGTTGCTCCTACAAAGGCCAGTTTGTCATGTGGAGTAGCACAGATTTGTTATTTATTGAAGCAGCTCAGGAAGAAACTAGGTGTCTGTTTGGATGCAGCCGGTCTACCAGCTAATGAATACAAACACAGCAGAATAGCTGTCACACACACACACAAGATGGCGTGGACTGTAGGGATGAAAGCTACCTTCAGGAACTCGGTGACACACTCTGTGAGGTTCTTGTTGCCCTGGATGTTCAGCTCCAGCTCGTAGAATCGGGACGGCAGTGCAGATGATCGTCCACACTCGTTACAGCTGGAAAACAGCAAAACCAACATAACTGATTTCACCACAGCATAGAAAACGGCTTTTTTTGCAGTAATGTTTAGTTGTCAAGTGCAATTTAAATGTGAATGATTCAAATTCAATGTGGTGGGAGTCCTGAACTTTCAATTTTTTTTAATCTGGCTTAATACTTAGAATCACTCCAACTCTAAAAATAGCTGTATGCCTGCATGAATCTGGCCCCTATCCAAATGAATAAAAACATAACCTTTATTAAACCAAGGCTTATAAAAATACCTGGTATCTAGCTTATGTCGTTAACATAACAAGGCTTCTATTGCTCTCAAGAATGTTAAATAAATGTCTGTTAAACCTAATTTCACCTCTGACTTGGACCACATCGGATAAAAGTGTTGCACAACCAGACTTAAAAACATCCGTAAGAAAGAAGACTAGCATGTCTCTCTGAGCAACAAGAGAACTTCCCCCTCCTTCCTTCCTTCCTCCCTCCCTCCCTCCCTCCCTCCCTCCCTCCCTCCCTCCCCTCAGCCAAAGTCTATACGTCCCCTTATTCCACATTATTGCATCTGACGTGACCAAATCAAATATAAGACAGTCTAAAAGGAACTTCTAACACATCCAAAAATAAATGCCCGTTATCCAATTTACCATGAATTTATTTTATGGAAAAAAACAAAGGCCAAACCACAGTCCCAGTTATCAGCCAAGGCCTGCACTCACTGTTGTGAGGGTGCCAAAGGGACAGACTAGGGCCTTTTTTTATACTTCAGTAAGGAGTAGTGCAACAAGAAGACAGTTTGACGTAACCAGCACATGTGGTGCATCTACGACAGATGTTGACACCCTCTATTTATCTGTTAAGGTAAAAGACATCTTCATACAGTACATGGGACATTACTGAATAAACTTGACAAGAATAGGAAGAGGGATGGCCGAATCCTCAGAAACATCCTTCAAAGGATGTTTTCCTCACTTGACAAGCCAGTATCATTATTGTATCTCCCATGTACTACACATGGGACCCACTGGCCACCTTATGCTTCTCTCAAGTCTTCCTCACAACAAAGCTAATTAAAGAGTCTCCTCATCAGCAAAATAGCACACACACACACACACACGTTGCGTTTTGTTCAGAAAAGTGATCAAAAGTCATCTCACTTTGGCTTCTGGTTGCAATAGAACAGTTAAAGAAAGAGGAGTTCTGATGTCCCAACTTTATCATGACACTTTTTCCACTTAAGCTAAAACATGGGTCAGGTTCAGTACTGAGAGTCTTACACAGTAACGTAGGAGAACTGTCCACAGAACTGCCGCTGGATGACATTCTGCAGGTCGGGGTTCTTCTGCTTGGACAGCGTGTCCTCCAATAGAGACAAGAAGAGCTTTGAAAACTCCTGAGCATCCTGAGAAAAAAACGTTTTCAATTATTTCATTTATATAGCCCAATATCACAAACTTGCCTCAGGGGGCTTTACATTCTCTTCAGTATACAACCGCCCCTATCCTTGGACCCTCGGAGTGGATAAAGGAACACCCTCCCCCCAAAACATGTATTGTAGTTTACAGTTTGAATTCAATGCAGTGTAACAAAGTCTCAAAAAGCTATCCACTAATAAAGTGCTGTCTCTCCCATTATGTGTGTGGATTCTGATCCTGAAACTAATAGTCATCATCATCTACTGTAGTTGATCACCTGAAAATCTGATTTTTGACAGTTGATCCAATTTCAAGACATCACTTTGGGCTCTGGTAACTTCTGATGAGTGGTATTTTTTACCATTTAGGATTTGAGGCGATATAACACACAGTTCTACAGTCAGAGACGTAAGGGAGAAAATTCTGAACACAATTCTTATGATGAGGGAAATACCAGGGAATATCCACAATCATCTTTCAACGATGATTTGCCTAGTTTGTTGTAGTGATTTACCTGCTGCTGTCCTGTGTCCAGGCCCAGTGCTTTGACCAGCCCTGAAGGGTCGATGTATTTTCTGTTGCTGTTCTGCATGAGTGCAAACAGATACTGCAGGTGCTCACAGATGGACTGAGGCTCGTACTCTGTAAGAGAAGGAGATGTCTGTCTGAGAGAATGAAATGCTTTCATCATTTAAAAAAGTGAGTTCGCCAACATTACGCTAGCCACAATCATATATCACATGAGCCATTATGTAAGTGAGCTATCAAATCATTTTTAATAACAATATTTGAGAAAAACTCTGGATTGCCAATTCCCATGTGCAAACAAATTAATTAAACCAACGTCATGGAGATCTTGATGTTTAGTTCACCTTTTTTTAAACAGCTATTATTGCTCTGTTAGTTTGCTTGTCTGGACGCCAATTTGATCAAAAGCATATGAATGAAAATGTTTGTGTAGAGATATGCCTTAGGTACAGAGCACAATAATGTAGTCAAACAATTGAATTCATATTATATTGGTTTGAGTGGTGTTATTCTATTCTACCTGGGTTTGAGCCCAAAAGTTTAAATATTGCATTATCCTGACTTGTTATCTTATGCATGTCAGGATACAATAAATCATCATTCTGGTAAAATTATTTGATAAATTCTGCATTTGGTTTGTTGAGATAAGTGATGTCTACAACAGTATTGCATTTGTGTAGACATTGTAGAGCACAGGGTCAGAAAGCTTGAATGTTACCGATTGCAACATTGAAACCCAAGGATAACAGTGAAAGCTGGCGATACATGCCTTCTTAAAGTGTATGCAAAAAAAAAAAAAGGAGGTGAAAATACTGGCTAAAACATTCAGATCCCCAGTATTTAGTTTCCAGTTATACCAGACTCAGTATTGTGTTCCTCTGCTCGGGAATTGTGGCACTGATAGAGGCTCCTACGCAGCTCCAGGTTGTGGAACCACACTTGCAGGAATGTGTTGACGTAACATGTTGCACCCAGGTTGGTCAAGCCAACAAATGTGTTCTGAAAGGGGGTAGAGACAGAGGGAGGCAGAGACAGAAAGACATAGAGAGGATAAACTGTCTCTTTAGATATTCTTCCATCTCTGGCACTTTTGATTACTTCCCAGGACTTCAGCAGTCCACCAACAACAGATGTGTGATCTGAGAAAAAAAAGGCAGGCAAGGAAACAATATGCAGTATGTTTTGCAGATTAAAGAAATACCTTGTCACGACGCTCTGAATTTGGGTCATCAATATTGTGGAAAGCATTTTCATCAATATCCCCAAGCCAAGCCTGTTCACCAATACCCACAAGACAGTTGGGATTTCCTTTGCAGTTCCTCCTGCAAGATCAAGTCATAATTATTAACCTTCATAACCGCTTTAGAAGGATGAAACTGCATCCATTTCCTATGCAAAGACAAAGATCATGTAACATTCAAAATCATAGAGATGGTTATGTCCTGCATGCAAAGTTGCACACCCCTTTACAGTTAGTAGCCACAGAGCAAGCTAAAGTTTAGTAACATTTCAACTGTATGAATAGGTGTTAACTGTGATGCCTCCTGTCTACCATCGTGTACATTAGTTATTTTGTGGGATGCCGAATTGAAGAGTGCAGTGGATCTTCATGACCTTTCAGACAAAGTCTACAAAGCTACCCTGCATGCTAGGAAAGCTCGTCCACAAGGAAGCAAACAAATCTGACTTGTGATGTACATTAGCATCCTTCTGTGGAGCTGGCCATTAAGTCATCAACTTTAAAATATAATTAAATATATGTTACTGGTATTCTTTACTGGCACATACAAGCACATCAAGGATTCGTTGTTCAAACATATTTGTAAATGTCGTAACGTTACCTGCAGGTCCCTCTCTTGCAGGCCGGAAGATTGACGCGATATGCTAGCTCGATATGCTCCTGCCTTATTTCTTCTGGTTTCACCGTTTCCACCCAACGCCAAGCCTGTTTCTCCAGCTGTAAGCGGGGCGCCATAGTCCTACGATGTAATGTTAAACGCACAGTCAGGTATATGAGGCGAAAACCGCAACAATGATATGTCTAAGATTAGCCAAACGGTTTCCTGGAATGCTAACATAGTCGGCTAAGAAGGGCTAAGTAAGTTCTTACATGTCACAGCTTGGATCTTACGAAGTTAGCTTTGTGGCGCTATCCTAACCTAGCAGCTAATATTAGCTTACTCGTTCCCTCACCATCCTATTGAACTTAAAAGGTGAGCATATAACCCCACACATCGCACTAATAAACTGAGCTCTGAAATAACAAAGAAACACGACAAACTATTTCCAGGATAACGTCAGGAGTAAGGACTACCCTCGTGCTAACGTTAGCTAGCTAGCTCAAATGTAGCTAGCCCTACCGGCAGTGTTAGCAAGTCATTTCCCCTGGATTTTCAGTTGAACGCTACCTGACGCTAACGTAACGAGTTTATTGTGTTAAGTTCAAATAGTATCGAACCTTTCATGCGTGCAGCTGCTTCACCAAAAATATTTAATGCATTTTCACATTTTATTCACGGTTTATTTTAGATTTAGCGCCCTTGCGTCAATTTATAAATAAATTATTTCTCCGCTCAAAATCAACACGACGTCAACAAGTGACGTAGACGACGTCTCTTTGTTGTGACTGGAGGAAGGAGCCGTCGGATACACGCGGAGCCTTCAGAGGCCGCTTTCCTGTCCGAATTACCAATGGTGGGACTTCAGTGCTTTGCTTTCTGTGCTCTCAAGATGAATATAGTGTATTGTGTCAAATGTGTTGTTGAATAGTGTGTTTATTAGTAATTTACTTTCAATATGCAAAGTGTGTTCTGTTCTTGTCTTGTGATGTCTTGTATGGAGGACCAAATCTGCCTGAATTGTAATGAAAAACAGCTAAATGTAGATACAATAAAAAAACAACAACAATGAATTTATAATTAAAAAAAATCCCAGTTTAGATTAAACCATTTGCTTGAAGTATAGCTGTCTTTGATGTGGAGCAGTTATCCATAGCATTTTGTAAATGTGCATTTACGGGTGTATTTGTAAATAGTTGTAAAACTTTTTTAATTCTAGAGGTGGCCAAAGTCTGTTTGTATGGGTCATATGAAAAGTTGAAGAGTCAAAGTACATGTGAGACTCTTTTCAAGTTGTTGGCTAACAACTATGTTGTTAAATGTTAGTGACTCATGATGTAAGAAACATACCATATATAGCCTTAAGTTGAACTGAAGTAATCTGCTGCTAAGCAATGCTGCATATATGAGCACATTCAAATGTAACATTTCCTAGGGTTCATTGATTGATTCTTTTTTTTTTTCAATTAAAAAATGTAAATGCCCATTTCACTTATGCGGAAAAAAGGTCTTTAAAAAAATTCAGCTTTTAGTATCAAAAAGGCTTTTGCCAGCCATGTTAACACACAATGTTTTCATATGGTTTAACTCAATATTGTCTTTGTTTGAACAAGAGCAAACTCTTGTCGCTGAACATGTTTTGTTCATGCCCTGGTCTGCTTTTACATGTTGTCTGTATAAATATTACTCTAATTTCGACAACTAATGATGCTGTTATATGCCCTACTGGGCATCTCTTTGCATTAGCTGCTGATCTATATGATCCGTTTAGCTGTGCCATCAATCATTGAGGGACATGTCTCGTGCTGCAGCATTGCACATCTCCAGGCTGTGCAGACTGCTGAAGTGAAGCGTGACCTAATGAAATGTTTAAACTTCTAGATTGACTGAACACAAATTAAGATGACCATTTGAAAGACTGGATATGAATCCAATGTTGACATGGTCTTTCTTCTCCAATGTGAGGAAAGCTGCCTTTCTGCTTTGTGTCATCGCTGTGATTAAAAGCCTGTAAGTCTTCGGGCTGTTGGTCAGATAAAATATTTAAAGAATGTTTTCAGAAGCGGAAAGTAACTAATTTCCTCTAACATACTTTTTAATTACATTTTGAGGAACTGGAACTTGATTATTTAGTTTTTCGAAGGCTAACGTTTCATCTGATATATTTCAAAAGGATGTACTTCTTCCTCAACTTCATTTAGCTGATGGCTTTTATTGTGGGATTTCAGGGATGCACTGATCTGACTTTTTCAGTCCCGTTACTAGTGCCAATACTGATACAGATACTGGGTATTGGTGATCAAGTTCCTTATTGACTGGGGTCACTCTTTTATGGCAACATCAGGCTTTACTTAAAAATTGCTTTCTTATGTTTGTAAAACTAAAATGTAAAAACATTATATACAGATACAAATTCATTGAATTGTTATTCATCTTTAAAATGATAAAAATGTGAACCAGAAACTTGGTAAACATTATTCATTATAAATAATTCAAATTCAAGTATTCACCTTTGTAATATTGCAACAAATTCAAATTCCAGTAAGTAATGTATGTTGAACATATAATTGAATGGAATAGAATATATTGGCTCAATTGTCACCAGTATCCAATCTAGCTAATATTGATTTACTTCACATTCATTGCAGGACTTTTAATTGACTTTTTTTGTGTGGTATTGCCACACTAACAGTATAACAAATTGGACTACTTTCAAGTCTCAAGTGAGCTTAGTTGAGATGTCATCATTTTGAATATTATTTATTGTAGACTGAACAAGTAGTTCACGTCTAAATCAGAAGGCATAGCTAATATCCTTATTCACATTGGCTTATTGACTAAACTTTTTTTTTTAATCAGTTGCATATTTTGATCAAAACATGCAATGTACATGTGGTCATGTATGTTATGACAGATTTCCAATACATGAGGAAATAGTCAAAACCAAACGTGAACCAGAACTCCGTGTGAATTATGGTAAATATAAAACAATGCCCTCACAATTATAAGACAGAAAGAAAAATATATTCTCTGAAATACGAATCCATTTACTGAATCAATAATACAAATTAACTTTGATGAACAAAATCAATGGCAAAGCTTAATGTTTCAGTTTTACAAAAGGGCATGGAGCCGTTTCCAAGAGTCTTTGAATGCAGCATGTCGTCTGATGCTGAGACTGAGGAGCTGAGCGACGAGGCCCCGCCCCCTGCTCCTGAAGACTCGCAGCCTCCCTGAAACCTTCAGGTTCGCCCGCGGATACCTCACCTGTACCAGCCAGCCCGACGCCGCTTCTCAGGTAAGGACGAGCTTTATTACTCTTCCAGGACTCGGAGAATTTACTCTGGCGACATGTTGAAGCTGAAAACAAACCTTTTGCTCACATACTGAGTTGTACAATAGATTAAAATAAAAACAATCCGAGATACCAAACTAATTCGTTTCACACAGGAATGTGCTTCCTTTAGTTTTTTGTCTAGCTAAATAATGGCTCCACGGTTAAAGGTCCTAAAAAGCTTTAAGTAACAAGTGAATACATGAATTTCTGATCCCCACTTTGTAAAGAGGATGGATACAAGTTTAAGTTGTAAGTCTGTACTTTAATTAGTTTTCTGACAAAATTCTAATTGATTCGTCATTGTTGAATTCATCATAGAGTATGCAGAATTCAGGCAACATACAATATGTGAAATATCCTGTGGCTCAACCACTTTACTATTTTAAGGTTTTTGTATAATCAGAATGTAATCAAAAAAATGACTGCATTTCATAATTTAGCATCTCAATGTTCGGATGTACAAATATTGGCGCATTCCAGTGTTCCTTGGCCTTTCGAGGCCAGGATTTATTTAACGACACAGTTTTTGTTCTGTCAGGGAATCAGCCACTAATCTGTTCCCACAGGGGATGAGCGCACAAGACGAGAAGGAGGGAGTGTTGGGAGGATTACCTAACCACTGCTTTTTACCTTTCTAATCCTGTGTAACTGATAGGCACAAATAGTCTTCACCCAGCGGGGAATAACCTCAGTCATGGACATGCAACTGTTTATGTAAACAGGACAACAGGGGAAGTTGGTTGGGACATCTTAAAGGGTTAAGGGAAGGGAAGGACTTATGACCCCCACTGACTTGTTCATGGGGTATGTTTGACCATTATGGTTAGAACTGGAGCCAGGGTTTTAGAAATACTGAGTTTATTATTCATAGCCTTATCTCATAAATTACTTGTTTCGCCACACATTTCCGTCAAGTTCTCGTACCTAAATAGAAAACAAGGTAATTTGTGAGTTTTTTCCAAAACAATCCATATGACTGCTCAGAAAAGAGCTTATGCCAGTGTTTTCGGTTTGGCCACCCCTGGACGGGACCCTGCAATATCAGGTGTTAAAGAACACAACCAATGTTGCTGTGATTATTAATTCTGTTCAGTTTGACGTGTTTTGATACTTCTAAAAGGTAAATTAACTAATCTTATTCAGTTATATGTTATATGAATCTTTATTAAACACAAGCCTTACAACAAATGGCGTTAGGTAGTTACGACAGGCCCCATTTCACACTGGTTACTAGTTATGAAACACACACACACACACACACACACACACACACACACGATCGTAGCGTCTCATGATGAAATCAACACTTAACATACTTATTATTAATAGTTATCTTCATGTATATACATATCTTCAATGTATATTCTTTGGACACAGGCGTTTTTCCAAGATGGCTATCTGGATTACTTACAAGAGCTTGACCTCCGGCCAACACTTTGTGAGAGGGCCCGCTCCCTCTACGGGCCCCCAAGCTAACGGGCCCCAGTGCAACGGTACTGCCTGCACTGTCTACATTTACGGCCCTGTCAAGATGCTGCAATTCACAGAATGAGATTTGTTTTAAGGTTAAATTTAAGCGGAGTTAGCACTTTTATATTTGAGGGACAGAGACATGTCAGAGTGGGTCCACGGTAGTCTTCTCTGTTTGAGAAGTGTGTTTTAAAAAGAGACACGTACTTATGTGATAATTATCCAATCAAAGTCATTCCTCAACACTATTGGATTTACAATCTTCATTTGATGCATGATGATGGCCGGAGGCATTTTATTTTTGGATTGTCCGTCCCTCCTATTCTCATGAACGGGATTGTTCAGGAACACCTGGAGACAATTCCTTCAAATCTGGCCCAAACATTCACTAAATGCTAAATTCACTACAAACGTCCACTTGTGCTCAAAGATGAATGGTTAGAATTTGGTGATCAAAGGTCACTGTGACCCCAAAACAATGTTTTGGTAATAGTTCGGTGGTAATCCTAGTTTAACCCATACAAAATGTAAATAATTTATGTCATCTGTGTTTTAGGAGTCTACGGCAACGTCAGAGCCAAGATGGGGCGGAACGACATCATCTGCAGCTGGAAGAAAAGCACCAGTAATATCAAGGACGTGTTTGACTTCAAGGGGAAAATGGGATCGTAAGTACTGCTGCTGATGGGTGGGAAATCCCATATGAGTCCTTTGTCACACCAGGACACAGAATCAGGTCTCAAAACTCATTTGCTGAGGGTAACTGGTACAGACCTCAGTCAGGAGGTGGGTTTGCTCCAGCAGGTTGTGGGAATGAATGGTTGTCGGTCAGAACATGCTGAAGATACAATATGATATGTAGCAGGGTTAGCTAGCTGAAAACAGGCAAGCACAGTTCACAGTCACACATTTAAATGCTAAATTCACTACATGTAAAAACAATGAACAATCATGGGACACGCGTCTTTGTTGCAGCCAGCAGCCTGACTTCCTCTACTGTTTTACAGTTAAGTCATTTTGCCCAAGTTCTGAGAGTTGTCTATGGACTAAGTGGATGTGTAACGGTACGGTGGACCAGGACCCAGAAGCACGACTCTCGACACAGCGGTAGCAAATAAGAGTCCTTTACTGGCAGGAACGAAACAGGCAGAAACAGGTAGACACAAAACACTGGAGAGCTTGGTTGGAAACACACAAGACAATCTGGCAGGGGACAAGTGCAAGTGAGGGGACCTAAGTAGTGAAGACTAATGAGGGAATGTGCTACAGGTGAGACGGGCATGAACAGGTGAATGGAATGAGGGCTGACGAGGAGGGAGTGACTGACGGAACGAGGGGGGCGTGGAGCAAGATCTGAAATGACAGGACAGTTAGTAAACAGACAGGACAAAAACAACAAGCAGTGAAATGTGTGGAGCTGAACCGTGACAGGATGGAAGGAGGAACGTCTGTCTGTCTCCCAGTTACCATGCTCACATTGGCCTCCGGGCTGAGGTAGATCCCTTCCATCACCCTGAGAGCTTGTTGTATCAACTGCTTCTTATACTGCCTGGGTAATATACTCACAGCTGATCATAAGACAGGTCATAATTATCATAGAATGATCATGATCACAACTTTGCAGTTGAGTAAAATGGATCAGATGTAATGTATTGACATTTCCTGTGCAGAGGCCTCGAAACATATATATATATATATATTAAGTTACACTATACCTTATTCTGATTTTGATACCTGTGCTCCTCATTACTACTATTACCTTAGTTTGCTGAGTATCAACCCATTTTTTAACAGAAAGCTCTTTCTTTTTGGGTCACTGCACCCATTTTGTGTGTCAGTCAATTTACCGGTCATGGGAAACATCAGCCAGTGAAAACCGCTGTATAATGTCTTCTGATATTGCACAGACAGGACGGGGCTAACAATAGACACTATCCAGTTGCATCATGGGAAACACTAGGGGATAAAAGTCGTCTTTGCCTCTACCCCATCAATTTTGATGCCTCATTGAATTTTGACTTTATGGAAGAGCAATACTCAAATGCTGGGTTTTCCCTTTAAACAAAACAATCCAAACGTTACAATTGTTTAACACAAGCAACTTTGCATCAACTTTAAACACATTAATTACAGCATAACATTACCATTATGATTAAAAATCATAACAAAGAATATGAATAAGTACACATGACTAAACAATATTGAGGTTCCACACTAATATGTGATTAGTAACAAGTGCCCCAGAACGTCCCAAAACTCTGTGGTTGAAGCAAACTATAGTTCTCTTCTGTCCTGCACAGAAAAAGTGATTTGCTTTATCTGCATTATTTCCAGAAAGGTAGCGTGACCAGCCTGACTTCACATTACGTGTCAGTACAGTAACCTGTAACAAATGTCTGTTAGGTTAACTGCAGGTGTTGCTTCCTCAGAGCTGTCCTGCAGCCTCAAAGCTGCTTAAAGCCCTCCTCCCTCGCCTGGCTGTGACTGAGTTAGTCTCCTCTGTGTGTGTGTGTGTGTGTGTGTGTGCGTGCGTGCGTGCGTGTGCGTGCATATGCGTGTGCGTGAAGTTCTTGAGCACTGACGTCAGAGCAGCAGTGCTGGAACATCCTAGCACCACTTCGTTATAGGATTAAGAGTCTGACTGACTATATTGGTGGATGAGCATGCTATGGGTGCATGAAGGGAGGAGGTGTAAGCAGGAGCAGGTGTGTGTTTGTGCCAACAGGAGACAGAAACGTGTCAACTCATGTGTTACTCGGCAAATCCATCAGTGATAGACTTGCACCGCTTGGCAACATTGCATTTTTAAGTAGTAGATGAGCAGATTTTTATGTCATTTTTAATATCTCCAGTGAATCTCAAGTGATTTAAATTATATTTTTTAAAGGTGGAAAACACGTGTGATTAGCATGTTCACAGGAAAGTCAACATCTCCACTGAAGGCTAATTAAAGGCTGTGACGTTCCTCTTGGTCAGGGGTATTCAATTAAAATTCAACGAGGTCCAGTTGGAGAACATTTTCTCATCAAAGGTCCAGAACAGTAATGTCTAACCTCCGCTATGATTTATTCCCGTACAGTATATCGAAGTAGCCCAGCAGTTGTATTAACATCTGTATGTAGTCAACAAGTGACTATCAAATTGAATGAAGTTCAATTGAATAATATCTCAACAATATTTATTTGTTTATATATTTTTTGTTTTCAAATGGAACTGGATGAATTATAAATAATACATAATCTAAAAATAAATAAATGTTCTTCTCTCGTTTCAAGTAAAATATGGAATGCATTTAAGTATAGAACGTTTTTGAAGAGTGTGCATCTTTTTTTTGTTGAACTTATGAGTGAAAAAGTCATAATTATGAGAAAGAAAGTCAAAATGATGAGATAGAAAGTCATAATTATGAGATAAAAAGTCGAATGGGGAAACCAATAGCAAGCACCTTTGAGGGCGTACGTAATAGAACTTGGTGAACGTCTTAAATTAAGGTTAGAAAAATGAAAACAAAAAAGACCAATCACGGAAGTGCTGCATCTTACATCTCATGTCTGTCTGACCTGTTTGTTTTTATAATCATCCTGGAAACATTTATGTCTCTGTCCTGAAGTAAAGGACCAAAAAACTGTGCTTTGAACTTTAATGCTCATGAAAAGAAAAATACAAACAACAAATAGTATTGTGTCCTTTACAGTTTGATATGTTTGAGCATTTCCACGGAGTGATTCCACTCCACTAACCCTCCCTTCATTGTTTGTATCTGTGTCCTGTCTGCTTTTGTGCAGGGGGTCTTTTTCAGAGGTGTTTATGGTGAGAGAGAAGACAACAGGAAAACTCTATGCCCTGAAGTGTCTGAAGAAAAAACACCTCGCTCATAGCAACCTCGAAAATGAAATCAATGTACTGAGAAGGTAAAACACACACACACACACACACACACACACACACACACACACACACACACACACACACACACACACACACACACACACACACACACACACACACACACACTTATGTGATTTCCATTGTGTTCTAGTTAACAGAGAGCAGTGCAGCAGCACTTTTCTGTTCCGTCTGAAGTCAACAGTGGTTGCTCTTTAAATGTATTGAGTTGCATGTGTACCACCTTCTTACCTTTGTCCATAAACTATCTTTCATACGTGGACATACCCGTGTGAAGAATGGGGCCCAGGGCCGAGAATAGCAGCCAGAATCTGTAAAAATGCAACATTTACTACTGAGGACAACAGCGATGCCTCAACCTCTCTCTTACCATTTCAGGATACAGCATGAGAACGTGGTGGGACTGGAGGATTTCTATGAGAGTCGAACGCACTATTACCTGGTCATGCAACTGTAAGTGGATTCATTATGATCACATTTTTGCCAAATTATTACTTCAGTGGAACACAATATTGACAGGTCTCATATTAAGGGGAATTAAATCTGACAATAACAATATATTGTAAGTGTTCTTCTTTTATCTATGAATGCCTTAACACCAAACACCATTGGTTTCCCCTATAGCTTTAGGACTGGAAAACGCCTTCTTATTCCACACTGACTGACAGTTTAATTCATATTCTGTATCAGATTGTTCGGAGTCAGATATTCAAACCCAAATTAAAAATGTTCAATGGCTATGCCATTTCATCAAAGGGTTTTCTGCATTATCTTATCGTGTGTGTGTTTGTGTGTGTGTGTATGTGCAGAGTGTCAGGTGGGGAGCTGTTTGATCGCATTGTAGAAAGGGGCGTTTACACTGAGAAGGACGCCAGCACAGTGATCAAACAGGTGCTGGAGGCTGTCAGCTACCTGCACCAGAACAGCATCGTACACAGGGACCTTAAGGTAAGACACAGGCACACACACACTTTTGAACAATTCCCCAATTAACTGGTCTTTAGTCTGAAATGTGTCCCTCAAAGTCAGGAACACACACAGAATAATTATTTCCTAGAAGAAAGAACATATCAAGCTGGAATGACCAAAACACATCACTATAAAAGACCCTTCAAACAGAGAGGTTTCCAAAGTACTGTAAGCTTTAATGACATTATACTTAAATACTCAAATATTTTTCTCTCTTTCCCTTCTAATGTCCACCATTCTCTATCTCTCTGTCTGTCTGTCTCTCTCTGTCTCTCTCTCTCCCCATCTCTCTGTCTGTCTGTCTGTCTGTCTGTCTGTCTGTCTGTCTGTCTGTCTCTCTCTCTCTCTCTCTCTCTCTCTCTCTCTCTCTCTGTCTCTGAGCAGCCCGAGAACCTGCTGTACTATAATACAGATGTGAACGCTAAGATAATGGTCAGTGATTTTGGTCTGTCGAAGACGATGGAGCACGGTGTGATGTCCACAGCCTGTGGTACGCCCGGATATGTTGGTGAGTTTTTTGATAGGGGCATACACGTACACTTTTTTGCAACCCTCCCTGGAAAATGTTACATTTAAATGACACATTATATATATATATATATATATATATATATATATATATATATATATATATATATATATATATATATCTTCTGTGGTGATGAGGAATCCTGAAATAAGTTATATTATACAGCATGCATGCTAATTGAATCGTTGAAAAGGACAAGAGCGGTCAAAATCGTCCATCCATTTTTCCCCGGGGTTCTTAGAAGGCTAGATTCTCTGTTCTATGGGCCCTGACAACACAGCCTCAGGTTCCTTCACCAGGAGCCATTGGCCCTGACAACATAATCCTCAGGTTCCTTCACCAGGAGCCATTGGCCCTGACAACATAATCCTCAAATTCCTTCACCAGGAGCCATTGGCCCTGACAACATAATCCTCAGGTTCCTTCACCAGGAGCCATTGGCCGTGACAACATAATCCTCAGGTTCCTTCACCAGGAGCCATTGGCCCTGACAACATAATCCTCAGGTTCCTTCACCAGGAGCCATTGGCCCTTACAACACAGCCTCAGGTTCCTTAACCAGGAGCCATTGGCCCTGTCAACATAACCCTCAGGTTCCTTCACCAGGAGCCATTGGCCCTGACAACACAGCCTCAGGTTCCTTCACCAGGACCCATTGGCTTTACAACACAGCCTCAGGTTCCTTCACCAGGAGCCATTGGCCCTGACAACACAGCCTCAGGTTCCTTCACCAGGACCCATTGGCCCTTACAACACAGCCCTCAGGTTCCTTCACCAGGAGCCATTGGCCCTGACAACACAGCCCTCAGGTTCCTTCACCAGGAGCCATTGGCCCTGACAACATAACCCTCAGGTTCCTTCACCAGGAGCCATTGGCCCTGACAACACAGCCCTCAGGTTCCTTCACCAGGACCCATTGGCCCTTACAACACAGCCTCAGGTTCCTTCACCAGGAGCCATTAGCCCTGTCAACACAGCCCTCAGGTTCCTTCACCAGGAGCCATTGCCGATTATTGGAGGGTCAGGAGCCGTCAAATCAGTTTTCATAAAACAATGTCAGTCCAGGTGCTTATATTCAGACGGTATATGTTATCTTATGTTCAAATGTTTCAAATGCTTAAATGTATTAGTAGCTAGTGAGTACACATTGTCAGAATGACACGTTGAAGGTTTGTGATTGTCAGTCGTATTTAAACTGTAGAACTTGTATGGGAGTTGTTGCAGATTAATACTAAAATCTATGACGTAATAATTTGCTATTGGTGGGATTTATACAAGTAAAGATATTTAGAAATTCAAGACAAAATAATCTCGTAGTTTGCAGAAAACGTTTTTCTTCACACTTTTTCACAGTGTAATCATGCTATTGCATTCTGCAGCTGGCAGTTACACATAAAGGTGGATATGGTGACATTTGAAATCCCAACAACAACATAATTCTCGATCACAATAATAGAAACATAAACATTGAGGATATAGAGGACATCCATGGTACAAGTACTATTTTTTCTGTTAACCTGCATCACTACTGTGTGTCGTTCTACAGCCCCTGAGGTTTTGGCCCAGAAGCCCTACAACAAAGCAGTGGACTGCTGGTCCATTGGAGTTATCACTTACATCCTGTGAGTATTTTTTACATTTCTGTCCTCTCACAAGAACATAGCACATTACAGACTGGAGAACTGATGGGATCTATTAGTTATGGAACTATTTTTCTACTATAGCCTGAGGTTATGCAGTAAATACATACACATTTTTGTAGAAAAATCATAATTCTTTCATCGGTTTGATACAACCAGAGTTTTAGCATATCCAAAATAGATAAAACATGTACAAGGTGTTTACAAAGGGTGGCTATAATGGGATTAGCTGAGCTAGCTGCTTGTCTCTGTGTTGCAGGCTCTGCGGCTACCCTCCATTCTTTGAAGATAATCAAACTCGACTGTTTTCAAAGATCATGAGAGCTGAGTACGCCTTCCATTCACCTTTCTGGGACAACATCTCTGAGTCAGGTATGGAAACGGCAAAAGAAAAATTCACTTCTCCGGCTTCACAAATGTTTTAGACCTAACTTACTCTTTTGGAATTTTACTCATTTTTAGTTGTTGCTTTGGCGCTATTCCAAATGACAGGGACTTAGTCTCGGACCTAGACCAGACCTAAAGCAGCTTTAGTCAGTATTCTTATCACACAATCAAATGCGACAATGTGAAAGGGGTCGCTTGTAGTGCTGAATTTACAGAGAATTAACTGCTGAATCTGCAGCTCCCCTCGGCTTTACAAAGCTCTATAGTGAGTTCCAGCTCATTGTTTAGCTCTTCGGCTTAATTTTCCGATGCAGCAGGCAGCTGCAGTCAGCTCTAAAAAACAGAAGTCAGACATAGTTAGAGACTATCAACATAGTAAAGCATTTAGCAGCTAAAAAAAACAGATATTTCCCTAAAAGAGAGTGCATGACTTCATCAGATGGTCAGAAACCCGACTCCGAATCAATGAATGTATGTTGCTCGATAACGGCTGGATGTATAAAATAGCAACTAATTGCTAATAAGGTCCTTGTTCTCAAATGTGGCTAACTAATTCAGGCTAACATCTGGCTAAAATAGTCCGTTGATCCTTATTTTATGTGGGTCCTTACATTGTCACGAGTGTCATTCAGTTCTACATTATGCTTTAAAATATTTCCACTGTTTCTGTTCAATACTTCAAGTGAATGTGGTTAGACTTTCAGGAATGTTGGGTGCAATGGACCCAACGTTCCCGACGGACGTGCAGGAGACTTTTAAGCGACAATCATTGGCCTGTTATGCAAATGTGACCTTACTAGAATTTCTTAAAAAGCATCTAGGCTATTCGCTCCACTGTAAGAATTTAAACAAGCTTCTAATGCTTTTAGAATCCATACAAAATCTGATCTGAATTACTTGGTTATCTTCGTACAAAGAACGGGGACAAGTTCACCATATCAACAACAATATCATAATTCTAATAATAATAATAATGTTGCGTTCACATCTTGTCCACTGAAAAACCTAATACATAATACAGTGACTGAGCTGTATGGGGGAAAAGGTTAAGATGTGTGGAAACAGAGTTTAAGGTGAAAACGTTTACCAGCGACAACACGAACAAGCATGGTTACGCCCGCATCACTGCTCCAGTGTGTTTTCGTGACCAGGCTGGGTTTAGTTACCTCATAGGGGATTCCTCCTGGTGAAGGATCTTATAGCGTGGGACTCCTTGTCATGTATAGTAAAAACCACAACAAAGAATCAGAATCAGCTTTATTGGCCATGTGTGTTTACACATACATGGAATTTGACTCCGGTTTCACGTAGCTCTTCTTACTTATATACATGCACAATAAACAAAAGAAATATAAAAAAGAAATTAAAGACAACAGTAGTCAGAGTAGTGCAAATAGTGCAGATGGAGGTGTCTAGTTAACTGTTCATCAGAGTGACGGCCAGTGGAAAGAAGCTGTTCCTGTGTCTGGTGGGTTTTGCTCTGTAGCGCCTTCCAGAGGGGAGGAGGTGGAACAGCTTGTGTCCAGGGTGTGAGAGGTCTGCAGTGATCTTTCCAGCCCGCTTCCTGACTCTGCAGGTGTACAAGTCCAGGATGGAGGGCATGCTGCAACCAATAGTTCTCTCTGCAGACCTGACAGTGATGGAAAAGCAGAGGACAGACTGGATGATGGCGGAGTAAAACAAGTTGTGTAGCGTTAACTTGGCTGGAGACACTGTACTGTCTTAATTCTTAGTTTGAATTTAGATGTGAAGTTGAAAAGTTGAAAAGGTTTGTGACACACATGAGGTTAATGTTTGAGTAACTAGTTTTATGTTTATTCTGTTACTTTGCAGCACATTTATTTGCCTATAAATGTTCCATGACAATGCATTGCACTGTTCCATTATTGAAAAGGGAGGGTTGAAAGCAAGGGTCATCTTACCATAATAATGTATCTGGACTTGAAATAGACTTTCAAAGTCTAAAAGACTTGGTTGATTGATGACTCAAATTCAGCTCTGGTTGTTTCATGTGACAATGTGACTATGATTAACCTCAGTGTTAGCTAAGTATAGATCAGAATGTGTTTAGAGCTTAACCTAATATAGATCAGCATACCTACTTACATCATACTTACCTCACCCACTGCTATAGGGGTTTGACCTGTTTGGATTAGAGCAGATATAATTACTGAAGGTACTAAATGGGCAAGGACAGTTCTCGCTCGCCTGAGGGATTAAGAGAGCTGGCAATAAGAGACATGTCAAACTTCCTTACAACCTAATGGGAAAATGTAGGGAAAAAAAGAAATGTGCTGATGCATATTGCGTAAAAGTTGGCATAAACCTTTAGATGGATTCAAAAGTAATTACACTGCAGGTGACCAGATGTGTATTAATGTTTGCTTGCAGCAGGTCAGAGTGCTGCATTGTAATCAGACACTAACAGATGAGCATGCCATGTCTCAACAGCCAAAGACTTCATCCGGAACATGATGGAGAAAAACCCCACAAAACGCTTCCTCACCGAGCAGGCACTCACACACCCATGGTGAGTCCTATCACTCACACACTCACACACTCACACACACTCACACACTCACACACACTCACACACTCACACACACTCACACACTCACACACGCACACACGCACACACACACACACACACACACACACACACACACACACACACACACACACTTTTCTGTTTTTCAAATGAACTAATGTCAGTGACTTGATTGCAGGATTGCTGAAAAAACAGCTAAAGACCTTGACATTTATCAATCTGTCTGTGAACAGATGGAGAGAAACTTTTCTAAATCCAAATGGAGGGTAAGTGACACTGCTTATTGAGCAAATTGAGAAACAGTGGTGAGACGGATTATTCTGCAATTTTCAGAGTTTGGGATTTTGCTTCCATAACCATCAACTGAAGTCATAGCCATGAAACTTTCCGAGTTGATTACTGGCATTAAGAAAGTTATTTTTTGTATCACAAGTTTTCTGAAATGTCATGTCGGAATTTGCAATTTCGCATTCGCGAACCTGAAGTGTCTTTAAAATGTACATCTCTTTAAATCTTCTCTAAATTAGCTTTTTTTCAGACTCCACTTCAGTAGCTCTTACGTCCACCAAACTTTCCAGTTTCATTCCTCTCTATATTCTGAAGGTTTTCACAGAGGGGTTTGTTCATAAATCATTCATAACCTGATTTATACAACATTTCATAAAATAAATAAATGGAGAAATAGTTTTTGGTATGACTGTTGTCTGTTGACAGTATTTTATGATTTATGGAGTGATAAAAAGAGATCTAAAACTCCCTCTGTAAAAACCTTTGACTTTTATATGTCGACAAAATTAAACTGGCTTTATCCAATGTTCACATTTCTGTTCATTTCTTTTTGCATATTCAAACTAAAATAATTGTCTTATAAGTAATAAGAAAGAAATCAACTGGCGAAGTTTCATGGTGATAAGGTGATAAGACGCCCCATGTAAATAGGGTAACTATTTACATGGGGCGTCTCCAAACTGTTTACAAACTGTACCAATTTCATTGAGGTTAATGATTAGTGACACAGTCACTTTTTTGTATGAAGCCAACCATGACACGTTAATAACAGGCAGTCCTTACTGTCCTTAAGATAGATGTGTCATGCCATATGTAGGCAGCACCAGTCTAACCCTCTCCCTTTGTGTGGGCATTTTCAACAGCAAGCCTTCAACGCAGCCTCAGTAATCCACCACATGAAGAAACTCACTGAGCCGCCCCCCTCACACCTCATACCCACCATCATAGTCCAGCACTCCGAGAATGACCAGGAGGCGCTGGGACCCTGCCACGATGAGGCCGATGCCCTCGACCCAAACGGGAATCTGTTTCATGAAGCCAGTCAACTATCCTGCAGTAGCCCTGAGTCGGACAGTCTCAGTGAGCCTGGCACCGCCGATGGATCAAGAGTGGTCCCTAACTTCCTTTCAGAGATCGACACTCCTTTCAGGCCATCTAAGAGGTGAGAGCTGCTGCCCGGTTCCAGCTGCTAGAAAATCAGGCAGCTTTGCCAGAATTATGACAAAAACGTTGATGACAGTATTTCTACATATGTTCCCAGATCTTTTAATTTTTTTATTTGGACATATGCCGATATCATGGGGAAATTACAAGATTAATATGATCTGCAAAATGTTTTAGCAATATTTTATCTGTTACATTTCGGAGATCATTTATGGATATTATATGCCTATTAAATGCCAATAGTATAACAATTCAACAAATGACTAGCCCAGTGGTTCTGAACGTTTATCAAGAAATATTACAGTAAATAAATAAAGAGGTTTTTTTTAAATTATTTTCTCATTATTTGTATTTTCATTAAATACAGTGGATAATACGCCTCCAGTATGAGTTGTTATACTGTGATAGAGGTTGAGTCATGTTTAGGAGAACTGTCCTGACATTATAAAGTCATGGTTCAAATGCTTTTCAAGTCTGTTTCTATGCTGAGATATTTTGTCTCTGTGTCTCTGTATTCCTGGTTATGTGTGATGTGCTACAGCATAGATGCAGTGTCCCAGAGGAAGGACCTTCAGTCTGGAGTGTGTTCTGTCATGTGATTGGCTGGCCCAACCTGAGATGAATCTCATGCAGGTAAAGCATCATCTCTCTCAGTCAGAATGTAGATGTTGGCTGTACAAATTGCTGATAACACATTTTTAATTTGCTCTCTTCTTTTAGTTTCTTTTCCGTCTCTTGAGTTGACGACGCTCAGTGGCATCCCTCCGGATATGAAGGTGTTGACACCTCTGCTGCTCAGCTTTTTCACGTCGACTGTGGTTCTCCGCTGTAGAACGCATGTTCCATCGGCAGACACACACAGTATATCTGCACTATAAAAACACTTTAACATGGAATGACTGCATATTATTTTATTTTTTTCCGGATCCGATGTGAGGTCTCGGGACAGGGATGTTATGTGTACAGATTGTAAAGCCCTCCGAGGCAAATTTGTATTTGTGATTTTGGGCTTTACAAAATAAACTGAATTGAATTGAATATCTGTAATTAACACCGCATTAAAAAGGAATTCATTCATAATTCAGACCAGCTGTGTCATGCTGATGACATTTATTCTCTTCTATCTATTGTCCACATGTTACTAAATACCATTAAAATGTATTTGTTTTTAATAGATTTAGCGGACATATGCAATGTGAAAGCTTTTCATTGTTTTCATCATTCATTGGACTGTTCAATCTTACTGAAGATTTTTGGACTTGTATTATTATTTTCCCATTTATGATGGATTACATTGATGGATTATACATCCAATTTCCACGAAGATGAAGGATGTTTGTGTTTATTCATGAGATTAAACTACACTTTGGAGTCAGTGACTCCCAGTGTTTTCTGTGACATACATACGCTGCTCTGTTGTGCTCATCAAGTGCCACAAGCTGGTGGTAAAGATGCTGTCAACACTAATGATGCCATGGAGGATTCTGAGTTCACAAATATAGTGACATATATTGTTTGTTTTTGTATTGTTTTCTCAGTACATGTGTAGTAACTAGTTTTCATGCTTCTTGTGTTGAATGGATCTCCAATGACGGGTACAAAGTATTAACAGGGTTTTTATTTAAATACTGTGCACAAACAACGAATATAAAACTGAAAATAAATAATGTAACATTCACCATTTTTCAGTTGTGAAAAATACAATAATTGGTGCAATGCAGTGAAGTGTATTGCTGCTGACAAATAAAAGTGTGTTGGCTCTTTGCTGTCAGAAAGTCAGAAGATGTTGTCTTTTTCTATAATGCTAAATGATGAAAATGATATTGACAAACTCCCTGTCATATTTCAAATATATATATCAAAAGGTATTTACATTCATTGTGGATTTTTTATTGTAAATGAAACCTATGGACCCGCCCCCCCATTTAATTTCCATATATTCCAGGAGTTACTTTATGATAATGAGAAAGAGAAAATATTTTGTCATTGTACGTTTCTGCAAATCACGGGATACGTTGAATGTCAGTGTTTCTGAATCAAAAATAGGTTTCACATATATATATCATATCAGCCTTGTATTGTGCTTGTAGAAACACACAATACCACCTGGTTAGCGTTGTGAAACGGAGGTTAGGATAAGGAAACAAAACTGCTTGGTTAAGGCTAGAAAACAATATCATGGTTTGTGTCAAACTAATAACGTAACGTATTAATGTAACTAGCGTACAGAAATAACCAATGCCTTTATCAGACTTTCCTACGTTACATTACAAGCATAAAGTCAAGATTTTACTTTTGGTTTCACACGGGACACAAACATCAGTCACCTTGGTGAAAGTCCTGTGTTTGTTCATCCGTTAACAGACTTGCTCGCTTGTTATGCTCTAATATCACTTGCAATATTATCATATGTCATTTGCTCTGACCAAATGTGAAAAAAAAAAAAAAATGCCATTGACATTCAACGTATCATTGCTTTGCAGAAACATACAATGCCAACATTTCGTCCTGGCGACTGGGCTGAAAGTAGCCCTTCACGTTGCCCTGAACCTCTATCTCATTCAATCCCAGATAATAGCTTCCTACATTTCCCACAATTCTTTGACAACTGCCAGAGAAGAGGACGGAATCCCCCCTTTAATAGAGTGAGTAGAGTTCTTCTCCCAGTAGAAGTGAAAGGTGTGGGAGGCTGGTCTGAAGCGCTGCAGTGACAGCAGCAGCAGAGGCTGCTCTGCTCGGAAACGGCGGCTCAAGGCCTTTCAGCCCTGGCAGTTGCTGAGGAGTTTGCCTTTCTTTCGAAGTTCTGTCAAAAGGTCTTGAAGCGTACCATCAAGTCCTTCAAGCCTTGTTGACTGCTTAGTGATCTCGGCCTGCAGATCCCGTATGGAATCTGCTTTACCTGGGAAAAGATCAGAGAACATGAAGTGAGCTGGGATCTAATAAAGACACTGATTGCCGATGACCTTTTTCTCAAACAAACATTTGCTCAAACAGACACTATATCCAGACAGATATTCTGTGAAAAAAAACAAGCAATCAGCTGGAATCCAACCCCCAAACTCTGCAGCGCTGATCAACTACGTATGAATTAGAATTATGTTTTAAGTTTTGCATGTCTCTCCCCTCAAGTGTCTTCAGAAACATACTTCAGTGTTCTGTTTAGCTGTAAAATGAGAAAGTCTGTTGAAAACAGCCGAACCAAACACCACTCAGAAAAGACCAAATCAAAAAAACATTTCGATCGTAATTTTGGGTAATGTTTCTGCAAATTAGCTACCTGCCTCAGGGCTTGTACACTCAGAATATTCATAGGATTGTCCCCTCAAATTGCCTATATATAACCTCTGAGGCCGATTTAAATGTTGAAAAGTCTCAAAATCCTCCTTCAGAGGACAAGGAGACGTGTTTATGAAGCTTTCTCGTTAGACAGCGAATGACATTCCTCTCGTGTGGTTTTGCTCTATTACCTTCCAGAGCCTTCACCATGTCTTCAGTGGTGTTGGTCAGAGCTCCAGCATCGTTCTGCAGCTTCGCCACTCGATCCCCCAACGGCCCCGCATCTCCGCCTGACCCACCGGCTGGAGCCTCTTTTTTAAGACGATCCAGCTGCTTCTCCAAAGTCAACAGGTCCTACACACACACAGACACACACACACACATACATTTTAAATCTCTGCCACTATCAAGCAACTTGAATAGCGTTTCCAAATGTTTAAAAACACCAGGACACTTTCAGTTACTTACCCTAAATGCTATGATATTTGCAATTGAAATGTGCTATTTATTATGAACTTAATTCACCACTTCAATGTTTGAATCTGTATTGTACTTTAACATTAACTTACTAGTTCTTGCAACTAACATTGCAGTGGAAGACACTGAAGAATACCAATAGCTATAATCTAAGCCCCACGTTGTGATTCTAAACAGGCTCCTTGCCTGTAAATGTTCATATTTCAAACTAGAAGAGCAGGTCTCCCACCTCATTTGCAGTATCGGCTTCATCCGCGGCTTCATCTGCATTATCCTGAGCCTCCTGGGCCAACAGGTCTCCATTCCGCAGCAGACCTGTGAGCTCGTCCAGCTGAGGCTTCATTGGCTGTACCAGTTTTGATACATCATCAAGAGCCTTCTCAGCTGGCCGCAGCTGCTCTTTGGCCTGCATGAGGAGAAGCATGACAGCTCAGTAATGCTTGGAAAGCAGCTTTTATTGGAAAGAATGTGCGACGGTGTGTTGTCCATCGTCTGATGTATCCATGCTTCCTACCTCAGTCAGGTTTTTGTTCAGGTTCTCTATTACAGTTAAGCTGTCGTCTAGTTTGTCCTGCAGGTCAGCGAGGGAGCCCTCCACCGAGTCGAAGCCGGTCAGCAACCCGTCCACATCCGCCTTCACTCCCAGTGCCGTATCCCTGTGCACGCAGCCAGAGAAAAACATCTTTAACACCATTTGGACCTTTAGCATCATATCACCTTTATCATGTAAGGGCGACTCTTGAAAAACATTATATTATAAAATGTTTAATACAAATTTGAAATTGATTGTTTCTTCTAAGAATTGTTTTACTATTCACCCTGGTATTTATAAAAACCCTCATTTTGCTACCCTGGCTGTTTAAAATGCAAATGTTCAAAGCTGATGATTATCTGAGACAAACAGCATTAAGCATCAGTGACAGCAGTCCGGTCCTGGAGTGTGAAAGCCCACCTGGCGTCCTGGGCCTCCTGCAGCAGTTTCTTGGCTTTTTCCAGCTGCGGCTCCGCCTCCTTCAACACGGAGGTGCTGTCTGGTAGACTGTCCGCCAGATTCTTCAGCTCCTCCAGCTTCCCCTTCAGAGCAGCCAGCTTGAGCGGCAGTTTGGCTTTCAGGATCCAGTCGCTCACCTCCTTGATGTGGGTCAGGTTGGAGGACGGTTCTGCGGACAGAAACAGGAGAAGTTGGATGACAAATGGCAAAGGAACGATCATGGCGTCACCTTCTTGTGTATTTATTTAAAATCAGCCATTTCTCTTGAAACCAAGTGAGCCTCATCCATCAGTCCCCTCAGCAGAGCGCTCAGACTGCCACTCATCCATTTACCCTCTGCACTAAAACTATCTTTACCTGACAGGAAATCTTTGAGCTCCTTCACAACGTCACGCGTCTCTTTCAAGTCGTCTTCTAGCTCGTCTCTGGTCTTCTTTATCTTGTTGGACAGCTTCTCTGCAGACTTTCTCACCTGGTTTGTTGTCTCCTGTGTTTGCTGCAGCTGTAAGGAATTGTTAAAGTAAAGCTTTAGAATTACTGCTTTTCAGAAAAGACTGAAAACTGTTGACTGTTTGTCAAAAGAGCGTGTGTGTGTGTGTGTGTGTGTGTGTGTGTGTGTACCATCTCCGCAGCATCTGTGATCTTCCCTGTGAGCTTGTCCAGTCGGTCTTTTACGTCCTTGACATCAGCGTCCGCCCTCTTGCTCTGAGGCAGGGCGCCCACACACACCTCACCCTTCTTACAAGGTGGGGTTCCGTCTGGTGGACACAGATCTCCGCCCACACACTCCAGAGGGGTGCAGGGCTCTGTGCGAACACTGCCACAGACCTGGAGAAAAAGTCACAGATGGATATTTAAAGAGGACATACGTGAGCTAGGGTCCCATTTAACTAAATAATCAAATATCAGGAGTTGATACAATTCTCAATCATTTGCAATTGTATCTAAAAATGAAATTATCCCAACAACTTCTGTACATCAACGAGATGTTTGGATCTGAAACACATTTAGTAGTTTTCATCCTGCCATCTCCCTACTAAATGTGATGTCACAGTGTCATGTTGAAGAACCGAGGCCTGGCAGTTACCTTTCTGGCAACAGGAGTGAGGTCGGGTTTGGAGGCCATGCTCTGGTTCAGTTTGTCCAGGTCTCTGATGTTGCCTGGCTGTACTTTGTTTTGGAGGTCCATGGTATCTTTTCTGGTATCAGCTGACTCCTTCAGCGGCTTCTTGCTGTCATCCACTTTCTTAGCTGCATCTGTGGACTCATCGTAGGCGTTCTTGATGGCAGTTAATGATCCTGAATGAGACAGAAAAACTCAACATAAGTATATTTTATAATAACACCATTTCAGAATATCTCTTTGAGAAACACAGTGATGTCCACTATGACATGATAATCGCATGCAGACTGGGGCAAAAACCACACAGTTATTTGCATGCAGAATAAATGTGTTATTAATGCCCATTTTAAAAATGGTGTATTTGAATATTTCTGCATATCGGGGTCCTTAAACAGTCTTGGAAAAAGCAGAGACTCTTATAGATTTAATGAGCTCATGTGTTCATGTGTGATGATGTTATTCTGTATAAAATGACCTGTTGGGACTTCTAGGATAACCACAGCCTTATGAACCTTTGCAACTACAAACTTGAAACCTGGGGCATTCAGAGGATGACCGGTGGTCCTCACTATGTTGACAGAAGTGCTCGCCAGAAAATGCACTTCTAGCAGAAATCTCCAAATATCAAAGATTTTGATAAATTCTTGAGTGGTCAAAATTGCACCAAATCTGTGTAACAAATGGTATAAACCCTCAAATTGCTGCAACAACTTATGAAACATAATTGAACATAGGTATGTCATCATACTTCCATCATAATGTTCTCAGCCCTTTTACACTCTGACGACCTGTTCATTTAATTCCATGTTTTATGTTGTATTCACTTGCCCATGCTTCCAAGGTTTCCTAGATTTAGTATCATGCTAATTTTGTTCCTCAGATGAGTTCCATTATCTCATCAGACCTCCCAGTTTGAGTCTTTTGTCTGACAATCCCAAATATCAACATTTGAATAGGCGCCTGACAGAAACACAATGTTTATTTCAGATTTATGACGTCACAATTTGACACACTGCTGAGAAGCATCGCAAATTAATCATCAGGTTCCCTTTTTTTCCCATCTCTAAAAGTGAGTGTGTAGCAGTGATTGGTGTGTTTTCTCTCTGACCTGAATTGTTTGGATTGACAGAGTTGTCCATTGCATCTTTCTTGTCTTTGTAGTTCAGAGTGAGGCGGTCCAGCAGAGCCTGCAGTCTGTCCAGCTCTGAGTCCAGACCAGGAGATCTCTCCAGAGGTGAAAGGTCATCGTTAATCTTGTCCATCTGTTCCCTGTGTTCAATTAGGTATCAGTGAGATAAAAAGTTAGCTAGTTTCCATCCAAGAATCAGAATAAGGAGAACACATAACATTTCTGAATATCAGAAAACATTTTCATGATGGGAGGCTTATAAAGAGCTGATTAGTGTTTTTAATCTCAGCCCCTCACCTGAGCGTGTTCAGTTTGGACAGAGCATCATCCGTCTGTGTTGTAGCAGCGGGTGGAAGGGAGATGGAGTTCTGGATCAGGGTCAGGCTGCCCTCCAGGGCGCGGATGCGAGGTCCAAAGTTTCCAAGATCACCATCACCTACAGGACCAGAAGGTAATCTGCGGGAGAATCTCTCCAGAGCGGAGCTGAGGTTCTGTCTTTGGGCATCCAGGGTGAAGAAGCAGGAGGGACATGTCTCGCAGCCAGGGAAGGAGTCACAGTGTCCTCGACTGCATGAGTCACAGCGAGTCCCGGTGACGCCGGGCCGACACAAACAGGACCCCGTCTTCCTGTCGCAAACTTCTGGAAGTGTTCCTTCAGCATCACAGCGGCACACTGTGGAGGAAGAGACGAGAAGATCAGGAGAAAAGAAACACATGTTGGAAGCTCAGGTGCACACACATGAACAAATACGTTCACTGCTGCACCCCAGTACCTCAGTCATAAATTAATTAATTAGTAGGTCAAGGTAAGTAAGGTAAGTCATGGAATTGTATAATATGTATACAGTATGTACTTGTTTTGACATAACCTAAACTTTACTCTTTGGGTGGACAGTGTAGCAAGACTGATACATCTTTTGTTTCCTGTTTTTGTCATTTGTTGTCCATCCTATAGTCACTTATAATATATGCTGCATGCCCTCTCCCCTCTGTCTATCTTCCTCTTTCCTGTCAATCTTCAACTGTTCTAATAAAGGAAAGAAAAGTCCCAAAATAATCTTTAAACCAAAAAATATATAAAAAATCTGAAACATACACATATGATGATAATCAAGCTCCTATTAAATCACTATTTTGCACAGTTATGGTTACAGACTATCTCCACCTCCCTACACTTGTAAACGCACAATTAACAATGAATTTGAGTGAAAACGTTGACCCCACATTGCCCTACACAACAGGTATTTTAACCTGTAATATTTTCAGTTACATTCTACGTTTGCCTTTTCTTTTTCATATCGCTACACTGAAGAGTACTAATAAAAGAGGCCCACTTTAGGGTTGAATGAAGCCACCATGCAACAGACTTGGGTCGTGTCATAATGGAGGTATTAAGGATGAACCAATCTGGTACAAACAGGTTTAATGAGATGTCAAGAGTCTGTGCTAAACATGGCATCTGTGTGTGAACCTGAGGTTTTTACAAACCGGGTTACCAAAATGTGAATTTATAAACCCAGTGTAAAAACAATTAAACAAGGTCAACTTTGTTTTGCCATGTCTGAGACAGCAAACTAAACTGCAACCTCCAATGGAGGTAAAGGTATAACATCCCACCAATCCAACAACAAATAGAGTCACCAGAGAGAGCTGACTCACATTTGCAGCCTATGAGAGGGTCTCCGTATGCGTTCTCTGGGCACTCGGTACATGTCAGGCCTCCAAATCCTGGTCTGCACTGACACTGACCTGTCATCTGGAAACAAGGAAGCAACAGTTTACTTTCATCTAAATGTTTACCTATTTCTATTTTATTCTAAGTAATTTGACTTGTACTTGAGTTAAATATTCCAGCACTCGTTGCGGGTAGAGGTTATACCTGGTCACAGGTATCACTGTATGACCTGGTGGGGTCACAGCTGCAGGGTTGGCAGCGCCCTGACAGGGACGGTTTCCAGTAGCCTCTTGAACACACGTCACAGGTCCGGCCATGGAAGTGGGAGCGACAGGGACACTGGCCGGTCATCGGGTCACAAACATCTGACAGGGACCCGTCTGGAGAACAGGAGCACTCTGGACAGCAGGGGTAACATCAGAGTTAGGGAGATGAACCGGACACACACACTTCAGATTCCACACAAGTATGCATAACTATGTCTGTGATGTACTATTAGTGGCAGTAACAGTGGTAGAGTAGAGAAGGTACAGTACGGAGCCACAGAAAGGTCGAACATTGACCTCAATTAAAGAATTAAAGGGCCAGTGTGAATGATCTGGCGGCATCAAGTGGTGAAGTTAAAGATTGCAACCATCTGAAACTTCTCCCGTGTGCGGAGGAGAGGAGGAGAACTACGGTGGCCAACAAAAAAATGGGAATGTATCTATTGTCTGTTCTGGGCTACTATAGATATATATTTATATATGTAGTTAGATGACTCACTGGAGCAGCCCAGAGGGTTGGAGGGGCTCAGGTCGTAGTAGCCGCTCTTGCAGCGGTCACAGCGGGGACCTTCAACATTCACTTTACACAGACAGGAGCCCGTGCTGTCGTCACAGCGGCCCCCATTCACTGCCCCGTCAGCGCTGCAGACACAACCTGGCACCAACACAAACACCCGTCAGAAATTGCATCAAAATGTTCCACCGTCATATTTTGGAAGGACTTTTCACAGATGAAGCACTTACGAATGCAGGCATCGGGGCGGTCCATTCGGCTATTGGGGTTGGGCTGGTAGCCCGGGACACACTGGTCACACTTTGGCCCTGTGGTGTGGTGCTGGCAGCCCTCACACAGACCTCCGCTCCTCCGCCCGCTGGCCTCGTACACCGCCTGGTCAAAACGACAGCGCTGTGCGTGGTTGTTGCACTCACAGCCTGAGGAGAGGGCAGTGGGGTTAGTTTAACTTTACAGCACATACAGTATGGGTTCATGATTCAAATCAATTCATACATTTAATTTAAAGTGACTTTCTTTCATGTATCGCAAGGATTGTTTTAATTAGATATATTTGTACAGATTGTTAGATTTCATTTCATTGTATGTCTGTGCACAGGTGTCTTATGAAAAATAAAGTGTCTATGCTATGGTTATGTATGTTATTATCTTGATGGTGGGCAAAACTTCCATGTCTTTGTGGCAAATTGGAGCGGCATTCGATATTTTGTCTGACAGATGCTACCTCCATGTTTTTTCGACAGTACCATGACATTATGATGCTGATCACCGTGGTCTGGAGAGACTGTGATGGCTATGGGTGAACTCTTACGTTTGCAGGTGTGGGTGTTGCCCTCCTCCGCAGGTCTCCAGGGCAGATCAGTGTAGAGCTCGGCACAGCGCTCACAGTTCACGCCTGCTGTGTTGTGCTGGCAGTCACACTGAGGGTGAACCTGCACAGAGATACAGAACAGGCTCATGAAGACATGTTTGATCAAAGGTATGACATCACTGAGCTATCCCAGAAAGCACTTTCAAGGGAAGTTGGAAGAAAATATAGTTCAAAACAGCACACAGATGTTCTCATATGATATTGGGCAAGAGGCGAGGTCTTCGTACGTACTGGCCCTTCCATGCAACCATATTGAAGGTTCTCTGCTGAATTTCTTTTCTTTGATTCTAAATTTGAGGATGAATGAGGAACAATAATGTCGCGGTAGCCATGAGGGCTGAGCTGCTTATTGAACAGTGCAGAGAGTAGATCAATGTATGGACATGTAGATTTGTTGACAGTTTTGTCTCGTTCCATCATTGTACCACCTGCATTTTTTGTAAGTCTTCAGGCTTGCTGTCTTACTTGGGCAAGACACTTCACCCAAAATTGCTCCCGAAGGTTGTGCCATCGGTGTGTGAATGTGTATGAATGTTAGTTAGCCCTGATGGGCAGGTGGCACCTTGCATGGTAGCCCCTCCCAGCAGTGTATGAATGGGTGTGAATGGATGAATCATAACTTTACCATTTACAGAGGCTCCAATAACAAGACTAATATCTGTCTCGTATCTGAGACGGAAATAAACTGGAAGCAGCAGGAAACAACTATAGCTGATTCAAGCAAAACATCTGTCTCCCCCTCAACGCCTTCACACATACCTGTACGCTGTCGGCCAGCTGGTTGTTGTTGGTGCCGCGCAGGCATCGGTTGGCGTGTCCATGGCACATACAGCTGCCCATCACCCTCATCTCCTTCAGGGCATAGAACCTACTGAGAGCTCTGCCTGGAGGCTGTGGCACATCTCCCAACTCGGTGAACCTCACCCTCAGCCCCGTTAACGGAGACGCATCTGTGGGTGAGACGGCTGTCAGTCAGCGGGCTACAACCTTTAACCGGGTGGAGTCATGTACGACGGACAGAGACTTACCTTCTATTTTTTGGCTTTTGGAAGCTGGGACATAAGCATACTGACGCAAGGGACTGAATTCGATCTGGAGAGGAGAAATGTACACAATGTTATACTGTATATAAATCACGGTTTTCTCCATCATATAATGTTTTTGTTTGTTTCACAAAACTGCACAACACTGTCATCTTGTATTTCACCAAACCTCACTTATGTGTGTTATGTGTGTGTCCTTATCTCTACTATACATTATGTCTGTGTCTTCAAAGTGATACAGTTATATTAGTCATGAATTCAATTTAAAGCATTTATTACAAAACTGTAAAAATATACCCAGGTTGTAGAAAAACTACAGATACTTAGGTCAAAATGAAAAAAAAAGCATCCTATAAAAATAGCAGATTTGATGACAAAACTATAAACAAGATTTATTACTGTATTGCTTTTCCCTAAAAGCTTAAAAGCTTAAAATTGAAATGAAGACCTGTTCATCTCAGAAAGAAAATATGAATGCAAATAAGCTGCTGATTGAAGTAATAATGATACCAACTGTTGACAGTATTAGCAGTAGTGTTTGTCCTGCAGATAGTTCTCATAAACAGTTGGAACCATCGTCCTTGACTGAAGACGAGGTAAAGCAGTTGTTTTGCTTACCATGTGATCTTGGTAGGGGTCTTCTCCAGTAGGGGGCAGCGTGTAGCAGTACGTGGCATCCAGGGAGAGCGGCGTTTTTGTGGGAATGCCCGGAAAAGTTCTTTGACAGTCAGTAGCCAAGTAGAGGGCGGGCAGCCACGACTGGCCGTTATCCAGCGTCCTCTCTATGACAAAGGCACTGGGACGAGGACCCTGCAAAGAAAACACAAATGCTCTGTTTGTACTGAAATGTGCTTCATCCACTGTAATATTGTGATTTTTCAAAAGTAGTAGTAGTAGCATCAAAACATGAATGATAGAGGTGACCACCCTGATGATGTTCATGTGATCCAGCAGTGATGACAGACTGTGTCATACCTTGAAGCTGAGCACCACGTTGTCAAGCTGGAACAGGTCGTCAAGGTCCAACTGGAGAGTGACTGGATTCACCCCTACAGGACAAACAGGCAGAAGATTAGTTTTCACATACTTGATGTTGTTTTGTTTCCTGCAGCTAGAGTCTAGCTGTCTATAATGACTGTAATACATAGTCTGCCTATACCCTAATCACTGCCTGCCATTATGAATCCAGATTTAAGGTTTTCAGGGTCATATTTCCTCACCACATGCTTTGGAGGATTAAAAAATGAAATCCATTTTGTCACACTGCATCAGGGTTAGCTAGCTCACAGTAGCGTAACATATCCATCTCTACCTAATGGTGTGTGGTGATATGAAAACCTAAAAGGTCTTTCAAATTATGCTTTGTTTAATGTATTTATATGAATTATTAAGCACATTTAGATATAAAAAATAACTAGCTTTGTAAATTACACCCCAGTTAAAAAAAAAGAAGTCTGAAAGAAATCCTTTAGATCACATCACCGGTCATATTGTACATTTATGTATTTAACAATATAGGCAACTTTTTACAAAATATTCAATTTCTTTGTATCTTAATATCAAAATCCAATCATCTTTACTCTCTGTATGATGTGTGCTTACGTAAGCTAGGACCAACCAATTTCCACCAATAATATCATGACATCCATCCATCAATCCGTGACTTTTAGAAACAAGGGAAGTGTGTGTGGAGCCAAAGCCCTCTGCAGCTCTGGATCGCACTACATTCTTGGTCCAATTGAATGTGAATAATTTGATTTAAATCCCTCTTGTACACTGCTCAAATATTCTGTTCCACTGGGGAACACTTTACTTTAATTGAACCCTTTGGTAGCACCTCTACCGCTCACCAAATGGTATGGGCCCCGACAAAATAGCTGCAAGAGGACAGGCACTTCAGCCCAGTTTAGAGTGAGCAAAAATGGAAAGGTCTCTGATTTACATATCTATAAAACAAGGTATGCTTTGAAATATAGCACTTTAGTCCTGCCAATATGAGCATCATTTAGTTCTTTGCCCACCTTTCCTGGACTGCCACCATCTATCTGGTCCAGAGGTGGACAGGGCGTCCCGGACAGTGTGGGCCAGCTGGCTGTTTGGGTTCCTGGAGTCACACGGACAACACTTCATCCTCCTCTGAGGAAGAAAAAGCAAACAAAATCAGTAACAATGGACTTTCCTGCAGAGTTACATTGTAACGTGTGGCGTGTGCACGTGTGTAATTGTGTCACTGTACATGTCACTGCTGTTTGTCCTGAAACTGACCCAAGGACCAAAGACCAACTTTCAAATCTAGACTCCATTCCTCCCTGCTGTGCCAGTTTGATAAGCTGTGTCACTGAGCAGGTCACGCAGAAAATCAATGAGCCTCAGATGACTAGCGGCTTTAAATTGTGCTAAAGAACGTTGGGATTCCGCTGGTTAACAACAACAGGGCTGGGAAACTTTGCCACAGTTTCAGATGAGGAAGGAACAACGTGCTGCACTTTTTGTACAAATTCAATTTCATCAAACACCTGTGGAACTTGACTTTTGAACACAGGGTAAACAAATTCATTGTGAAATACAAACAGACTCCACCAACACAATTAATCAACAATTGTAGACGTCTAATACAGCTTGAAAGAAATAATCATTAGAATTCATCCAAAAGAATATTTTAGGTGAAGTGTGCATTACATTACATTACATGTCATTTAGCTGACGCTTTTATCCAAAGTGACTTACAATAGTGCATTCAATCATGAGTACAAACTCAGAACAACAAGAATCAATAATCAATAATCACTAAAGTACAGTTTCTTCAATAGAGTTAAATTACAAAAATTACAGAAAATTACAAAAGTGCTATCAATAAGAGACATCAAAGTGCTATTAGAGTGCTAGTACAGTGCTACCTTCCTTATTCAAGGTGTAGTCGAAAGAGATGCGTTTTTAGTTTTCGACGGAAGATGTATGCATGGACCAACACACACACTTCTTATTGAATAAAATACAAGAGAGCAGAGAATCTTTTTCCAACTCTGATGAGCTACGTGCTGTTTATGAAGACACCCAGTATGTTTAGGAAGGTATGCACTTAATTCCCGACACGAGTGCTCTCATCACTGACAGCTTTCTCCAGTCAATATCCAGTAGCCCCTCCTCCGTTCTGGGTCCTCTGACCATGGCTGCCACTCTGGCACACAGACCATGGCTGCTCTCCATGTGGGGAAAAGTTCCCTCTGGGTTGCTTTAGTGTTACAACATGAAGGCCTTGCTAATGTTTTCCACTCCAGCTACGTGTCTCGACTTACTCCCCCGCATTAGGAAGGAAATTTACGATAAAAGTTGCTCAGATTTGTTTTCAACGGAGGACAAGGCAGAGGTCAGCTCTGGCTAAAGGCTAGATAAAGCTCAGCCCAAGTGTCCTTGAGAGAGACACTGAAGCACAAGTTGCTCCCCGGGCTGCACTGCTCCTTATGCTTGTGAGTTAAATGCAGAGGTCAAACGTATGTATGTGACAATTAAAGTAAAGTTGAGGCCTTCAGTGGTACTATTGATGGCTTTAAAGTAATAACATGGAACGCTTTCATAATGTAAATGAGACAATATTAAACCGTAATCTGATAACCTGGATTTCAGCTGTAGCTTCTCCTACTGGTCCGGAGTTATAAGCTACAACAACAATTAGTGACAACACAAAAATAAGCGGTGACTATGACTAAACTTATTAGAAATAACGCAATCATCAATTAATCAATTAACCATCATATCGTGTGTTTGCCCTTTTATGGATTATTCCTTACATTTTTTTCCTCTTTTTGGTGAAACCAGCTAGCATTTTCCCCTTCGTGCTAAGCTAGGCTAAACTAACCAGATGCAAACAAAAGCATTTCCTAAAACGATGTGTGTGTGTTTTTTTTTTACATCAATAACTGTCATATATTCCCTGTATGGACACATTTAGTGATCCTCACCAGCTCCCTTCAACTTACATGCACTCAATGTAAAGTGTGTACATCTTGTAGCATTGCAAACCAGTGAGCCATATCTAATCTCAGGTGATAACTAAGGACTTCACCCTCTCAGAGAGATTCCTGTTTACCACCTCTTCACTTCAGTTACCCGCTTAAACATGTCAGGGAGGTTCTTCTTAACTTTGTAGGTTTAAACAGAGTCAACGTGTTTTTTTGTTTTTTTCACAAGGTCTGTGGATTTTGGCACCGCAGTGTCATCTCCAACACACATGCAAACACACGCTCGCTGCCAGCTGACTGGTTGTTAGTTATGGTTTAAAGTCTACAGCGCACATGATGATAAGATGAGTTTAACTAAATCTGTGTCTGTACTGAAACCAAGGTTACATTTGACATATGCAGTTACATTGTTAACGGCACTACTTTATGTTAACTAGTGTGCGAAGACTACAGTGAATGTAGGTGTATGGTCATCTTATCATTATAGCATAAATAATATATAGTTTCATAGTTTATAGTGTTCAAAAACACCTGAAAACTATATAGGAAACTTTGTTCACATGTATACATTATAGATTTCAGGGATGACTTTCCCGTTTCCTCAAAAAAATTGAGGTTAGCGATTCAGGAAAAATTATTTGGTCCTCTGATGAAATCTGTAATTAATAACTTTTCTAGGATACATTTAATAAATTTAGCAACCCCACCAAAAATAACTGCAGGAATGATTTTCACCTCCTGTTCCCTCGACTTGAAGTCGGCGTGTTTTTACATGCCTGAAATAAGTTTGTTGCTGAAGAGATTTGAACGTTTTGTTCTACAAAATAAAATACATCAGTAAATAGGAATGATTTTCACTTCCTGTTCCCTCGACTTGAAGTCAACGTGTTTTTACATGCCTGAAATAAGTTTGTTGCTGAAGAGATTTGAACGTTTTGTTCTACAAAATAAAATACATCAGTAAATAGGAATGATTTTCACTTCCTGTTCCCTCGACTTGAAGTCAACGTGTTTTTACATGCCTGAAATAAGTTTGTTGCTGAAGAGATTTGAACGTTTTGTTCTACAAAATAAAATACATCAGTAAATATCCCTCTGGTGAAAGCTTTTACGTGTCTGAAAAAAGGTAGTCGCTAACAAGTGGCTAAATGAGATGAGTAGATGCCGAGTTTTCTGCAATAAATCAAAATCCAATGAAAAAAAACAATAATCTTTTAGTTTAGTGAACCAGAGATGCTAATTTCCAGGTTGGCCTACAAAAATACGTCATCCCTCTCGCGGACTGCATGTGGTCCACAGCAGACCTTTACAGGCCACGGCTCATTGGCTGCGGTTCACTTTTGCTGCTGGATATACTGAACTCGTCTTCACGTCCCTGGAGTCAACAACAGCGCTGCAAGCAATCGGCCCGTTCCACAAACAGGCACTTGTATACAATTATCATTACCATACATGGAATACCTGATGAGTCTCACAGATGATGTCCCACCCCACCAAATCATCATTACACATTACTTCTTAGAAAACCAGGTACTTGCAGCACACTGACGCATAGTCAACAAGATCTGACTAGTTTTATATGATGGCAGTGAGGGCTTTCATCATTGTTGTAGTCATGCATGCATGCGTTTGTGTCAGATCTGAGATGCAGCTGAGGGTTCTTGCCCATACCTGTCTGGATGAGGTGTGGCTCAGGTATAAAAACTAAAAGGGAAAGCGTTGATCAATGAGAGAGTCCACGCCTAACACAGCTATCCCTTCCCTGAGGCAGATTCTGCTTCCACACAAGGTTGAATCTGCCTCAGGTATGGAAAGTATGAACGTTACGAAACACCAACACAAATATTAGTATTTCTGCTCTGTCTTTCTATATTTAGGTGACCTTAGTGAAGATCAAAAGGAAAATCACTGAACGTTGAAACATGAGGCAACTTTTACTCAAGTACTGTACTTACTAGTACTGTACCATTATTTCCAGGGGCTGGGACTTAACTCATCATACTATACTGATTTATCAACTGCATTTCTGAGGAAATATTGTACTTTATCCTTCACTATTCTTATTATAGTTGCACGAATACAAAACTAAAATAGTGCACCTATAAAATGTAATCTCGTTATACACAATACCACATTTAAACATCAAACTTTAGCAAGATACCTGTATTAAAGAAACACTTCCTGTATTGCAAACAAAGGTTTTTATCTCACATTTAAAGGTGCTTTTCTTCCTCTGAGCAAATATAAAAAATTGCAACATTGCAGCCTTGACTCTTGCTCACTGTATGTCTCTCTTATTACAAAATCAGCATTTTAATCCAATATTGGGCTGTTTGTGCTGAGCCAGCAGATAGTGCATATTCAGACGGTCGGTCAAAGAGTACAGTTGCAACATGATGCTCTGGCACCGAAATCAGACTCTTTCACAAATGGACAGTGGGCAGTCTGGCAAAAAAACACCACAGCCTCCATCCTGTCTGTCTGCTCACCATGACCCCTGCACCGCGCACCTCCCGACTGGATTATATGAAGCCAGAAATCAATATTTTAGATAAATATTCTTACCAGCTTACTGATTTATTACATTTGATCACTGCGGCATTCTAGTGATTGATACAAATTCAGTGCAAAAGTGGCGACACAAAGACGCCTTTGATCCGCAGAGATGAAATGCTATTTAAACACAGGACTGTGCTCCTACCTGTTGGTACGGGGTGCAGTAGATCTCGGACTCCATGAGGCCGCAGGTTGAAGAGGCATGGAGCCTCTGACCCCTGCCCAACAGCAGGTCATTGCTGGGCGGGTAACAAGCCCCCTGAGAGCAGTCAGTCTGGGCCTGTGATACTGCGGCTATGGCTGTCAGGAGGAAGGCAGCACAATAAGACATGAATGACAATGTGGCGTAAGCATGTATAGGACCAATATCAGTAATCAAAAACATAATTATCCCAGTTTATCAGGACAAACAGTGGAAGCAGACATTTCTTTTAATGATGTGAGATTAACACAACATTTGTATTCATGATTAGAACACACTTTTTCTCTTGAAAAATAACTTGTGTGGCTTAACAAACCATGTGCGTATGAATGAGCGTAACGGCGTGTGTGTGCATGCGTGTGCATGTGTGAGTATGTGTGTGTATGGGTTAGTAGAAGAAGAGGAAAACACTCAAAGCAAAGTAGATCCTCACCACAACAGTAAAGTACAGTAACTGTAACTCTATCACTCAGACACCAGGTGTGGACCTTTAACTGATAAAGTACAGTTGACTTTACTCGTGTTCAACACAACAAAGCTCAGCGGTGTGCAACAACACTATCACAGCAGCAACAAGCACTACAGTTATGTTACTCAGCCAGAATGGGACTCGGCGGTCCGTTAAATACGCAATAAGACGGTAACAGGGACGTTAAGCTTAAACAAACCAACAAGGCCAAACACAGTGTGAACTTTCTCTGCCCAGACAACACTTGAGATTGCTTCATAGCGATCGACGTGTTTCTTATTTTCTTTCATCTTCACGTTATTACGTTATGTGAATAATCCTAATCAATAATTACATTTTTAGACTGAAATAGAAATCCTTTTTATTTGTCATAGTACATACATACATGAAATGTGTTCTCTGCATTTAACCCATTCTAAGGAGCAGTGGGCTGCCCTGAGCGGCGCCCGGGGAGCAATTTTAGGGTTCAGTGTCTTGCTCAGGGACACTTCGACATGTGAGCTATGGGGGGACTAGGGATTGAACTGGCTACCTTGTGGTTGCGGGACGACCACTCATCCCCCTGAGCTACAGCCGCCAAACCTGTTCCTGCCAGATCCCAACATGTTTTCACAAACGATTAAACAAAACAGAGACATGACAGTGACTATTGTCCAAATGTAGCTTTTGATTATAAAATAAAACCATATAGATATATCACGCTCACATTTTTACCAAACCAAGTCTAAACTTCCTCTGCATAAACTCAACCTTCTGTCCCTTAAATACTGCAAAGATTTCTAGCCAAAAGAAAAAGCACTGGATAATATGAGAATTGAAGACTAATATTAAGAAGCTGTTAACTATATATATGGCTATAATAAAAAGCTTATTTCCTTCTCTCTGCTAGAAAAGAATGGAGGGATCAGTGTAATCAGCTGCTGCAGTGTGTTGCAGGGTGAAAAAGCTGCTGAAACCCTATGAATGTAAACATCTGGTGTGGAAAGTTTAAGGTGAAAGTTTCAGGACACTCTTGAAACAGAAAGGGGACACTTGAGAGACAGTTAAAATATCAAAGCAAAATAAAAAAACTTACCAGCTAGAAGTAAAAGTATTCTCATGTTGCGTCCCTCCTATGAAAAAGTCTGGTACAGACGAGAAAAAAGAAAAGAAAATATCAGCCGGCAGAAACAACCAAATACAATCAAAATCCTTATTTCCTGATGTGAGACTCACCTGGCAGTCTGTATTGTATCCGCTCGGGTGTCTGCTGTATTAAATTGCATGTTGCTGCCAAGCTGCTGCTTTATAAACACCGCCTCACCTGGACGGAACAGTGTGTGTCAGTGACACACCCTTCCCCTCCACTCCCTTCACTCATGAATCAACACACACACACACACCTACACACACACACACACACACACACACACACACACACACACACACACACACACACACACACACACACACACACACACACACACACACACACACACACAGGCAGACGGAGACACTTAGTCAACACAAAGACACCAAGGAGCACCAAACAAACTTAGTTAAGGTGTACTACTAAAACACTAAGAACATAAAGCTGAGCTTAAATTATGACATCTACTCTTAGAACTAATTATAGAAAAACTATCAAATTCATTCTTGTTTATGTTCAGGCTAAACAAATCTCTTACAATCTTTCAGGGTCCCAGAGGATAATAACTTTGGTGATTCTCTGACTTTTCTTGTGACACCAGGTCAAAATCTGAATATGTCCAATACTTTGATTAATGACGATATGCCTGCAGAACTAACGGCATTCCTATGTTAGCATGCTCACACAGTAAGCTAAGATGGTAAACATGGTAAACATTATGCCTGCTAAACATCAGCATGTTAGCGTTGACATTGTGAACATTTTAGCGTGCTAATGTTAGCGTTTAGCTCAAAGGACGCTGCTAAGTAGCTACAAATTGCTAGAAAAGTGACTAAATGAAGTATCCTGTACTCAAAGCAGACGGTATGCACACCAAGATAAGTATATGTTTCAGTGTGCTGTGGATGCACACTGAAACTGATAAGAAGAAGTAGTCATAAATGAGAAGTACAATTTGCTCAGTTTAAGAGAGTGTGGTTGATTGAGGCTGTTGTCCCACGATGCAATGCACAATGGAAATAGGGGGATGGGCTGATGGAATGTAACACAATGCACCGCATATTTTCTATTATTCATACAGACTATCAAAGTACATTAATTACTTGTATACTTAGTGCCAAGACTTTCAATATTTGTGGTCTTAACGTGATCAGGCTGTGTGGATGTTTGGCTCAGTTGCAGCTGACAGACATAAAATGAAATTCCTTAAATGCCAGAATCTTAAACTAGCATGTCTCGACAAAGTCAAATATGTCAAAGACATAATGTAGGAGTATTGATCTTTAACAATGTATTTATTCATCTCTTTTAATGTATGTCGTTACACTGTTAACTGGTTCGTGGTATTTTCCATTCACAAAACAGCACAGTTCTGTGGGGACAGAGAAGGCCACTCCTCCCTCCCCAGACACAGTACCTGCCCTGTAGGCAGTGTTTGAGCTCTGCCAGGCTGTGTGGTAACTCTGCTGTGTGCTGGAGTGCCGCTGATCATCACCTTAGTCTTCAGAAATAGTAGCCCGAGGGCCAGCTGTACAAGCATGCATTTTTTTCCCCGTTTTCCAGACACTGACTAAGTCCAGGTACAGGGTGTGTCTTCTGACTCGACTTACACAAACACGCTCAGAGGCTACTGCACATACAGTTTCAGACAAGTACCGTCACGCCTTCAATCACGCTGGATAGGAGCTGTGATTTATTTCTTAGTAACGGCCTGGTGTTAGCTCTCCGTTCACTTAGTTACAGTGAAACGGAGCATCGGCTGCTTTATTGAAGTTATTGGTATCATAAGGAGATAAACATCAAGACAGAGAAATAAGCAAGAAACACGTAAGACCTTTTATACACGTATGTGTTCGTAAATGTTTCTGCACTAAATGTTGTTATTGTAGGTAGATATTTGGATCAACTAAGACATAGATTGTCAGACATCTGCGCGCGCGCGCGCGCGCACACACACACACACACACACACACACACACACACACACACACACACACACACACACACACACACACACACACACACACACACACACACAAATACTGTCTAGAACTTTACAGTAATATTCTTATAAAATAAAAACTTTTTAGATACAAATGAAAATCAAATATTTTCAAATAACCCTAAAGCAAAAATACATGGAAAATGTTCTAATTGGCAAGTATCAATATTAGAAAATGAGTAATAAATAACAAATGTACACATTTATAATTTTTTTCTGAGGCAAGAGTTGTTTTTTGGTGAGGGCAAAACTCCCTAAAGAGGTTAGATCAACAGTTACTTTGATTCGTCATGCAGGTGTGAGTAATACTGATGATTTTAATGACAGATCCCGTTCATCTAGGTGTGCCAGTAAGTCATCCCTGTGACCAGCATCCGCAGAAGCGCGGCTGCAATTAAAATAGTCTATTATAGATTAAAAGCAATTTGATTGGAGCACTAAACTAAAAGGCTAGTTCTAAAAGTTAAAAAGTTATTTTTGAATGCCAGTTCAGAACAAAAACTGACAGGCTTGCCTTATTTTTGAATTATTTCAATAACGATCAAACAATAACCAAAAATCAAATAACACCTTCCTGTTTGTGTTTTAAGAATTTTTTTGAAATGTTGAAAGTTGATTTCATCACTTCATGTCTGCTTATCGTCATCACGTCACTGCACTTCCTGTGCTGCTCCTGTTAGTCAGCAGCGTGTGTGTGTGTGTGTGTGTGTGTGTGTGTGTGTGAGACGTGTGGTCAGCTCCGTGCTCTGTTCTGTGTGGTTCCACTCCGACCACAGGTCACAGCAGCAGCAGCAGAAAGGAGGCAGGGGACTGGGTTTACACAACCTTTCACCTGATTGAGTGACTGTTGATGTGGAAGATTCACATGGACTCTCTAGTCACCTGTAGGGCAACAACTGACCACAAATCACGGAGGAACGTCATGTGTTCATTCCTGTTTTATTTTTGATATAATCCTCACCTATGACTGAATAGAGACCTTTTTCAGTGTTCATCCTGCGCCATTGTTTGTAGTAGTCCTTTAAACGTAATCTGTAAAGCACGAATCAATGACTTAGTTTCTCTGACGCAGAAACGATGTCAGCAGAGGACTTTGATACTGTGCCATATGGATAAAAGGTATGGAAACTTTTGGGGTAACACTATAATGAGCTGTGTTCAGGCAAAACTGAGAGGCTTAGTTTATGTCGTTAAACAAGAAACATTCTAGATCAAATCTGTTAATTATAGGGCTGAAGTCAGCTCAGTGCTCTACATATTAAGAAAACTCGTGCAAATAGACGAAACAAAAGTTAATATAAGAAAATAGCTTCACCAGACAACATGATGCAACTAAATAAATAGTTGCATGCTGCAACTAAATAAAGACATTCATACTTTGACACAACACATGCAACCTATAGGTGCTCTGAGGGGCACAATGGAAATTGTTTGTCCGTGTGTGTGTGTGTGTCATCATGGTAACATGTGTTCCAGGAGACACCTACTGCAGCAGGAACAACCACAGAAGAGGTTTGGAGTACCTTGCCAGGTGTCGCTGCCAGATTGTTGCAACTGTAAAAGATGCATTCACAAAACTTTCCAGATGCCTGGTAGAGCTCAAAGGTGAAGGTAGACTTTGAAGATGGGTGTGGTACAAGCAAGATCACCGTGAGTTCAGGGGTAGGAAGTAAGGGAGACATGCCATTGTATAGAAATGTTTCTTTAATTTGCTTGTTTATTAACAATTCTTAACATTTGGGTATGATGTTGTGTAAGGTATGGCAAAGCACATTTGGTATCGTACCTCACTTGTTAAGAGGTCACACACACACACACACACACACACACACACACACACACACACACACACACACACACACACACACACACACACACACACACACACACACACACACACACACACACACAATATATAGACTCAAGGTCCCTTTCATTTAATAATTATTTTGTATTGAGCCAAAGTAGATTATACATAAATAATGTTTGATGTGTGTCAATGCTCATTTCCATTTATATTAATAGGATGAAGAATACAATATGTTTTAACATTTTAGTTCTTTTGTCTGTCATATAATTTTTGGGGGGATTTTAACAGTATAAAAAATAAGCAAACTAAAAATAGAAATTATTTATTTATCTAATTAAATAAAAACATATACAAAATAGTTTTTTTTAAATGAAATAAATGTGTATACTAAATAAAGGGAAATGCGATTAATATACTTATTTTTTACATCATTCTAATAGCTTTGGTATTACTTCAAATGAAATGGCGACTGCTTTAATGATTAAGGCAGACTGGGTAACACTTATGACTTCATTGTGGTCTGTTAGGGATCAATTCCAGTTGTTTAGCCTGTTAAGATTTCTTCTCTTACACCTCCGTTTGACAGAGGTTAGGGTTCTCTTTACTCGTACAGCTGTGATAAATTCATCTCATAGATTCAACTCTGTCCAAGTCTATTTGGCAAATGAAAAATGAAATGAAAAGTGAATGTTTGAGGAAATGTTTCTTTAATTTGCTTCACTGTAATGGGCCAACACTCAACTGGGTGAAAGTTTCTGGCTCAGAAATCCTCCGTGCTTCTTGAATATTCAGCAGCTGTCACAGTGTGGGTGGAGAGAGTGGGGCTATAAATGGCTGCAGCATGCAACAAAGGTGTGTTCTTGCCACAAACTGGAGCTCATGAGTAGGGTCAACCTGTGACTGGAACAAACAACAAAGTACATCACGGTAAGGCATTATGCTTCCTTTTGAAATATCGGCAGTTATAGTGTTTAAGCTTTGTGCCAAATCTGCAGCCATGGAATATTAGACTGCGGTTACATGAGTGTGTTTTCAGAAAGCACTTTCTTATTGCCTTGTGTTGAGTTGATACCTGGTCTAATGGCTGCAGAGTTCCCAAAAGCCAAAGTAATGTCTTATGCCGTGTTCACACCGGACGCGGCGCGAATTATCGCGCCGCGTTCACCGCGGAAGTTTAGTCGCGCGAGTGAAACGAGGGTGTTCACACCAAACTCGAAACATCGCGCCGCGAAAGGGGCGTGGCTTATCTCAGTCACTTGTCTCTGTGAAAGGAGCTTACATTTCCGCTATCGACCATGGAATAAATAGCCACTAGTTTTGCTTTATACTTGTTGTGGAAGTTCCAAACATATCGGAACATGAAACGCCCTCGTGTATGGGTTCATAACATCATCCGTAGCCGCACACAGCTCGGTGAATTTCTCCGACTCCTCCAGGAAATGCGTCTGGCTTCTCCGTAAAACGGATACCGATTCTGCCACCCACCATGGAATTAACCACTAGTTCTGCTTTATACTTGTTGTGTAAACTCCACATGTGTCGGAACATCAAACTCCATGGAGTCTGGGTTCATAATATTATCCGTAGTCCCACAACAGTGTCTGAATGACGGCCGCTGCCAGCGCTGGTTCAGGCGAAGCAGCAGCAGTTTCATTCGGGACCGGCAAGACGGCGGTGATGATGGGCGGAGCTTCTCAACGCTGATTCTCAACGCTGATTGGCTGCCGCAACTTTGCGTCACGCGAATTCTCCGCTGGAGTTGGGAGAATTGAACTCACGCGAATTCGCGCCGCGTCCTTCGCTCTGTTCGCCCCTCGTCAAACGCTCTGTTCGCGCCGCCTCAAACGCGTCTATCGCGCCGCCCCGCGAAAAAATCGCCGATTCGCGGGGCGGCGCGTCTGTGGACTGACTTTGCATGTAATCTGGTCGCGCCGCAAATTCGCGCCGCGTCCGGTGTGAACACGGCATTAGACTGCAGTTTTTTATAACAGTTAATCATTGTAAATGCAGTACCTTTGGCTACTTTGTGAATGGTACATTTGCACACCTGAAACCATCTAATGTTGTTCATTTTTAACAGGTCTTCATCCAACCTTCAACATTGCCTCTCAGCCATTGAAAATGGAAAGCATGAAGGAGTTGATCCCCTTCGCCAAAGAGATGCTGAGTCAGAAACCCAGCCGTGGTTTGCTGAAGGTCTACCTGGTGGGTTCGGTGTTTGCAGTGTTGGGGACGCTCATTGGCCTGGTCGAGACCGTGTGTCACCCTTTCTCCTCTGGTGAGCCCATGGACGCAGAGATGGTCCTCATGTTGGACCGGGAGCAAAGAACTGTTGAGGCCGAGGTACAGAGCGAGGCTGAGGATCAAGAGGAGGAGGAGGAGGAGGAGGAGAAGCTGACTCATGAAAAAGGGGCTGTGACCCAGAGCACCAACTTCTACAAGACCCATGAACTGAGCCAGCGAAGCATAGCCAACCGGCTGCATGCTTCCTGAAGCCAAAGGGGTCAGGCCCTAGTGACTTGAGATATTTATCAGGGAACTGCTCCTGCAACACAACACGTACATAATCTTAAGCTTTAGAGACAGAAGTGTCTGAGCTGCCTGACCTTCTGTGCTGCCTGTCCTTCTGTGCTACAAGTGCTGTCGGAAATGTTTCTCAGTATGCCTTTACGCATTGGATGCACATGAAAGACCCCCGGAGGCTCCAGTGGAAGCCTTCATGGGAAAGTTGAGACTTTTGTCTCATGTCCATAATGCAGTATATAGTATAAGAGAAGTGCACATCGAGTCAGACAGGGATTGGGATCCTCCGATTGGAAGAATTGTTCAATGTCAGAATAAGTTTACTTGAAAAACAGTAATTTCTTTCTTATTCATCCCTGGAGAAATGTTTCTTTACTGAATGTTGGTCTGGATATGAGTCTAGTCAGGGTTACACGATATGAAAACTCTGAATGAGCCTTGCAATACATGTGTGTGCTACATAAAAAACGTTTTTAACAGCAGACAGACAAAAAAATACTTGCTACCAGGTTCATTTTGTTGATGTTTTACAATCCAAAGTTGGGAGGCTGAAGTTATGAGTTTATGAGCAGTACCTGAAGGCAGCGTGGAGTTGAGAGTCTGGCTGCAGTAAGCTGCTGTGTAGCGCCGCCTGTCGTCTGGTGGATGTATCTGATCACAGATACATTGTGTTCAAGGGGAGCAGCGTTATGCTATGTGTATATACTGTACATATAAAATCATTTTCATACCAATAAAGTTGATTTTATTTATAAAGTCTGCTTTCCCTCTGGTTTGACTTGACGCTCATCCACACAGACTCACAGCTGTAGCCTTTTATCCCGAGCGTTTCACTTCAGCTTCGTCCTCACAGTCAGTCTGCTACATCTAAACCATGAACTTAATAGAATGAGCAATAAATAAAGCACATGCTCCAAATGTATACAATTCCCAGTGAGCTCCTGTTGAGGACCAGGCAGGTGGTATGGGTAAGTAGTGTACGGTTAAAGGGACAGTTCACCCCCAGAGTCTAAAAATACAAATCAGTGTACTATGGGTGACAGAAAACCTGTTCCTACATGAAACTGCTCACAATAAGGTCTGTGGGTTATGGCATGATTTCTGGAAAGAGACATTGCTGTTGAATAAAAAAAATAAAAAATGTTATATATATTTTTGGCACTTCAAGCCGAGTGCCATCCAGTCCCATTAAACTCACACGCAAACAATCTAGATTGACATATAGCACGACAGGTAAGAGGAAAAATAATATATTTTTCATGTTAGGGGGAACTGTCCCGTTAACTGGCACTAAGATGCACTGTTTGCCCTGAACCCCTGGTGTTTTGATGGTGGACTGCAGGTTTACAGGAATATCACAGCATGGTTCACTGAGATAGCACAGCCAACAAAGGGACAATGCTGCCTGACACATGCACAGTCTGCACACACGAGTGGGATGCCAATATAACCCTGAGTCAACATGATATCCTTGGTCTTAGAATAGTTTGAGTGATGGCCTGTGTGAGGGCTGAAACGGATGACCCTCAAATCTCTGAACACAGTTGACCTAAACGGACAGTCAGTCCTCTATACAGTTGTATGTAACTGTGTGTGAATCAGCACAACCTGCAAAGCAGTGTTATAATTCCAATGGTGAGTAGGTGCAACGTATAAGGTCAGGACCAGAATCAAAGACGTCTATGTATTGTGTTGCAGTGATATCTACTGAAATGAGTATGCTAAGCAGCTAACCCCGGCCTGTCCTGTCCTGTAATATCACTGAAAGGACGAAGAAGTAGAGCTGTCCCGAGGGCTTGTCAATAACACATCCATGGTCCGTAATCCAATAAATAAACAATGAAAGCCTACGCAGCCGTACAGCGCTGCTTAGTGCCACAAACACTCAGATGGCTGATGTACACTATTGGGTGACACCACAAATGAATATAACAAGAAAGCAGTGTTGTTTTGACTCGCAGAGTTTCAGAAGTTTGGTTGAATTTAGCATTTTCTTGCTGTTCAAAGGTCATCTAATTTTAGTTGGCTTTTTTTGTTTAAACAGCTGACTGTAAATTTAGATTGTATGGACCCAGTAGAGGAGGTTAAATGTCTTTGGAGCAGGTACTACACATTGACCTTTACACCATGACCTCTAGCTGGTCAATTTAGAGCCAGAAAAGATAAATATAGACTCAAGGTCCCTTTCATTTAATGATTGATTTGTATTGAGCCAAAGAAGATTACACATAAAGAATGTTGATGTGTCAATGCTCATTTCCATTTATATTAAAATACAATACAGAATACAAGTATTTGTATAATTGTATTTCTTATACTTTTGCATGTCATGTATATTCACAGATATGAACCATATGCATTTTGAGATTTTAACAGTATCAAAAATAAGCTAATTAAATAAAAACATATACAAAATAGATTTGTTTAAATGAAATATATGTGTATGTACTAAATAAAGGGAAATAAGATTAATATACATCTAAGAACAGGAACATTTGTTGTTTAACATCATTCTAGTAGGTTTGGAATTTGAACTGTACTTTAATGCAAAGGCAGACTGGGTAACACAAGGACTTCATTGTGGTCAGTTAGGGATCACTTCCAGTTGTTTAGCCTGTTAAGGTTTCTTCTCTTACACCTCAGTTTGACAGAGGTTAGGGTTCTCTTTACTCGTGCACAGCTGTAATAAATTCATCTAATAGATTCAACTCTGTTTAAGTCTATTTGGTAGATGAAAAGTTGGACAACAGTTTCTCTGCAGAGTTGAAGCGCTTTTACTTTAAAGATCCTTTCTGACATTAATGCCTCTAGAGAAAGGTTGCTTTGTGTCGGCCCGTTTGACACAAGTATGAACCCCCCAGGTGCACACCGTACCAATTTAACTAGGGTTTAAAAGGTGAATTGCAGAAAGTCAAATCAAAGTGACAAAAGTTTTTTTTTCCTGACTTTTATAGAAAGAGGGATTTGACTTGAAAGGTTGCCGGGGATACCAGATGCAACACACACTGAGTGGAGCTGCTGGCTCTTTGCCAAGCCCTCCACCATGTCAACCAAGCAGCCTTTGAGTCCCATATAGAGAACAAACGGCTGACAGCGCTGCAGAGGAGGAAGTGATCATATCCTGGTTTGAACTTTGAGCTTTTTAACCAGTTCAACACCAACTAACCTGCAAGTGAGAGAAACACGACAAACGAATGTGTGAAAGAAAATTTGTTCAAACTTATAAAACTTTATCGTAAAGTCTAAATAATCTTTCCCAGTATGCAATATTTCCATTACATTTTTATTTTAGGGTGCAATGTATAATACATTTAAGTACTTTATATACTTTTTTATTCCATCTGTATATTTAATATTGCTACTGTATTCTTCTTTACTGTTTTTATTACTGTTTATTTATATTACTTGATTTTTTTTTATTTGCCATGTGTGTCTTGTGTGCACTGCTGCTGTAATCCTGCAATTTCCCCACTGCGGGACTAAAGGATTATCTTATTTTATCTTATCTTATCTTATTTTATCATTATTTGTTTTTTACTTTTCACAATGACAGGCAACCCTGTCTCCTAAAAATTACGTTCCCCCAGAACTAAAACGCATTCTCAATTACGTTTGACCAGAAACGTATCTCCTCCCTGATTATGCTTGTGTTTGACGTATTACAAATACGTTTATAATCGTGTGTTTGTGTTATTGTTTTCTTGCTTTCCCGCTGAATTTAAGCATATTTTAATTTCTAAACTCTGCGGAGGTTGAGAAAAAGGAATCCCTCAGTAGCGGCAAGCGAAGAGGGGCGGGGTGACGGCCCCCGGTCACACCGGGGTCCGGTCTGAAACACGGACCACGCTAGCAGCTCTGTGTGGCTGTACTTAGGTACAGCAATGCTTTGAGCTAAATGCTAACATGCTCTCAATGACAACTAACATTCTGATGTTTGGCAGGTAGAACTTTTACCATGTCCACCATCTTTGTTTTGCATGTTAGCATGCTAATATATGCTAATTAGCTGTAAACACAAAGCACAGATCTGCGACTGATGGGAATGTCATTAGTTCTGCAGGACCTGTATTTGATCATAAATAGAGGAGTTGGACAACATATAATTTGACCTGATGGTGGCGCTATAAGAAAAGTCACGTCTAAAACCACGCTCATGGCTCTGATTGGTCCAGATGCAAACGCATTACTTGAAACTTGATGGATTTCTGTTTGACACGTGATCCTATGATTCTCATGTGATCCGGTAAACGTGAATGTACGTTTTTTTATTTTTTTATTTAAATTTAAATATTTTTTAGATATAGATATATACATTCCGTCCAATAGTTGTTGATATGTTTCAAGAGAATACATTTTTAACAGTTTACTCGTCCTGATGAGCTTCACCATCACACAAACCTGACACACTGGTAGAACATACAGCCAAGACTTTAAGAGTTCAGGTGACGACAACTGTAGTCCAGCATGATGGTAGAGGGGTTGTTAATGACAATATTACAATACATGATCACACCACTGCAAACACTAATGGAGAAATGGGGACGTTATAATTCATAGCTTTATAATTTCAAGTTAAAATGTAATTCAACTTTCTTCACCTTTTTTTATTTATTTAGTGGGATTGGAAACTATCAATACAGTTAAGATTTTGTATCGTTTATCATTTCATTTTTAAATTTTCACCCTTCAGAAATGTGCCTACCACAATTTATAATCTATGTACTTGAGCTGAAAGAACTTGATTTCAGTTGGTTAATTAGTTGTAGTTTGCTATACGTTTATTTTATCCACACAATAGCATGTTAGATGTTCATACTTAAAGTTCTTCCCTACAAAATGTTGCCCGCTATACACTGGGCGACTTTGTGCTCTATTGTCCAAACTCCACATTGGCTTCTATGTGGAACAACAGAGGACTGCTGGGAGGAGAGTGGAAAGTTTGGAGGAATTTCTCCAGCGGAGAACAGCTGTTGTCACCAGGTGGGTGACTTTTGTAGTTCTGGGGCTGTTTCCTCAGCATGCGTCCGTGGCACACTTTGGGTCAAAGCTGTGGACTGGAAGTGTGGTTTCACTGTGGGACTACATTGTTTCCTCTAAGGGAGAGCAGAAAAGTATGTTTATATGCAAACAAACATATGACTAAGAACCGAACACTCTTCATTGTCTCGGCCAAGTGAGAGATAACAGGGTGAAACAAAAAAGTTTCTTGAGTAATTGTAAGAACCATTACTCCTAACATTTCAGATACATTCATACTTTTCACACAATCCGTAGTCATACAGTACCCTGCTTCACCTTCTTATAACAACATAAAGACAGCAGCCTCATCACCTGCATCCTCATTACATTTAAAGCACAAAAACCACACACAGTATAACCCAAACCGTGTCAGCGTTGCAAACTGGACCACATCGCGCCGCCTTTCCCTAAAAAGACACTTGGTCATGTTACTGTTCGTCTCCACCCCTGTGCTCCACTGCACTGTTCCCAAGTCTCAGGATGTGAAAACTGATCAACGTGATCGCCGTCCTGCTCTAAACAGCCGCCGTGGTAACGTTTTCATTAGCACCGTTGGAGGTGGCTGCCGTGCCTGAAGGGGCTCCGTTGGCTGGTGTGTGCGGGGTGACCTTTGCCAGTCGGTGCTCCTTGCTGTGGGTGCAGCTGCGGGCGCAGAGCTGGCAGGAGGCGCAGGCCGAGTTGCAGCAGGGCAAGAAGCGGCAGACGCTGACGCGCCAAAGGAACCAGCCGGGCGACCAGCAGCACCAGCAGAGCACCACGCCGCCGGCCACCACACCCAGGATGATGTAGAGAACCAGCAGGGACAGGGAGGCAGGGGAGTCTAGGGATCATACAAAAATACACTTTATTCACATGGCAGCCTTATTTGACTTAAGTTATAATGCAGGTGGGAAACAATTATATAACTTGTATGTTTTTAACCAAACTACTACTGGTTGAGCTCTTCAGTCTGTACACTGTCCCCCCAGAGCTGCAACAGACTGAGGAGGCTCACACACCACTCACTACTGAAACTATGTTGTATCCGCCAGGAACCAAATCCTCCTGATGCTCCTCTCCTCTGTGTTGGCCTGACTCTGGCTTCCTCTCTGCCTTCCTACTGCCTCAATCAAAAGTCCCAATGGTAGACATAAAAAACTAACTCATAAGAGCACTAAATGTGCTGAAAATAGTCCCCCAACAAATGCACTTTTACTCCTGTGTGAGAAAAGTTAGCTGAAACTGCATTTAGATTTACAGATTTACATCTTCAGAATGGGTTTGGTGATGATAGTCACAGGTCTCACAGTGTTTATTACTACAGATCCCAAACAATCAGGAAGTATTCAGACGTGGACTAACAAATAGTGGTTCTATGGGGGGGTTGAGTGGTCTATTAAGTCTGGTGGCTGGTAAATATTTTTACAAGGTGGAAACACAAATTTAAGAAATGCTGAACCAAAAAATTATAATAATAATGCTGCAGTGTGGACCCACTGGATTTTGATTATAATTTATTTTCCGTCAGACTAACACTTGTTACTTTGGGATTGGATGCTTGATCCACAGTTTTTTCTGTCAAAAGTCCTCTAGCAACACAAGTGACACAACTGATGTTGACAATAATGTAATAATAATAGACGCTATCGCGTTGAGGGGCATTGTGCACTTTGTTCAGTAGATGAGAGAAGGTCCTTAGTGCAGGTTTTGAACAGATGTTTTTTTGATTAGCTTTAGGCTACATCCACGCTACTACGTTTCATTTTAAGACGCATATCTTTTGATACGTTTACACTGAGCGTCCACACTACTCCGGTGGTTTAGGGGCTCCGGAAATAAAGAAGTTTAAAAAGTTTGGAGTTTGGAAACTCCATTGTTTCTAGCCTTGTTGTCGATGCTAGCAGCTGTTGTGCAGTTAAATTCAGCATTTTTATAATTCTACTACTGATCACATGCGGAGGAAGCAGCTGTTGTTGGAGCGATTAGCGAGCGGCGTGTACAGCGGCGTTATCAACCCCACGGAGCGGACGTTTGAAGTCACAGTTTGTGGCTTTGAGGAGGACGAAGGACACAACAAAAGGGCTTTCCTTTTCTTATCAATGCTTATTTTCAAGAAAGTTCACAAAGAAACTGTAAAAGAACAAAAGCCTAAATACTCTTCTGTGTGACAGGGACTTCAGCCACCAGCAGAGCTACGAGCGTGACAGCAGACAACAACGAAACCGACAGGAAACGAGTGAAAGACGTGTTTTGACCAAATGTATTGACCCGAAAACTCTGAACTTTGATTTGTAAGTGTTCATTTTGAAAAGTAAAATTGGTGTGTGTTTGAGAGAGATAAAGCACGTAGGCTCTGTTTTTATTTGTCAACATGTGTAACTCTAACACCGAGGACATGGGACATGAATCAGTTCAAATACATTTTAGAAAGGCAAATAAAGAATTGAATCCAGAGGCCCTCTGATGTAGTAAAGCAAACACGGTTTATCAAACCACAGAAATAAATCTTCTTCGACAGCCATGTAACATTACAGTCCACAGCTAATCCCGCATTCTGCTGCATGCTCAAAGCCCTCTCATCGTTGCAGTGACTCACACTTTCTCAGAAGACCTTTTACGACCTGTTTTATACTGCCACTGCCTGCTGACCCCTGACTCACCACTTTTAACTGGCCATCTGCGTGTGGCAGAAAGAGTTTGCACACTGTGATGGTTTTGGACAGTGTGTTTGCCTAACAGCTAACAGAACTACCAGACTCAGCGTGATGAGTTTACCTTTGTGTCTTGGTACGATTGTATGAAGTGTATTATACAAGGGCTTGTATGAAGATAATTTTACAGCAGTCGTCATTACAGAGACACCTGGCTGAGATCAGGGGTTTCAATTATAAAACAGTGCGTAGGATTCACACAAAATGTTTTGTACAAAAAAAATTGTAAAACCTTGCGTATGCCGGCCAGTGAGCTATTTCCTTTCATAAATCTGAAATCAACTTGTAAATGTGAGCAGCTGGTTCAGCCTCACATCCCTCTACACGCCCACAAGCATAAATGATCAATGCAAAGCACCTATGAAATAAATCATAAATCAATCAATTGTGTTCATGTAGTGATTTTACTGACACTACTACTACTATTACTACTACTACTACTATTACTACTACTACTACTACCACTACCATTACTGTATACATCTAAGCCACTATATCCCTGAGGCAAAGACTGTACATTTTACTATTACTAATATTTACTATATTTTTCTGACAGCTTTAGGTACTAGTTACTTTGCAGATTCAGATTAAGAATACAAAATATAATCAATGAATAAATAATTTGTTGTTTTCTTGTTATATTCTAATCTCAAAATGCTTGAGTAGGCTTCATTTGCATATTTAAATCACTACATTTCTTGGCCCCAGCCTGGTATTCCTGCTTCCATGGTATTGGAAGTTTGCTGATGTAGTGACAACATGTGGGTCATGCAACACAGCTAATGCAATATGAACTTTCTGTTCCCTCAAAGGTCAGATGTCAAAGTTTACGAAACGTAAAAACTCAATACAACGCAATGTGACAACGCAACGTGATAACGCAACGTGATAACGCAATGTGACAACTTAACGTGACAACGCAACGTGACAACGCAACGTGACAACGCAACGTGACAACGTAATGTGACAACGCAACGTGACAACACAACGTGACAATGCAATGTGACAATGTAACATAACAGCCGTAACGCAATTACAATAAATAAATAACCACGCTACGTATTTTCTCATGTAATGCTAAGTAACAAGCGTAACAAAGTTATTTAATAAGCATAAATTCAACATTTACCTTTGACCCATCCACTACTCCTCCTATCCATCCTCAGTGGACCTTCTCGCTTGTTATACCCATTATGATACCAAATACCTTTGAATAACCATTCCTCGATATACTACAATAACTCTGACCAAATGCAAAAACTTAGACATTCATCCATATCCATGGTTTGCAGAAACATACAATGCAAAATGTTTCCTGTTAAAAAAGCTGTGTGACCTCGGCCTTAGTGTTGTCACCACCACCAATCAAAGAGATGTCTAGATAATGAAAATCAGGAATTTATTCTACAACTACAGTAACTATGAGCCTCTAAATTACAACAATCCAACATTGTGGGAAATACAACTCGCTATGCCATCTTATTCAGTCAGATTTGTGCCCAATTCAGAGATACAGGTCCAACTTCCAAGTTAAAAGTTAACAAACTAGTAAACCTCTCTAATCGTCTTGACAAAGATGTTGAGGTTGGCTGTAGCTGTCATTTAAGTTACTTATGGAGTCAATGAACCATACATATCGATATGCCTGGGGCCCACTGACTGTTCAGATGTCCAGTATTTACACTACTAGAAAATGAATGAAATTCAACCACAGCTGCCGGATCTCTTCATCCAGCCTGTGGTCCCTCACGGTGGGCTGACCAGGGTGCATTGAAATAGTTCCCAGCTAGTAAACAGCTAGAAATTTGCACAGTAGGCTAATGTGAATCCCCTTCTCCCGCTCTCAATGGAACAGTCAGAACGGAAGAATAGCTGTTTTCTTTGGCCAGACTTGGCCGGGCCTTAAAAGCAATCAGAGGCTGACAGGTGGGCCCAGACAGTCCGTGTTTGCACCTCTGACGCTGGAAACAGACCACTCAAAAGGCTGCTCCCTGCCGTGAGAATCCATCACCATTTATTGGTTTACGAGGCTTTAGTGAAATTAACGACTCAATGGTCACCTCCATTAGTTTTATGCCCAGTCATCAGGACACTTTGCATCCAAATGGGCACTTAGTTCATTTGTCTACCAACCAACCGACTACAGGACATAAGCTTGGTGCGTTACACCTTGATAGATTCCAGCCGGTGGAGAGTGTTTCTACCAGTTGAATTAATTGACATCTACTGTGTCAAAGCTGCGACTCACCTGTTACAGACTCATGACTGGGAGCGCTGTCTGGCACGCCACAGTTTTTATGAGTAGGAATCGGCACTGTGGGCGGGTTCACAAAAGGTGGGGGTGGGGTTGCTATTGGCGGCGGCGGGTCAGGCGGTAAAAGCTGACCTGCTGATGAAGGACAGAATGGGGTCAGATTTGATCTGGTGGGAAAACATGTTGTTGAACCGTAAAGATACCCGCTTATATTTGTTGTAGTGATAAACTAATACATTTTAAGTTGTAATACAATCTTTACATATCAGCATCACAAATGTCACCTCATCACTTAACTGACCTTTACAACCTGTGGTCAAGTTTTCCTCCAGGTCACTTGCATCCCCACAGTTATCAATGCCTTTATCGTCACACACCAGACTGAGAGGGATGCACTTCCCATTTCTGCAGGTGAAATAGGGCTCATTGCTGCAATCTGATTGGTTGAAACCTGAAGAGGGAGATAACAATTAAGTTACTTAAAGTACTTAATACTTAAGTTATTTAACCCTTTCACAGTGTGCTTTCAATTCATCTTCATCTTCATCATCATACAAATGTAATTGTAAAATTTTGTTGACCTAAAAATGATTCAGTGTTCAGTTGTATTTCTCTCTGACCCTCTTTGGTTGGAAAACAAAACAAAATGATGATGGCCAAAATAAAACAATTTTCAGTGAACTTGCTACTTTTTCTTTTTCTTAATAGACTGCCCATGATGACTTACAGTTTGCATAAAAATAAAAATAATAACAACAATAATAATAATTTAAGTAATTCAAGTAATTCTTGACATAAATCTGTAATAAACATTGTATCATTAAAATGTTGATAGTTTAGAGCATATAAGGGTATATAACAATTTGATCAAAGCTTATATGTCTCATAAGTTGTTGCAGTCATTTTAGGTTTTATACCATTTATTAAACCGATTTGGTGCAAAATGTAAAATTTTGAGGCCTCGAGAATTGATAAATCAATCCCTGCAAAAATGCCTCAAAAATACCACATCAAGACCTCGAGGAACAGCATAGAGAAACCCATGCTGTGATTTGGTATCTGAAAATGTTGACATTTAGAGATTTCTGAAGAATCTTATTTCATACACCATTTTTAGAATAGGTACATATTTGTACCGCATGCAAAATAAACTGCATGTTTTTTCCCAAACGGCATGTGATGATCATGAAGTGGGCGTGTCTGTAAAGGGGAGACTGAACCTTCATTCACATATCTTTAGGTGTTGGAATCCAATAATTTTCTCTCCCTATAAGCTAGTACCAACCAATTTCAACCAATAGTATAATAACATCCATCCATTAATATATCTGTACTTAAATTTACTTTATTGACTTTAAGATCAAACACCTAAAAATAGCTCAAAGTCAACAATTGAATGATACATCTAAATAATAATAATAACACCAAGGCAAATTCCTATTACGTGAAAACCTATTTTTCGATAAACTGGGGTCTGATGTTTCCTGCTACGTTACCAGTTCACAATTTGATGGAAGACAAGTAGCTATTGTATGGTATAAGAGAGATAATACACTCCAAGATTATATAAAATAACGGACCTCATCCATTATTTTCTGATTTCAGATCCTCCTGGATCATTATACCATCATATTATATAGTATGAATGTTGTCTAAGCATCTGTAGGACGGATGGACGTGTCTGTGTCTTTCTCACCCAGTCTGAAGGACGTGAAGTCCCCCACAAAGTCGACGCGGGGCTGAGTCCCCCGGGTCACCAGCCTCAGGGTCAGGTAGTTCCCTGTGGACAACACCGGCCGGGGCGGGCTCTTCCCACACAGAGGGGGCCCGAGCGGAGGCGAGTTCCGGTCCCGTCCATCATAGAACTGAACGTATGAGCCGGCGTGACACGGGTCCCCCGAGCTTTCACCAGAGGTGGGCTCCAATCTGGGGTTGAGAGGGCCGGAGCCACGAGGGGACTCTGGAAAGAGAGGGGCCGGGCTCAGAGGGGCCACTCGGAGCAGACTGTAGACCAGGAAGAAGCGGAAGTGGAACTGGACCTTGTCCTTAGGGGAGCTGGCCTGCATGGTGAGGTGGCAGTCAGTCGCCATCGTCACAAAGTAGTACTTCTTGGATTCCTGGTGCGAGTTGACGATCATGCCGTCGCCACGGATCGTCTGGCCACAGAAGTCCACCACGTTCACTGACAAGACAAAACCACATGAGCCAGATCCCACAGAGACAAGCTGTCAAATCATGAAATGAACTCTAAACAGACAGCTGTAAAAAACATATGTGATATTACTGATCATAAAAGGAATTGAGTCTTTTGGAGTCTCATTCTTGGCAAAGAAGTGAAGGCTGTTTTTAAGGTAATTAGACATTTTAGTTGTAATGAAAAGAAAACTGTCCAATGTGTAAAGATAAGATTGACATGAAATCATTATCTCAGGAACCTGAGAAACATACACAATCTGAGGCTTATTGATGAACATTTATGGAGGTGAAATAAGTTTCACCTCCATAAGTGGAGTAGTGGTTTTGTAGTGAACTGCAATTCATTTTTCATTTTCATCTTTTACTTTTGAGTGGTTTTGTTATTAAGTTTCTTTTCATCCAAGGGATTTTTGTACAATTGTATGACAACAAGTATGTTTTATTATGAAATTCAATAAATAAATACATTTAAAAAAAGGATGGTTCAGTCAGTGTGATGTCACTATTCTTCCACTGTAGCTAAACACTGTAGCTAAACAATACAAGAGGGAATTGTATACCAACAACAGCCCAAAATCAAGAAACTAAAGCGAGTCCAATTGCTCTTGACTAAGTTTTTCAAATACTGTTTTTTATTCGGCCAAGGATTATATGTTCAGCACATCGTGTCAAATGGCAAAACCATCTTCATTTGAATTTACAAATATGAAACAGATAATATAAAAGATACAGGATTGCATTTTGAGAACAATATCAAATAAAAAGTAAAGCAAAAGGGAAGAGACTAATCTTAAGAATAAAAAAAAAAAACATTAAATATGATTTGACAAAGATACAATAAATATGTAGATACTAAAATAAAGGAGACGTGAATAAATGAAATCTAATTCTAGGAGAGTCTGAGTCTGAGAGTGTTTGTGCCATACAGTGTTTGTTTTGAACACACTGGTGGATGTAGAAACTCACACACACCAGAGTAAACCTGGTCAGCTAAATCATCCACAGGCTGGACCATGATGGCAGATGGGTGGACAGATCCGGCCCCAGCAGCCCCGCACCACCCCTGCCTCTGGGCCACAAGCCAAATAATGAGAAGATTTACGACCACCCCCGGAGTTTATTAGCTCCGTTTCCCTGGGAGACAACTAGATCCTCCTGCACTGACCTCCAGGAATGTCCCAAAGCCCGGGAGCCCCTGTTGGTGGGAAACAGCTCATCCTCTCTGCACCGCACAAGTAAATACAAAGCCTCGGGGGACACTGTCCAAAAACATGGAGGACCAGAGGACATGGAGTCCCCAGTAATGTTTTTTGCAGGCTGAAAATCCAACTCTTTAAAAAGGTGTCATTGTAAATGGAGTACGTTTCAGAGAGTTGGGTGAAGGTGTGTGTGACACACTATAGTGAGAAATGTGTCTGACAGCATTGTGTGGAAAAGGGCAGCAGCCTCACGGTCCATCATGTGTTATCCCAACACTGGTGACTCAACACAGGCTAGTATTCAATCACTTCCAATGAAATGGGTTCAGTCCTCTATGGACCTACACTTTATAATCAGTGAATCAGCATGAAAATAACAGCAGCCTTTTATCATGTCATACTGAATTCCATATCACTATATACATATCATGAAAGGTGTATTTTTAGAAAATAATTGATATCAAAGGCTGCTGCGGCACCCAGGGAGCAACTTGGAGTTCAAGGTCTCACTCAACGACAATTGGACATGCAGACAGGAGGAGCCGGGGATCGAACCATCAACTCTGTCCCCTGATCCACAGCGTCCCCTGTACACATTTGTACTTGCATATCGACAAAAACACACAGCTGTTGTACACCGTTGTGTTCTGTGTATCTAGAGTTCTTCTCATTTCCTGATTTTGTATCTCCTTGATTCCTTTCCTTGCTCCTCAAGATGCATTTTAAGAACTGTGATGTCCTTCAGCGTGGAGCGCTGAGGTCGTCTCTGGGTCACAAGCCAGAAGATCAAGGAAATGAGAAAGACCCCCGGGTTTGGTTTTCAGGAAGCTACCAGCACCACCTGATGCATCTACAAAAGGCCCTTCCTCTTCCTGCTCCCCCTCTTCCTCATCCTCTCTTCCTCTCTCTATCTCTCATCCAGCAGACCCTGCAGCTCTTTGTTTGATTTTTATTTGTACTTTTAATTAACCAGATAAATTGATTGAGAACAAATTCTTATTACGAGTCTCTCCTCACTTTGTTTACTCTTCATTCTATCCCTCACTGCAAATCCCAGACTTTACAGCAGCAGCTATCCATAACCATACTCTTCTGTTCCAGGGGCCACTTGTGGTGGACTTCAGGAGGAAGGTGACTGCTCCTAGACCTCTGAGTGTTCTTGGAGAGGACGTGGACATGGTGGAGGAGTACAGGTACCTGGGTGTTTCCATCGACAGCCGACTGAACTGGAAGAACAACATCAACGCTGTGTACAAGAAGGGGATGAGTCGACTCTTTTTCCTGAGGAAGCTTCGATCCTTTAATGTGTGCAGCGAGATGCTGGAGATGTTCTACCAGTCGGTTGTGGCCAGCGCCCTGTACTTCTCCATCGTCTGCTGGGGGAGCAGCATTGGAGCCGGTGACACCAACAGACTTAACAAGATAGTTAAGAAAGCCGGCTCCATCATTGGCTGCAGGCAGGAGTTTCTGGAACAGGTGGTGGAGAGGAGGACGCTGAAGAAACTTTTGTCCATATTGGACAACCCGGACCACCCTCTCCACCACCTACTGCAGGGTCAGCGGAGCACTTTCTCGAGGAGATTCCTCACGCTCCGCTGCAACAAGGACAGATACAGGAGAACATTCCTGCCAACGGCATTACGGCTTTATAATAAATCACCGCTTGCCAGATCCTCTGACTAACAACATGTATATATATATTTTTGCACAATCGAAGCTATTTCTATTTTATTCTATTTTATATTATTTTTATTATTATTGTATATATCTTTTATCTTTCGTCCTGCTGTTTTTGTTTATTTTGTTGTAAATTGCTGCTACCCCCGACACCAAATTTCCCCTCGGGGATTAATAAAGTATATATTCATTCATTCATTCATACATTCATTTCCATAAGATATGAAAGCATATTATCAGATTATGAAACTTGCTCGAGCTGCTGATCCATTATAGTGAATATCAAGCATGCACTAATTTTTGTCAACATTCTAAAGCAGTGAAGACTTTTCCATCTTCTTTTAAAGAAAGTAATCCCAGACAAAAACATATTTTGTGCTATTTTTGTGCTATTCGGGCTATTTTTGTCTTCAATCAAAAAATCTTGTAAAAAAAACACTTGCAATACAAAAAAAACCTGTTTTTCTCAATGTAAGTATTAAACTGAGGAGGTTTCATGGGGTATTTGTATTACCATATTCACCTGTAGTATATTCAAAATGAATGTAATTTTGCTGCTGCTTGAAATGAGGTTTGTCTCACTCTGCACTTCAGTAGCTCTTATACCAAACTTTAGTTTCATTCCTCTATATTCTGAAGGCTTTTACAGACGGGTGTGTTCAGATATCATTCTTATGGACAACATTTTGTTCCTAAAAACATGCTGAAAATTTACATTTTTTGATGGCTTTTAGTATCAAGTTAGGCTTTCAGTATTTTATAATTCATGGAGTGACACAAAGATATATCTATAATTCCTTTCTGTAAAAACGTCAGACTCTAATATGTCAACAAAATGTAACAACAATTCTGAACCTGGCTTTATCTAATGTTCATATTTATGTTCTGGAAACTTATGGAAATGATCATATTATCATATGTATCATATTTTATAAGCTAATGCCTCATTTTTAGATCTAAAAATAACAAAACCATGTATTACAAAAAATATATGTGAGTAATCGGCTAGGAAAGTTTCATTAATTAAGACGTCTACACTCTTATACTGCATCACAAAACAATGCAAAGCCAGAACGCGAGCTCTGAAAGACCAGTTCAATGTATGTGGTGTGTGGAACAAATCTTTAGCATCACAGAAACAATACTTAAGTCAACGTTAGTAGCTTCTTTATTCTTTTGGTCAAGACACTGAAATACGAGGCACGTTTTGGTTACAGTGGTTATGAAACTATTCCTCTCTGCCATCACAGCGTTACGCACGGACTAAAAGGAGTATCGAGCTCGTGCGTCACCTTTCAACGCGGTGCCAACGTCATCCATCCGTGAGTGAGAAGTGTGTCTGAGGTCTTACCGGTCTCGATGGCCGAGCTGTGGAGGGCCATGAAGCCGAGCAGGACGAGCAGCCTGAGCAGCCGCCGCCGGCAGCTCTGCGCCTCCATCATCACCGGGCTGAGGCACGAGTGCGCGCCGAGGAGAGGAGCGCTCACAGAGGCACCGGACTCATTACCGCTGCTCGTCAGCGCGTCGGACGCGGCGGTCAGTGAAGGAATCGATCCAGTGTGTGGAATCTATCGTGGGTTGAGGCCAGCCGCGCTGCTCTCCATCATAACAGCCTCCTCTTCTGGCTTTTATTCCAGTTGAACCTCCTCTCGGTCCAGTCGTCTCCACGACAACGCCCAACCAATCAGCTGTCAAGCCAGGCATAAACAAAAGTTCCCCCTCCTGATGTAAACTTCCATAATATTGTCCATGATAAGTGCCCTGTAGGCTCCTTCTTCCTCGTGACTGTTATTGTTCTATCAGTGACGCGTTAAAAGGTCCACTGCGTGTAGCATTCATGGATAGTATTATGTTTTCTCTCTGGAAACTGAACCCTATATTTCTGTTATCGTTTATGTCCGTACCATGGATGATAACTACATTCTTATGACTGTGCTCAGTGGCGCGTGAAGCAAGTAAAAAGTTAGACTTCTAACAGATGAAATGATCCCCAGATCTTCATCTATCTTCTGCATCAATGGGCCCTGAGAACCAGAGCTCTGGATTCCTTTAGCCCCGCCTCCAGCCCTCGGCCCAGCCTCGTTCTCATTTGCATGAATGAAGGAAGGAAAACAACCCTGGATTTAGCTAGTAGTGCATTTTACAACTTTTAAGACCAAATTATTTAAATAAGAGCTATTTAAGTGTTTCTACTGATAAGTTGATTAACCTAAAAATCTGCTTATTTACAGACGTCTCTGTCCCAATGTAAGTCAATGGGGAAAAGGTGTTTTTGGACCCCATGGCATCACATGACTGACCCTGAAGTTGTAATTCCACCGTTTGGACACCATGGGTGCATCCCAAGTCTCTTAAGAGCATCCCCGTTTCCCTCACTTGCATCTTTTCCTTGCGTCTTAGTCCTCCAGAGATGCATGGAGAGACGCAAGGAAACCATGCGAGGAGATAGGACACAAGGAAATATGTTTTAAGAAACATGAGACGTCCTTTCCTCTAAAGCAGGGGTCTTCAACGTGTTTCAGGCCCAGGACCCCAAAACTAATAGAAAAAAACAGAAACATGCACTTTATTAATCCCTTTGGGGAAATTCTTTCTCTGCATTTGACCCATCCCTGGATAGGGAGCAGTGGGCAGCCCTGTGAGGCGCCCGGGGAAATAGAGATGGAGAAGGGTTCTACTATATATATTGTACTACAATTGTGTTTTATATTAAACTGGGTCTATCATAACTTGTTATTGTGCAACCAATACTACAATGCAAAACATCACAGCCCTGTTTAGTTATGTCCATTTACTTCTTCTCTTTAACTCAAAGAGCTCTGTGTGGAAGCCCATTTCCGTCCAGAAAAAATGAAAATAAGATGAAAATGTAGCTGTGATAATATAAATATTCCCATGATAAATCCTAATTATGAGATAGAAAGTCGACATTGGAGGACATTGTTGGGCTGTCTCGGCTGACACGCCTCTTCAATGTCGCATCAGGAACAGGTGTTGAAGATGTTTTAATTAACTGGTTTTGTTCGCGTGCGTGAGGCAGATGTGTGTAGGAGTGGCCTTCAGGGCCCAGTTTGACTAACTAGGAAAACAACATTTCGATCGCTTAGCCTCTCTGTCACAATCTTTTAAGGGTCTCTTTTTAAAGAATATAAACGGAACAGTTTACTGTCAAATCCTCTCCCTGTTCGTGAGGTGGTGTTGAGACGCCGCGAGGACAAGACTGAACTACAAAGTAGGTGACTGTGTAGATGCCTGTTCAATATACTACGAACGTCAATGCACGCTCTTGTTGTCAGTCTGATATTTAAGTCATACATCGTTATCTGGTGTCAAGTCGATTTGAGACCAGTTTACTCTTCATACAGTGGGTAAGTGAAACGTGCAGACCGTGTTTACACCCAGCTCGACCGCCGCAGTCAGCTGTGGGAAAGTGTGATCCGCTCAGATTAATTTGTGATAAAACACTGTGCTGTCTCACATCGCTAATGTTTTATATTCAAGACTACGGTCATGCATCTCTATCATCATAATGATATTCTACCGTGTGCAGCACGCATTCGTCCAGATTAAACATGACTTAACTGTCATTGTGTTGGATAAGGGCCTTCAGTGAATCACACAGGAGTTGGCGTGTCTTTTTAAACATTATGATGGAGCGGTTTTCTGCAGCATTCATTTAGGATTGCGACAACATTATTACGAAAAGTTATCCATCTTCATCACGAATATGTCCCTTGTTTACTGGCGACAAAAATAAAAATAGAAAATGATGGTTCTGTCAAGAGTCGAACCGCTATGGTCTACGACCTTTAACCATTTTTATTTTCTATATATATATTATTTTTGTTTTTCATTTAACGATCCTGTTGAGTGTGTGTGAATTGTATCTTAATTAGTCATTTTTATTTCGTGGTATTTCTTCAATCTGTTTCTGTGGTAATGACCTCTCACGTCCTCTTCTGCGCCTCCTAGGCTTCCGTAGTCCCGTTTTCTCCTCACAATTTGATATTCTGCATTGCTGAAGGTAAATTGTGTGGACAATTATGTCGCACTATTTGGTTATATTCTCCAAAAATGTAACCGGTTATGTTACACACGGTTATGGTCGCTCATACGATCACGGTGTCCAGCTGTTGCGTGTCATTTAGACCGTGAACATGTATGTTTTGTGGCTTTTTCATTGAGCCTCGTGGCGCCATTTGCATTACATCGGGCCGCCATTACATAGCTATATTTTCTCTAATTCTGTTGTTTTGCGTGTTTAGGAAGCGGATGTGCAGAAGAGTGAGACCAGAAACTAATGTGTGTTTTTATTTTCGTCTGCAGGTATGCGTTTTCCTTTTTTTAATGTTAGAATTTTCGCCACTAGCTCTCGCAGTTGCATATTTTCTCCACTTGGTGTTGCTGTTTCCCCTTCTATATTACGATTCATGGTTTTGAAAATAATGGTTATAATTTAAGTTTAATGTAAATGTTAAAGTCTAGAGACAATGATACTCTGCATTGCTGAGGGAAGCGGATGTGCAGAGAGTGAGACCAGAAGACAATGTGTTTTATTGTCGTCTGCAGGAGAAAATAAATACGGGAAAATCATCGTCGACTTCTTCCATGCCCTTTTCCACATCTGTAACAGATGTGGAATAGTGTAACACTCACTCGTGGCAAAATATGAATATGATATTTTGGGAATTCTTTTAGTTGGTGTTTGAGTTATCGTTAGAAAACGGCTTACATAGTCGTGAAGCCCGAGTGGGAGAAGAAAGTACCGCACGCTGACAATGTACCTTCATTTATGTAAAATTAAACCATTTCACTGATTTGATCTTCTCAGGGGTGCAGGAACGATTGCTGATCGGCTGACGGTCTCACCGTTTGGATTCCGCAGGATATTGAACTTCATTAAGGATGAGTATGGAAATCCACCTCTTATCATCACAGAAAATGGCATGTCAGAGCGAGGGCCGATCCATCTAAACAATATTCATAGTAGCTACCACTATGAAAAATACCTCAACCAGGTGCTTAAGAGTATCAAACCACAACTTGCATCGTATATTTGAAGAGAGACCATTTACAATATCTCATGTAATGTATCTCTGAGAAATGATTGACGTGTATTGGATCATAGCAATCTTGCCGTTTTCACAGAATAATTTTCACGTTCAAACCAAGATGCTGAATATCTTGTACTTAAGAATCTCGAGTGTATTTGCAATCCTAAAGGTTTTCATTTTCTCCTCCTTGCTCACTTGCTAGTTAACGTGGATACACAGCGTGGTCCCTGATGGACAACCTAGAGTGGGCTACACGATTTGGGCTTTTCTGCGTCAATCACTCGGACCCCAAATTGCCTCGAGTGGCCAAGACTTCTGTTACACTCTACTCCACCATCATCAACCGCAAAGGATTCCAGACCCCGCCTTGGGACCCCATGCGTGCCTGAAGGTAAATTGATGCAACCGTACCTTCTTTTTTTTTAAAGCTCACCAATTAAAATGTAATTTGCGCAAAAACCTAAGTAAAAGAAAACAATAAGTTGTGGTTGTATGAGGGTTATGTGCTGGACTATTTCTTATGCTGCGTTCACACCGGACGCGGCGCGAATTTGACGCGCCGCATTTACCGTGGTAGTTTACTCGCTCGACAATAAAAGGGTGTTCACACCGAAGGCGGCGCGAGTTTGTGTCAAAGGGGGCGTGGCTTATCTCCGTTGCTCCGTTGCCATGAAAAGAGCTTTCATTTCCGCTATCGACCATGGAACAAATAACCACTGGTTTTGCTTTGTACTTGTTGTGGAAGTCCCAAACATGTCGGAACATGAAACGCCCTCGTGTTTGGGTTCATAACACCGTCCGTAGCCGCACACAGCTCGATGAATTCCACCGACTCCTCCAGGAACTGCGTCTGTCTTATCTCCGTAAAACGGATACCATTTCCTTCATCCACCATGGAAATAACCACTAGTTCTGCTAAATAAATGCACTGAAGATTTAGGGATGAATGGTGTCTCGTTCAGAATAGACCATTTTTGTTCTAAAGGAAATTCCACATGCGTCGGACCATCAAACTCCATGGTGTCTGGGTTCATAATATTATCCGTAGTCCCACAACAGCGTCTCAATGACGGCCGCTACCAGCGCTGGTTCAGACGGAGCAGCAGCAGTTTCATTCAGGAACGGCAAGACGGCGGTGATGACGGGCGGAGCTTCTCAACGCTGATTGGCTGACGCAACTTTGCGTCACGCGATTTCTCCGCCGGAGTTGGGATAATTCAACTCGCGCGAATTCGCCCCGCGTCCTTCGCTCTGTTCACGCCGCCTCAAACGCGTCTATCGCGGCGCCTCAAACGCGTCTATCGCGGCGCCTTAAACGCGTCTATCGCGCCGCCCGGCTAAAAAAAAAAAAAACGCTTTTTCGCTGGACTGTCTTTAATGTCTGTGCATTGACTTCGCATGTAATCTGGTCGCATGTCAAATTTGCGCCGCGTCCGGTGTGAACACAGCATTAGTCAAAAGCATCGACTTCCTGGTGTCTTGTTTTCAGCATATTTAACAAGCAATGTCAGTATAAACCCTATACACCAGGGGTGTCAAACTAATTTTAGTGAAGGAGCCACATGCTGCCCATTTTTATCTCAAGTGGGCCGGACCAGTAAAATCATAGCATAATAACGCATACATAATGACAATATTTCTTTAGGTTTTTGCATGATAAATCCTATTTTAAGGTCTTTCTACAATAAACTAGAAACATACAGACCAAAAATTCAGACATCAGCCCACTGTTTACCTGCTTGTGCTCTTTGCTGCAGATTCCCTCGCAGTTGAGCAATATGTCTAGTAATGTCAGATGACAAAAATAATTGCGATTGTGTGCATGCCTGACTTTCAATCAGAGGATCAGTGGTTCAAATCCCAGGTCGGCTAGTTTATTTTAAGAATTATCCGGCCCGCGGGCCGTATGTTTGACACCCCTGCTATACACTGTATATACAGAGAGCAAATAATCCCCTAAAATGCAGCAAGGCCGAGATCCTCCTCGTAGCACTGCAGCGTCAGTCAGGTGTCGGGACAGTGGCAAGCAAACGGCACTCGTTCGACACCCATCAAGAAACCCAAGCTGAGTGGGTGGAGCCACATTTCATGGGAACACCCATCGTTGTTACGATAGGTCAGCTGCTGTAAATCAGTTTTATGATCACAGTATGGATTTTAGTTCAGTCACAGAGCAGCGTTTTTTTCTTTCTTTTGTCAACACCTAAGTGTACAAATAGATGGATGGCTAGATAGATGTGGACCTTATTGTAGACTTAATAATTACAATATCTAATGCTGCTGTACTATACTGAATATTGTTTTGCTACAACTACATTTCACTTCATAATATATTACACTTGTATACCATAATATTTATAATGTACGTTGCATTACCATATCATGACATACTTTTATACCACCACTATGATACTTTACTTTGAGGAGACTGCAGTCTAAGATAAACACTGGATTACCTTTTCCACCAGGTAAGCCTGAACATGCACACCTCTCTAACAGCAATCATAACCGCACAACTATATAGATTCCAATTAACTGGAGGATAAACTTTTTTTCTACACGTAGAACCTTGAAACGTGACCCATTCGAATCGTAGGAGAAATGTAACTCGGCAACAGTGTGAATAAGTTGATCTATGTAGCTGACTTAAAACTGTGTTGAGCAACCAGGTACAACTTTATTTAGAAATTTAATTTACTGAAATAATTCCGTTAACAACGTTATGATTTAGGCAGTTTTGAAACAAAAAGGAACAAAAATACAGTCTTTACTAATTATTAGGTTTAATAATAACTTTAATAGTCATAGATAATCGGTTACAATAATGAATGACAACGTTTTTCATTTTTTTGTGGCATCTGCAGAATGCCAACTGACACTGACTGGTTATGCCGAAATGTTAGAATTTGTTTTTTAAATAAAAGTCAAACAATATTTCCACTTTTTAGGTGCCACGAGCTGCCAATTTTATTTTTGCAAACATTATTGAATGTGTATAAAACTCTGAACTAGGTCAGATCTCCTGACCATCTGTGGCGAAAGAGCTCTGTCCATTCAATTGACTTATTCCAAGTATCTAAACCACAAACTAAGAAACAGATGATGCGCGTTTTAGGAATGGCGTCATATTGTAGACGGTGGATCCCAAACTTCTCAGAAAGAGAGACACTCCGCTCTTCCATGATTCATGGTAAACCTCTTACTGCACATGACAAACTGACCTGGATTGACTCCTCGACCAGTGTTTTCCCCCACCGTTATAATAGGGGGGCGGGGCGCCCCCCTGAAGAAACCCCCCGCCCCCTTGTAATTTTCTCGATAGCTCCAGATCACAAGTCGTCATTTAAGTTTCTCTTTCCTATCGAACCGGTCTACACCTTGTTCTGTTGTTAAACAAACTAAACGGCCATATTTTATTGATCTTATCCACACGACAGCTTGTCATTTCGGTCTCTAAATGGTTGCGTTAACACTTCTCCTCTGTATCGCGCATGGCGGAGTTCCGCCCCGATGCGCACACACGTGCGCGCGCACACACAGGTGAGCACTGAGCACACAGCAGCGGACAGAGAGCGTCGAAAAGCAGACCGCTATATCTGCGTTTTAAACGCTCCCAGGGTGAAGATGGCAACAGTAGCTCTGATGTGAGGAACACCCGGAGTTGCTGCTCTCCTCGCACCCGGAGTTGCTGCTCTCCTCGCACCCGGAGTTGCTGCTCTCCTCGCACCCGGAGTTGCTGCTCTCCTCGCACCCGGAGTTGCTGCTCTCCTCGCACCCGGAGTTGCTGCTCTCCTCGCACCCGGAGTTGCTGCTCTCCTCGCACCCGGAGTTGCTGCTCCCCCTTTTAAAAAAAAAAGATGTGTAGAGGCTCACTGCTCCACTAATACTGGTGCAACCTGATGCTCACATATCTGCACTCATTCTGTTTTGTTTGGCAAAAAAAAAATAGCTTATTGTTTTCCACAATGAGCTATTTAGTAGTAACTAAATATTTGTTGTTTTTTGCACAGATATAACTTTATTTTCATTGTTCTAAGTGATTGCTCCATCAGACAATTTTTTATTTTTAAATTGCAATCTGATTTACTTGAAAGTTATTGCAATTTTCTTTATTCTGTTATTTACAGAAAAAGTTTGAGAACCACTACTTTAAGTGTCTGTGTCGCCGCCGCCGCCGTTACCTCTGTAAAAACAGTTGCCGTTTCCGCCATCCACCATGGCAATAACCACTAGTTCTGCTTTATACTTGTTGTGTAAATTCCACATACCTCGGAACATCAAACTCCATCGTGTCTGGGTTCATAATATTATCCGTATTCCCACAACAGCGTCTGAATGACGGCCGCTACCAGCGCTACTTCAGGCGGACCAGCAGCAGTTTGATTCAGCGACGGCGGTGCTGACGGGCGGAGCTTCTCAACGCTGATTGGCTTACGCAACTCAGCGTCGCGCACATTCTTCGCCAGAGTTGGAAAATTTCAACTCGCACGAAGGCATGCTGCGTCATTTGTGCCGCCCGGCGGAAAATTTGCGTTTCCGCAACCTAGCGCGTCTGTGCATTGACTTTACATGTAATCTACTTGCGTGTCAAATTCGCAACTCGTTTGGTGTGAACGCAGCATTACAGAAGCCTGTAAGCTAGCTGCCGACAAAACGGTTAACATTTACACACTACACGCTGTTGGTGTAGTGCACGACTTTGACACCCTGTAGAATCAGAGGCCTTGTTGACATCATCTGGAAAGCCCATTACTCACCACCGTCCCGTCGCTGACTTTGCTAGAAGCCATACTGATCCCTAAAACTGTCTGTTTATGAAATGTGAGGCTCGCACTAACACGTCTGATCCCATTTCAACAGATGCTGCTGCGGCTAGAAGAGACGCTTATTTGTGTTCCTCTTTCCAGCGCATAACACTTATGCTAGGTGGGCCTTCAGAAATATCTTTCACTTATAATGTTAACGTATTGCCAGCCATCGGCTCCCCCAGAGTGAAGGGTTGGGCCTCATCTGGTGCAGTTTAAAAAATGATGTCCGACAATTGCCATGTGCTCTCTTCCACTGTTGGGCTAAATTAGCTCACAGCAGAGATAACTTAACAAAAGGGGGAATATGTATATGTAGTTTATTGTAAAGATAATATATCCACATTTTGTACAGTTTTTAGTAACGCTACACTAAAAGACAGCAAATTATCAGTGATAAAACATGGAAGGAGATTAAATCTACATACTTTGTCCAAAGCAGGTTATAATCCTTTTGTTCAACTGTTCATTAAGATTTAGAGGTGTCATCAAAGCAAATTAAAGCAACACTTAAATACAGATAGTATAAATGGTTTAGAACATTTTATCTCTTTTATACGATATAACATTTTCAGAAAAACATTAAATAATATGAATATCAAAATATTCAAATGTATTAACTGACATTTAAGGGAATGTAAAAGAAGAGGAAAAAACAAATATTCATAATTTATTGAGTTATTTGAGAAATTAAACCACGATACTGGTTCACTGAAACAGTCGGCTGAACACAGTATAATATATGACAGCAGAGTTTTGTCTGAGAATAACTAAGACCACCTAAGTAACGGCCAGTGGAGGCAGATCTCCAGCCCCATGGCACCTATTCCCATTTAGGCAGTAAATAAACTGATAAATAAAGGCTACATGGAACACAACAGTGCTGTAATACAACGTCACAATAAAGGGCTGAATTCACAGTCGTTACTAATTATTAGGCCTACTTTAATTCATAGATAATCAGCTGCGACAGTGAATGACAACGTTTTCACTTTTATGTTTTTTTTTTTTAAGTGGTTATGCCGAAATGTTATAATGTTTGTTTTTTTAAATACAAGTCGACTAATATCTCCACTTGTCCTCTCCTTATAGGTGTCAGTCGGTGCCACGAGCTGCCAGTGCCAATTTGATTTTTGCAAATCTTATTGAATGTGTATCTGAACTATTTTTCTGGCTCAGACCTCCTAACCATTTGTGGCGAAAGAGCTCTGTTCATTCAATTGAATTATTCCATGTATTTGTTTAATAAAGGCTTAAAGACATTTCAGTATTTCACATTCGCGCAAGTTTAATTTCCATAACACCGAAGGAATGCTGTTCGCTTGCCGCTGTCCTGACTGACACGTGCCTAAAATGTCACTATTTCTTTCATGGAAAACATTCAGTGATGGCAGACATTTAGATTTTGTGTATCAGTTTTTCTGTTCCCACATTTAAGATGTGAAAATGTGTTTAGATTTACTGTCTATATTAATGTGTCTTTTCTACAGCAACGAGCGCGGCCATCACACCCACTCCCCTACACTGAGAGATTCCTGTGTACGAATAAGCTCTCTACAAATGATGCTGAGACCGGCCTTGCCGCCACATTTGTTCTGCAGTTTTAATGTTAGCTAATACATTTTACATGTCGTCATTGATGCTGCAGTAAAATTAGTGCTAAATGTGATGTACGTACATTTCTTTTTATGAATATATATAAACAATGTTTGTGTTCCTGATATTTTGTTTGAGTGCCATTTCTGAATATTTCCTTTAGCAATTAGTGTTAACGGTGTCTGTGAACTGCATAGTCAATAATATGAAAGCTTAATTCCAAGGTAAATTAACTACATGAACATTTAGGATTGTGTGATAATCTCTGAATGATGGAAGGATCGTCAAAGAGAATTTAGATATTTGCTGTATCCTCAAAGCCAAGACTATAACCCTTGCAGCAACTCATCTGTAATTCCTCATTCATGTGGTAAACCGGTCTAAAAGAATACATCCAAATCATTCTGTTTTGTTGAACATTTCTTATCTGGATCAGTTTGAGTAATTCCTTGGAAATAGTCCACATTATAATATACTGTTACTTTAATTTGACTCTGGTAGGTGGCAACTTATTAACTGTTCCATGAATGAAGTTGTTCAAATACATCGTTAGGACATGTCTTTTGTATGAGATGCTGCTGGAGTTTCTGCAGAGACAAATGAAGATCCATCAGTCTATCATCCCTCGGTAGCTCACGTACGTCAAAGTCATGGAATCAGAACGGCGAATTCTACTGAGACTATATAAAGCATGCAGATTCTCTAAATCGTTCCTTCGCACTTCAACTTCACAAGAGTCAACCTGCGAATTTCTTTCTGCTGCAAAGCTGAAATCCTTTGAAAACCTGATCGCCTAAAAACCTCCTGGAGAACCAACGTTTGAAGAACCGACCTGAAGAAACCCGAAAATACACCTGCTGACTGAGAATCTCGCTGAGGACCACCTGCTGACCAGAGTTTCACAGTAGCGTATCAACTTTTTAAGGTAAGAAATATTGTTATTTCATGTCAAATGTGTTTATTAATGTTTCTTACATGCTCAAAGGGATATAAAATCAGTAAATTAATGTTAAATGTTGAATAGAAGTATCATCATAAATGGAATGTTGGGCTTTTTCTTGGCAAAAAAAAAGTTTTAGGTCACTTGACGTTTTTTCGGTGTAAAATAATAATTATACAGTCAAACCGGAATATTTTTAGCACGAAATGTGTGGAATGTGTTAACACTTGTATCGTGATAGAGAAATACAGTTATTTTTGTTTGCCGGGATCATATTTTCCAAATTTGCCGTTGAAAATGTGGAAAAAAGATGGCCGCCGTGCCGTTTCTGTCCGTGACGTCACTAAGTCTGCAGCGTTGAAACTACAATTTTCCAAAGATGGACTACAAAAGGCCGCATAGCTACTTCGTCCGTGTTCTTACAGTGTTGGTTCATGCAGACGACATGTACAACACGGTTCATAGTATTGTAACGACCCTGGGTCAGGAAAGCTAAGAGACGTTAGCTTGCTTTAGGTGTGTTTATTAAGGAAACAGAACAGGATACTGTGGGCCGTAGCCTACGCCAAAACAACAGTAAACACCGTGAAAACCTCTCAACATGCTTCACCTCTGCTGCGGGTGATAGACTCACTCAAAACGGCTCATAACACCACAACAACATCTCCCCTTACTCTCTCTGACAATCACAGGCACGCTCATGGGTAGCTATGATGACTGACAGGCTTCACAGCTACACAACTCGTATTGTTCTGACTACTATTATTTTAGCCTGACATGTCCTTTATGTGTTTAGAAGAAACAAGACATGTTTTTTAGAAGTAAAAACAGTAATGTGAACAAGGTTGTTATGTGGAATTGCGTTGTGCAAACGAGGGTTAAAGGGTTTAAGCCTCTGGTTGAAGTCAGTTTCATGGAAGTGGGGACTTTCTAATACATGTTTTCCTCCTCAGCCACTGAGCGCACTGCCGAGATGCTTCCCTACTACCCGGTTGGCACTGGCGGTGGGGACTGGCTTCAGGAGGCTCAGCCTCCTGCAGGTAGGGGAAATAGCGAGCAGCAGTTCCCTCCACCTTATTACTGGGGGGAACAAGGCTCTGCTGCTCCTTTTCCTTATGTTACTTTCACTGCTCCTGATGCTCTCCTTCTTGCTTTCCAACCTGATGCTCCTCCTTTCGCCGCTGCTCCTTTCGCTGCTCCTGATGCTCTCCTTCTTGCTTTCCAACCTGATGCTCCTCCTTTCGCTCCTCCTGATGCTCTCCTTCTTGCTTACCAACCTGATGCTCCTCCTTTCGCTGCTCCTGATGCTCTCCTTCTTGCTTTCCAACCTGATGCTCCTCCTTTCGCTGCTCCTCCTGATGCTCTCCTCCTTGCTTTCCAACCTGATGCTCCTCCTTTCGCTCCTCCTGATGCTCTTCTCCTTGCTTTCGAACCTGATGCTCCTCCTTTCGCTCCTCCTGATGCTCTTCTCCTTGCTTTCCAACCTGATTCTCCTCCTTTCGCTGCTCCTCCTGATACTCTCCTTCTTGCTTTCCAACCTGATGCTCCTCCTTTCGCTCCTCCTGATGCTCTCCTTCTTGCTTTCCAACCTGATGCTCCTCCTTTCGCTGCTCCTGATGCTCTCCTTCTTGCTTTCCAACCTGATGCTCCTCCTTTCGCTGCTCCTGATGCTCTCCTTCTTGCTTTCCAACCTGATGCTCATCCTTTTGCTCCTCCTGATGCTCTCCTTCTTGCTTTCCAACCTGATGCTCCTCTTTTTGCTCCTCCTGATGCTCTCCTTCTTGCTTTCCAACCTGATGCTCCTCCTTTTGCTCCTCCTGATGCTCTCCTTCTTGCTTTCCAACCTGATGCTCCTCCTTTCGCTGCTCCTGATGCTCTCCTTCTTGCTTTCCAACCGGATGCTCCTCCTTTTGCTCCTCCTGATGCTCTCCTTCTTGCTTTCCAACCTGATGCTCCTCCTTTCGCTGCTCCTGATGCTCTCCTCCTTGCTTACCAACCTGATGCTCCTCCTTTTGCTCCTCCTGATGCTCTCCTTCTTGCTTTCCAACCTGATGCTCCTCCTTTCGCTCCTCCTGATGCTCTCCTTCTTGCTTACCAACCTGATGCTCCTCCTTTCGCCGCTGCTCCTGATGCTCTCCTTCTTGCTTTCCAACCTGATGCTCCTCCTTTTGCTCCTCCTGATGCTCTCCTTCTTGCTTTCCAACCTGATGCTCCTCCTTTCGCTCCTCCTCCTTTCGCTGCTCCTGATGCTCTCCTTCTTGCTTTCCAACCTGATGCTCCTCCTATCGCTGCTCCTCCTTTCGCTCCTCCTGATGCTCTCCTTCTTGCTTTCCAACCTGATGCTCCTCCTTTCGCTGCTCCTGATGCTCTCCTTCTTGCTTTCCAACATGATTCTCCTCCTTTCGCTGCTCCTCCTGATGCTCTCCTTCTTGCTTTCCAACCTGATGCTCCTCCTTTTGCTCCTCCTGATGCTCTCCTTCTTGCTTTCCAACCTGCTGCTCCTCCTTTCGCTCCTCCTCCTTTCGCTGCTCCTGATGCTCTCCTTCTTGCTTTCCAACCTGATGCTCCTCCTTTCGCTGCTCCTCCTTTCGCTGCTCCTGATGCTCTCCTCCTTGCTTACCAACCTGATGCTCCTCCTTTTGCTCCTCCTGATGCTCTCCTTCTTGCTTTAGAACCTGATGCTCCTCCTTTCGCTGCTCCTGATGCTCTCCTTCTTGCTTTCCAACCTGATGCTCCTCCTTTTGCTCCTCCTGATGCTCTCCTTCTTGCTTTCCAACCTGATGCTCCTCCTTTCACTCCTCCTGATGCTCTCCTTCTTGCTTTCCAACCTGATGCTCCTCCTTTCGCTGCTCCTGATGCTCTCCTTCTTGCTTACCAACCTGATGCTCCTCCTTTCGCCGTTGCTCCTGATGCTCTCCTTCTTGCTTTCCAACCTGATGCTCCTCCTTTCGCTCCTCCTGATGCTCTCCTTCTTGCTTTCCAACCTGATGCTCCTCCTTTCGCTCCTCCTTTCGCTGCTCCTGATGCTCTCCTTCTTGCTTTCCAACCTGATGCTCCTCCTATCGCTGCTCCTCCTATCGCTGCTCCTCCTTTCGCTGCTCCTCTTTTCGCTGCTCCTGATGCTCTCCTTCTTGCATTCCCACCTGCTGCTCCTCCTCCTTTGGCTGCTCCTCCTGCTTACAAACCTGCTGCTTCCACACCTGCTGCTCCTCGTCCTCCTGCTGCTCCTCCTGCTTTTCCTCTTGCATTCCCACCTGCTTCTCCTCCTCCTTCCCCTTGTTTTTATCCTCCTGCTGCTCCTCCTCCTGCTGCTCCTCCCTCTTCCACACCTGCTGCTCCTCGTTCTCCTGCTGCTCCTCCTCCTTTCTCTACCTCTTATTTTTGTACTCCTGCTGCTCCTCTTGCTTGCACACCTGCTGCTCCTCATCCTCCTGTTGCTCCTCCTGCTTCCTCACCTGCTGTTGCTCCTCGTCTTCCTCCTGCTGCTCCTCGTTCTCCTCCTGCTGCCCCTCCTGCTTCCTCACCTTCTGCTCCTTGTCCTCCTGTTGCTCCTCCTGCTTCCTCACCTGCTGCTCCTTGTCCTCCTGCTGCTCCTCCTGTTTTTTCTCCTGCATTCCCAACTGCTTCTCCTCCTCCTTTCCCTTCTTTTTTTCCTCCTGCTGCTCCTCGTCCTCCTGCTGCTCCTCCTGCTTTTCCTCTTGCATTCCCACCTGCTGCTCCTCCTCCTTTCTCTACCCCTTATTTTTGTACTCCTGCTGCTCCTCTTGCTTGCACACCTGCTGCTCCTCATCCTCCTGCTGCTCCTCCTGCTTCCTCACCTGCTGTTGCTCCTCATCTTCCTCCTGCTGCTCCTCTTGCTTGCACACCTGCTGCTCCTTGTCCTCCTGCTGCTCCTCCTGCTTCCTCACCTGCTGCTCCTCGTTCTCCTGTTGCTCCTCCTGCTTCCTCACCTGCTGCTCCTCGTCCTCCTCCTGCTGCTCCTCCTGCTTCCTCACCTGCTGTTGCTCCTCGTCTTCCTCCTGCTGCTCCTCTTGCTTGCACACCTGCTGCTCCTTGTCCTCCTGCTGCTCCTCCTGCTTCCTCACCTGCTGCTCCTCGTCCTCCTGTTGCTCCTCCTGCTTCCTCACCTGCTGCTCCTTGTCCTCCTGCTGCTTTTCCTCTTGCATTCCCACCTGCTTCTCCTTTCTCTACCCCTTATTTTTGTACTCCTACTGCTCCTTCTGCTTCCACACCTGCTGCTCCTCATCCTCCTGTTACTCCTCCCGTTTTTTCTCCTGCATTCCCACCTGCTCCTCCTCCTCCTTGTTTGTTTCCTCCTGCTGCTCCTCGTCCTCCTCCTGCTGCTCCTCCCTCTTCCACACCTGCTGCTTCTTGTCCTCCTGCTGCTCCTCCTGTTGCTCCTCCTGCTTCCACACCTGCTGCTCCTTGTCCTCCTCCTGCTGCTCCTCCTGCTTCCACACCTGCTGCTCCTCGTCCTCCTGCTGCTCCTCGTCCTCCTGCTGCTCCTCCTGTTTTTTCTCCTGCATTCCCACCTGCTGCTCCTCCTCCTTCCCCTTGTTTGTCTCCTCCTGCTGCTCCTCCCTCTTCCACACCTGCTGCTCTTTTTCCTCCTGCTTTTTCTCTTGCATTCCCACCTGCTCCTCCTCCTCGTTTCCCTCCTCCTGCTGCTCCTCCCTCTTGTCCTCCTGCTGCTCCTGCTGCTCCTCCTGCTTGTTTGCCTCCTGCTGCTCCTCATCCTCCTCCTGTTGCTCCTCCTGCTTCCACACCTGCTGCTCCTTGTCCTCCTGCTGCTCCTCGTCCTCCTACTGCTCCTCGTCCTCCTCCTGCTCCTCCTGCTTTTCCTCTTGCATTCCCACCTGTTGCGCCTCCTCCTCCTCCTTTCTCTACCCCTTATTTTTGTACTCCTACTGCTCCTCTTGCTTCCACACCTCCTGCTCCTCCTGCTTTCACACCTGCTGCTCCTCGTCCTCCTGTTGCTCCTCCCGTTTTTTCTCCTGCATTCCCACCTGCTCCTCCTCCTCGTTTCCCTCCTCCTGCTGCTCCTCCCTCTTGTCCTCCTGCTGCTCCTGCTGCTCCTCCTGCTTGTTTGCCTCCTGCTGCTCCTCATCCTCCTCCTGTTGCTCCTCCTGCTTCCACACCTGCTGCTCCTTGTCCTCCTGCTGCTCCTCGTCCTCCTACTGCTCCTCGTCCTCCTCCTGCTCCTCCTGCTTTTCCTCTTGCATTCCCACCTGTTGCGCCTCCTCCTCCTCCTTTCTCTACCCCTTATTTTTGTACTCCTACTGCTCCTCTTGCTTCCACACCTCCTGCTCCTCCTGCTTTCACACCTGCTGCTCCTCGTCCTCCTGTTGCTCCTCCCGTTTTTTCTCCTGCATTCCCACCTGCTCCTCCTCCTCCTTGTTTGTTTCCTCCTGCTGCTCCTCCTACTTCCACACCTGCTGCTCCTTGTCCTCCTCCTGCTGCTCCTCCTGCTTCCACACCTGCTGCTCCTCGTCCTCCTGCTGCTCCTCATCCTCCTGTTGCTCCTCCTGTTTTTTCTCCTGCATTCCCACCTGCTCCTCCTCCTCCTTCCCCTTGTTTGTTTCCTCCTGCTGCTCCTCCCTCTTCCACACCTGCTGCTCCTCCTGCTTTTCCTCTTGCATTCCCACCTGCTGCTCCTCCTCCTTTCTCTACCCCTTATTTCTGTACTCCTATTGCTCCTCTTCTTCCTCGTGCTGCTCCTCGTCCTCGTGCTGCTCCTAGTGCTTTTCCTCTTGCATTCCCACCTGCTGCTCCTCCTCCTCCTTTCTCTACCCCTTATTTTTGTACTCCTGCTGCTCCTCCTGCTTTCACACCTGCTGCTCCTCGTCCTCCTGTTGCTCCTCCCGTTTTTTCTCCTGCATTCCCACCTGCTCCTCCTCCTCCTTGTTTGTTTCCTCCTGCTGCTTCTCGTCCTCCTCCTGTTGCTCCTCCTGCTTCCACACCTGCTGCTCCTTGTCCTCCTCCTGCTGCTCCTCCTGCTTCCACACCTGCTGCTCCTTGTCCTCCTCCTGCTGCTGCTCCTCCTGCTTCCACACCTGCTGCTCCTTGTCCTCCTCCTCCTGCTGCTCCTCCTGCTTCCACACCTGCTGCTCCTCTTGTTTTTTCTCCTGCATTCCCACCTGCTGCTCCTCCTCCTTCCCCTTGTTTGTTTCCTCCTGCTGCTCCTCCCTCTTCCACACCTGCTGCTCCTCGTCCTCCTGCTGCTCCTCCCGTTTTTTCTCCTGCATTCCCACCTGCTGCTCCTCCTCCTCCTTCCCCTTGTTTGTTTCCTCCTGCTGCTCCTTGTCCTCCTGCTTTTCCTCTTGCATTCCCACCTGCTGCTCCTCCTCCTTTCTCTACCCCTTATTTCTGTACTCCTATTGCTCCTCTTCTTCCTCGTGCTGCTCCTCGTCCTCGTGCTGCTCCTCTTGCTTGCACACCTGCTGCTCCGTGTCCTCCTGCTTTTCCTCTTGCATTCCCACCTACTGCTCCTCTTGCTTCCACACCTGCTGTTCCTTGTCCTCCTCCTGTTGCTCCTCCCGTTTTTTCTCCTGCATTCCCACCTGCTCCTCCTCTTCCTTCCCCTTGTTTGTTTCCTCCTGCTGCTCCTCCTGCTTCCACACCTGCTCCTCGTTCTCCTGTTGCTCCTCCTGTTGCTCCTCCTGCTGCTCCTCCTGCTTCCTCACCTGCTGCTCCTCGTCTTCCTCCTGCTGCTCCCTCTTCCACACCTGCTGCTCCTCGTCTTCCTCCTACTGCTCCTCTTGCTTCCACACCTGCTGTTCCTTGTCCTCCTCCTGTTGCTCCTCCTGCTTCCTCATCTGCTGCTCCTTATCCTCCTGTTGCTCCTCCCGTTTTTTCTCCTGCATTCCCACCTGCTGCTCCTCCTCCTTCCCCTTGTTTGTTTCCTCCTGCTGCTCCTCCTGCTTCCACACCTGCTGCTCCTCGTCCTCCTGCTGCTCCTCCTGCTTCCACACCTGCTGCTCCTCGTCCTCCTGCTGCTCCTCCTGCTTCCACACCTGCTGCTCCTCGTTCTCCTGCTGCTCCTCCTGTTTTTTCTCCTGCATTCCCACCTGCTTCTCCTCCTCCTTCCCCTCGTCTTTTCCCTCCTGCTTCTCCTCCCTCTTCCACACCTGCTGCTCCTCCTGCTTTTCCTCCTGCATTCCCACCTCCTCCTCCTTTCGCTACCCGTTGTTTTTCTCCTCCCGCTGTTCCTCTTCCTCCTCCTGCTTCACACATGCTGCTCCTCATCTTTGGGATGCTCCTCCCACTTTGCCTCTAGCATTCCCATCTGCTGCTCCTCCTGCTTTTCCTCCAGTATTCCCACCTCCTCTTTTCGCTGCCCCTTGAGTATTTCCTCCTGCTGCTCCTCATCCTTTTGCTGCTCCTCTAGCTTTTCCTCCTGCTTCTCCTCCTCCTTTCGCTGTTCCATAATCTTCTCCTCAAAATGTTCCTTAAGTTTTTCTCATGCTGCTCTTGCTTCCGTGCAGGCGGACTATTTTGATGCTCATTTTTCAGCTCATGGTTGCCAGGTTTGTCTCTTTGGTTCTTAGATCTGCCGCGAAGAGGCCGAAGTGGAATTACCTCCCCACCTGTTGCTCCTCCTCCTTTGGCTGCTCCTCCTGCTTTTCCACCTGCTGCTCCTCCTCCTTTGGAAAAACAGGAGGAGCAGCCAAAGGAGGAGGAGCAACAAGTGGAAAAGCAGGAGGAGCAGCCACCTGTTGCTCCTCCTGCTTTCGCTGTTATGTGTTATATATGTTGATCATATGTTTGCCAGGTCTCTTTGATTCTTAGATCTTTCTCCAGAACGTCTTTCTCCACAGGTTCAACTGGCAAAAAAAGGTAAAGTCTCTCAAATAAATGATTAATTGTAATATTCAATACGTCAAAGATTATTTTCCCTACTAACCATTTTGTCTCATTTAAACTCATCTTACTCTGGATGAAAAAAGTAAGTATGAGCTTCTGTTTTGCAATAGCACATACAAATGAACATTCAACAAAAATATATTAATAGAATATGCAAGGGGGGGCCAGAAGCCTAAAGGCTGTTTGTCCATGGAGCATGCATGCTTTCCCTACATTTAAATGTGATAATTAAAAGATGATTTTACTAACCATGATCATACTTCACTTTAATCCTAATGCACCACCTGAGATGCTGCTGTTCACTGTGGATGAAGAAGGTAAGTTCTGACATGGAAACAGTGTGACTTAAATAATAATAATGTAAAGACAACGTAGGAAATGTGTGTGTAACGTGTTCCTTACCCCCGTGGCCACTTCCCACACCTCTCTTTGCAGCTGAGCCCCACCACCTGACTTTGGCCGGGGAGCCATCCGGCCTAACCTACCTGCTACTCTTAATGTTACTTCTTTCAATAATTCAGAGATGACTCATTTTACTCCCTCTATTGTACTTAAAGTAATATGTATTCATTTCTTTGAGAGGAACTCAACGTACCTCCAGAGTTTCCTTGACAAGGAAGCAGGAGAGAAGTGCTCTTCTGTGTTTCAGTGGATAAGTGTCACGGCCGCTTCCTTGTGTCTCCCGGTTCCTGCTCACCTGCCTGCAATCAACTCATCGCCTCCAGCAGATCGACCCCCGGCTCTCCTCTGACTCAGTGCCAGATGGCCTCAACTACTGTGGTAGGTAATCACCTGCTTCTGGCTTCTCTAGGTTTTTGCTTTTGGTTTTTGGAGGTGTGATTAACTGCCTTTTCTCTTTCCCTTTTTCTAGTTTTCGATATCATCGTGCAGCTCGTGCCTTTTGGAAATCCTGGGACCCGACCGAATGGATGTGGAAGAAAGGACAAAAGAGACGAAAGCCGGGCGTCCCAGAGGCCCACTGAGCGCACTGTCACCCAACTGTCTCAACTTTGGTGTTTCATTCAATAAAACACTCAAGCGTCACTTTTGTATTGTGAGATTTATTGTAGCTTCAGTGTTGTGGAGTTAATGTGGGGAATGGGTTTTAGAACAGTGAATCGGTCGCAGGTGTCATAAAAATGCCGACGGTGGCTACAATGCTGCTCAAACCTCTTCCACCAACATGTACACTGAGTCCTCTGGATGACTTGGAGAGCAAAGAACAGATCTTTTTTATTTATCAATCCAGTTTTAAAGTGTCCCCACATATTCATGAGTTCTGAGAAGATAAAGTTCAGAGAGGAGAGAGGGAGCGCGCTGAGGCCTGAAACACATGCACACACCATATCAACACAGATTCATTTAAATTAATTTCAAAAGGCATAGTCTGCTACCATGTTCTGCTAACCAGTGAATCAATATTTCATTCAGCATTGCTTTGAGTATGAAAACCAAACATTACATGTAATAAAACTACAGCCATGCTGGTGGTGAAGGTATCGAATTTAATAAAACCTATTGGAAGAATATGGAAGACAGAGCACTTGATGAAAAATAGAGAAAAAAACATTGATATTCTTGGCCAACCCAAGGCAACAAAAATAAAATAAAGTAGTGAAGTGACATTTGGCCTGAAGGTGGCACCAGAAGTACAGAAATGTTACAAATCCAAAGGTTAACCTTTAAAAGGTGCCAAACTTTTAAAATGTGATTAAATTGTATGCAAAGAGAAAGGAGGTATATTTCAAAATAAACTAGGATGCTCAATGCTTCCTGCTGCAGTACGGAGCATGTAAAAGGCCCTCAACCGTCTTCAGCTGATAACATACAGCACACCGGGTGGGACTATTGGTGCTCTACTATATTTATATATTTATGTGCATATAAGATGACCATTGCTTCAGAAATGTACTACTCTTACAAAGTCAACAGAAAGCACCAACTAAATTAATACAAATGATATAAATACCAGTGAATCTGTGTTCAGTATACGTTCGGTGAGAAATCCACATTATTTTGGTAATTTGCTGTTAAAGATGAAGGGTAGAGCACCACTGTCATTATTAAAGGGATATTTAAACTGATAACAATGTTCAACAAAACACTGGTGTGTCTGTGTGAACTGACCACACACACACTTTACAAAAAGGGACAGAGCAGACTTTCTGCTGAGGAGACTGAGGTCTTTTGGAGTGCAGGGAGCTCCTGCAGACCTTCTTTGACTCGGTGGTGGCATCAGCCATCTTTTATGGAGTGTTCTTCTGGAGCAGCAGCATCACAACAGCTGACAAGAGGAGACTGGACAAGCTGGTAAAGAAGGCCAGCAGCGTGCTGGGGTGTCCTCTGGATCCGGTGGAGGTGGTGGGAGACAGGAGGATGATGGCTCTCATCCCTGATGAACAACACCTCCCGCCCCATGCAGGACTCAGGCAGCGCTGCACAGCTCCTTCAGCCACCGCTGATTCCTCCTTGTGTGTGAAGGAGAGGCACCGCAAGTCCTTCCTTCCTGCTGCTGCGGTAGTTACACGGAGCTTGCAAGTTTAATGTAAACTTTTGAATATTACATTTGTATGCAGTTTATTTTAATATTTAGATTTAACATACTTGGAACTAAATATTCTACAAACAAGTTATTACTAACAATTACACAATAAATTACATATGTATTATTCTAGTAATCTTTGACAGGTTGGAGGGTTTCAGACACTTTCAATACTCGTTCTTGAGACTTGCACTGTTGAATTGTCTTATATTGTGCAGTGTTTCTCGTACTCTACAGTAAATGTAATACATTTAAACTGTCGCACTGATACCTAAACAAAGCTAAAACAGAATATTCTAAACGTCATCAAGGCTGAAACTCTTGAGGGCTGTCGCCTTATACTGCACACATTTGAGCTAACCCAATAAACTGACTGGAAGTGTATTTGAAAATTAGATGTGTAATAATTGGTTTATACTTTGTTGTAAACTAGAGGATTTGTGCTTCAAAATCACTTGATCCCTGTTTTAGTTTATAATATTTAGAAGTCTTAAATATTGATAATTTTATTTGATAAATGCATGTTATATTTATATTAAATACAAATATATGTGGGTTTTATTTTTCTGGAAAACACATTTTCACTAAACTTGCAATTCATTTGATTTGTTCTGTTTACAGATGTCATCTGTACAGTTTAGAAGAGTTTTAGTCTACAGTTTTTCACTTTTACATTTCTAAACCAAGCTTGACTTTGAGATGTGCATTCATTTTTTTGCTGGATATATTTATTGTTATATTCTGGGGCGACTGTGGCTCAGTGGTAGAACATGGACGTCCTTCAATCAGAGGATCGGCAGTTCAATCCCCGGCTCCGCTCGTCCATGTCGATGTGTCCTTGGGCAAGACACTTAACCCCATATTGCACTAACTCTCTTAATGAAAACAAAATCTTTACAATTGTGTTTAAGACATTTTATAAAAATTAACGTTGTATTATATGGTTTGATGAAGTTCTCAGTATCCCACATCTTGCCTCTGCACAGCCACACTACCTTATCTCTATACAGTGGGTACGGAAAGTATTCAGACCCCTTCGCATTTTTCACTCTTTGTTTCATTGCAGCCATTTGCTAAAATCAAAAAAGTTCATTTTATTTCTCATTAATGTACACTCAGCACCCCATCTTGACAGAAAAAAAACAGAAATGTAGAAAGTTTTGCAAATTTATTAAAAAAGAAAAACTGAAATATCACATGGTCATAAGTATTCAGACCTTTTGCTGTGACACTCATATTTAACTCACATGCTGTCCATTTCTTCTGATCCTCCTTGAGATGGTTCGACTCCTTCATTGGAGTCCAGCTGTGTTTAATTAAACTGATTGGACTTGATTAGGAAAGGCACACACCTGTCTATATAAGACCTTACAGCTCACAGTGCATGTCAGAGCAAATGAGAATCATGAGGTCGAAGGAACTGCCCAAGGAGCTCAGAGACAGAATTGTGGCAAGGCACAGCTCTGGCCAAGGTTACAAAATAATTTCTGCACCACTCAAGGTTCCTAAGAGCACAGTGGCCTCCATAATCCTTAAATGGAAGAAGTTTGGGACGACCAGAACTCTTCCTAGACCTGGCCGTCCATGTGATATTTCAGTTTTTCTTTTTTAATAAATTTGCAAAACTTTCTACATTTGTTTTTTTTCTGTCAAGATGGGGTGCTGAGTGTACATTAACGAGTAATATAATGAGAAATAAAATGAACTTTTTTGATCTTAGCAAATGGCTGCAATGAAACAAAGTGAAAAATTGAAAGGGGTCTGAATACTTTCCGTACCCACTGTATATCCCTATGTATGCCTCTAATTCTGTCATTCCCCTTTTTTGAAAGTATGCAATCAAGTCATGTGCTTTTTTTTGTGGAGTGTTTACAATGTTCTTGTTCATATTGAGATCTTATGAACCTGTTGTAATTGTCTCTCATTTGTCAGCGTATGCTATTCAAACACACAGGTTCATACGTTCATGTTTTTTTTTTAAACATGTGCACGGTACAGTGAGTAGGGTGGCCATTATAAACTTACCTTGTCAACTGATACCAATATCAACATTGTCTGTCATTGGCATAATAATCATACTTACAAGCTATTCAAATTGACATTTAATTGTTTTATGTGGAAACGAAAATGAGTGATGGCCTATTAGTGAGCACTGCCATGCATAAACATACCTGTTATCTTGCATACAATACTGAACTAATAAAATAATGGACAGATGTATTTTTTTTTTAACACACATCCGGGAGGTACAGTGAATCCTCGAGCCGTGTGAATGGCACATAGGCCCATTCCCACATTAGTGAGATGTCTGACCCTGATGAGTAGCACAACACTTTCCCAGAGGGTCATGTCAGCCCAGGCTGGTCTTGAGCTGTTAGTGAACTGGTGCCAGCTTGAGAGCTCCTGTGTGTCGCTGAATGTGTGCATTTCTGACTGAAAGATAACATCTCCTGCCTCTGTACAATATGTTGGATTCATGTTAATGTGTATTTAAAGACATTCACATTAGTGGGGGGAAAAAATTGGGGAAACAATATATATACACATATTATAGTAATAATTAAGCATTACATCTGCGGACCCCCGGTTGAAGACCTCTGCTGTAAAGTCATTTGCATTTTGGTGTTGGTACATTGCCATAGTCCTGCATGTTTGGCACATGGGAGGAGTTTCTTTTGGTTGTAACTGCGACCTCACCGCTAGCTGCCGACAGACACACTGGCCCTTTAATGCCTCTCAACGCATCATAGTATCCTACTTTATTAGTCTGCTTACAAGCTGTGTTTTGAAACGCATTAAAAAAACATTCACATGCATGTGAAGTCATGAAGAAATAAACAGGAGTTAATAGTGGGGTCCATTTGTTTTCTACAGTGTGTGTGTGTGTGTGAGAGAGAACACTTCAACCAGTGCGGCTCACTGATCTGTTAATAATGGAGCTCTATGGCACAGAGGGAAAATCAGGCTTTGACACACACACACACACACACACACAATACATTTGTTGCAAGTAGTAAAAAAAAAAAAAAAAAAACATTACCAGAAAACCTTTAAATCTGATTGGTTTGGCTAAGAACCTTCTCAGTAGATGTCTAAAATTAAAACCTCTTCCCTTGTGAGATTTCAGAAAGATTTGTGAGGCTGTGGCCAACTTGCTTCTAACTATTTTTGGCACAAAACAAAAACAGTTGTGTGACTTCAGATAAGAAGGCGTGAGAGTTCAGACGGGGATCAGTTCAAACCCTCCGTTTGAGCTTTTGTTCTGGTGACGCTCTCCATAAACCAACCTGACATTTATCCGACAGCTGTACTGTCGCTTTAAGGATCAACTTCACCCAAAATAAAAATAAAATCATCTCTCTCCTCACGTCTACCATCTAGATTCATCTGATGACGTTAAGAAGAGATGTCTGCCTGCATCACAATATAAATATAGAATACTACATCTCAAAATCTAATAATGATGGAGCAGAACAGCTCCGCCACAAAGCAGCTGTTTGACTCTGCGGCCCTCTAGTGGCTCCAAAGAAAAGAGCACTTCAATGGACAAAGATGAGAAGTCCTTTTACTGGATATACAGATGGAGAGGTGGCTGTAAGGAACAGTGGCAGTCAGGTCAATTGGAAGCATACTGCATGTTCTTTCAAATCATTCTGATGGCTTTTGTAGACAAATGTAAACTATTGGGGTTAAAATGGTGGCTAGATGCATCGCTGTCAGGGTCATTTCTGTATTCTAGTACAGGGCTTCACAGACTTTTACAGCACTGAACAAGGTGAAAAAGACATTATACATGAAGGAGAATTCGCCTCTGGAAAAGTGGTGGACACCTTCATTATGTCCCAATGCCTGGCTCTACCTTCTGGTCACTCGGTGTAACACTCTTTACCTCTCGTGTCATGGACAACTTCAACAAGTTTCACTTTAGCAAAAAAGAGCTCACCCCAGTAATATAGTGTTACTGTTTTTTTAATTTTACAAAAGGTTGGTTCTTAAAACACAAATAAAATCAAAAAGATACAGAACATTTTAAAAAGATAAGTTACAAAGCGAATCAGTTTCAAAAGCATATTTACAAAACAGAATTAAATATAGGAGTGCCAATACTACACAGCTGGTAATCCCGATAGGTCTGTAGGTCATCAGCAAGAAAATCAAATGCAAGCAGTCTGAAATAGAGCATACCAGTGATTATTGAAAAGAAGCCAAACATGTGAACAGGAAATAAAGGGCCCTAACGAGAGAGTAAGAAGGATCATACATGACGAAGAACTGGCCTTAAACAGCAAGAGAATAAAACAAATACAATAGAAGCGGCGGTATCTTTGGAGTGGTGTGTTGAATGCATAGATATTCAGCAGCAGACCAGCTGGTCTTTACATCTGTTGTGATCTGCCCAAAACCAAAGGAATGAGCCACTTCCAATTTGAGTCTGTTCTACATTATACGCTAAGTTGCTTAAGGCAGGTAATCACATGATACACACTTCTTTACTGGGGACCCACACACACACACACACACAAATAAAAAGAAAAAAAGACAAGGCATCAGGCCTTTTCCCCCCAATCTTGAGAAAACTTGTGCGTAAATGAATGTTCCCAACCAACTTTACTGCCATTTCTACATCACCTTATATTTTTCTAGAAAATAAAAAAAAAACAGCCATTTAGTTGAGGTACAGGTCTGATAAATCACATCTTTGATTTCTAAACTTGTAAAAAAAAATGCATTTAGTTAGTTTAGTAAACAACCGTTCTTTTCATTTCCTCTCATCAGCTAAGCAAACGCAATGAGCGTTAGCCTTTTATATTAGATTCAACGTTATCAGTCGACTACAATTATCTGAGCTATTCAAACATCAAGGCTCCATCCATCATGGGGCTCAAATGGGAACTAGAGTTATATTCTGCTCATTTAATTGGCGACCCAAGTAGAATTTCTTGCGACCCACTTGTTTTGGAATGGAAATAAAATACTTCTAACTAAAATAGACAAGGCAGGTTGGTAGTGTGACGGAGAATATTAGTGAATGTTTCCATTAGAGTCCATAAATCAAGCCATGGTTCATCAAAGCTGACATTAAACAAAACATGCTCTCCCACATAATCCCACTTTAATACTGCCAATTCTACATCCAGTAGATTTTGTTCCATAATGCACTCAGTTTAGAAGGGCACAATAACATACCTGCAGTCAATTAAATAAAAGGCAGTTTAAAAAAGGTGCTATGGTGTGAAATTATGAGCATTAATACAGCATCAAACCACGTTTGTCTCTGTAAAGAAACAGTGGAGTGATGTCTACCTGAGCAGAGAAAGAAGTCCCTCTTCCTCTGTGTGTTCTGTGATATGAGCTTCTCTGTGCTTTGCTTACCAAGTTATTACAGGGACGATTCTACAGCGTGATCAACGTCATTGATTACAAAAATATGTCGATTTGCATAATGTGCGACGGCTTGTTGCCGGCGTGGAGGAGCTCGGTCAAACCATGTGCGTCCTCGGAAAAAACAAGCTGCGGCGAGAAAACCTCGCCAACTATCCTCTGGAAGTATTTTAGACAGAGACACACACCAGTGTGGTGTAAACTCTGCAAACTGGAAATGGCTTTTCATAGCAGTACAGCTGATCTGCATGATCACAAAGTGAAAGCATCCCAGCAGGCTTTGTCGAGACGGCACGGTGTCCCGTTTACTTTTTGGCCCCACCAAAGCATGATACATCAGGATTATCAGCACGCGGCGCACGCTTCTGATAGTAGTAGTCACTTAAAATGGATGTACGTATTGTTTCTTGATTGGCCCCCGTGATAAAAGTAATTTCTGCACCGCTGTTATGGCAACGTTACACCATGCGTCATCTAACGGTCTTATTCAATTGCTTTATATTTTTTGTTTACTTTAACGGCTATGTACGAGTGAGAGAATGGCTTTAACTAACGCTACAGACTGTCATTAGAGTCTGTAAATCCTTTCAATTATTTCCCCTCAGTCAACGCGGATAAAAAAAAAAAAATACATTGGAAGGGAAAGGTTGCCAATATACTGTGATTTAAATGTATCCAGTGACACAGCAATCCTTTTGAATGTGAGGTCCAGTATTTTACTGATCAGGCATCTGACAATAGGGTCTGCTATGTTGTTGCATCTATTGGTTTTTCAGAGGACGATGGAAAAAGAACGGCTCATCTTTTTCCACGCCGAGAGCTCTGTGGAGGAAATCCCTCAATCGTAGTAGCTATGCTCTGAATTTAGCACCTTTAATGTCCAGTCTGTCTTCAAAAGTTTATCTGCACGAACAAATGGTTCATTAGTGAAGAACCAGTATTGTACCAAATAACAAAGGATAAACTGACTCTGTTCGAGTTGGGTGAACTTCAAAAATGGAATGGACATTTCAGTTTGTAATCGGCATGAATAGCAACAAATTATCTCTATATCAATATGTAATGTCAATTACTAAAGTATTCAAACTAATAATATTCATCAAATTTAAGAAAGGTGAGGACATTGTTGTTGCAGTTCCGGCTCACCTTTCAGCCAATCACATGACCCATAACTCTTAAGCAAGGAGTCTCAACAACTGCTCCCAGAATTAGCCAGTTAGCTACATCAATGTGTTTGCAACAACAGCAGCAATAACAATGCTACGCTTTAGGTTTAGTTACCGTGTTCATCTACAGCCGTCAGTGGAATTCTGACTCATAGCAACGTTAGCATTATTGCTGCTCTGGTTACATTTAGTAGCAGTTGTTGAGCTTGCTAGCTCAAGAGAGCCGTGATTGGCTGAAAATAGAGAGGGGAAAATAGAGAGTGACTTTGATTATGAAACAAGAGCTTTAAAGTTTTTGAAATAAAATGTATGCAATTAAAAACAAAAATCTACTCCCATAAAAACGTATGAATGATTAATATAATGACATTACATAATAATGTGTTGAGTTTCAACAATGTATCCAATTAATTCACAAATGTATACATTATACACAATTTATTTTTATGAATATTAATAGTTTGCTTTGTGGTCCAATGATATCAGAAAGAACAGGTATGGCTTCCTTTTTATCCAAACTGTTGCAGTGCAGAGCAATGGGCTCCTTTTGCACTCCTGGTCAGTCTAACGATGTCTTCATCTGTAGACTGTACATTTGTACGGATTGGGTTTCTTTCACGAACCAAACTAAAAAGGCCAGAACGTGGGGCTGCAACATTAATTGCTTTCTCAATGAGGTTACGAGGGAAACGTATTTTCTCCCCGGTCTTAAACAATTAATGTCGTAAATTGAAACAAAGCGCTACAAAAATGACTTGGTTTTATTTCGTAAAAACATCATGGTTTGGCTTTAAATAACCGTGTTTCTTATGTTATTTCAGCTATGCTAATGAATAAAAATAAGTCAACGTTGACTTTCGGTTTGGTGGGACGACTCCGGGAGGAGATAAGTTTCTCTAAAAAAAGCTAATTGACAATGCAGTTTTGTTGTATGTGAATGTCATTTTTAGGCTGGACATTGACCTTAAATCAAATATTGTATCTAAGCACTAGCAAGTGTAATCCATCCCTGATGATTACTTCAAAACAATAAAACTCTTTATATTTTGTTTAGGTTAGTGTCTTGTAAAAAATAGCATTTCCCTCCCCTTCATTATGTTCAGATTAATATATATTCATTATGTTTAGACTTATACCCGAGAGCCTTTCCTCCTTCCAGTGCACCCAGTTCAAAAGTGAAGTTTTGTTTGCATTGCGCGAGGCTTTGGGGTTTCTTTAATGAATCCCGTTAATGATGTGATTGTGAAGCAGGTCCTGTTCATGGTTGTGCTGGGTGGGTTTCACCTCCTCGTCCGTCAGCCGAGCATTCTTCCTGATCTCCTCCAGGGAGTAGTCCTGGACCAGGCTGCCATTCTCGAAAACAGTCACCAGCAGGTCCTGAACGCAGAGCACACAGACAAACCGTTACGTCCAGTTGAATGAACTGTTAAACACCGCTTTTAGTTTAAAATGTGCCAGATCATTCTCTCCAGGTACTGTCGTTCGTCAAGTTTGGTGAGCTTGAAGTGTTTAATAGAAGCTTTATTGCATTATGGGAATTGAGCATCCAACATTAAGAGCTCGACCCATAGCGACTGATAGTCAGTATATCTTAGCCTCTGCTGCCCCGATCACCACCACTCTTTTAGTATCGGTTTCTTGTGAGCTTCCCATCTTTAGGAAAGTATCACGCAACAATTATTTATTTTTTAAACACTAAACTCACAATATGAAACAACATCTTTATACTCAAAGTACAAGAGTCACATTTTCAAACACCTGATATCTGGCTATCCGTCAGTGAAAGCTCAAATACATGACATTATAAATGGCTTCACAAGATCAACAGAATACAATGGAAGCCTGCAAAAAGAAAATGGCTGGCTGGGAAATCAAAAACAATTACTGTAATATCATCAAGAGACGTTCAAGTAAGGATATCAAGAGGTACACCACACAATCACAAGGATTGATCACCAAATAAACAAAACGCACACAAAAAAGCCCAGGTTAGTTTGAGTTAGCTTAATAAACTACTTAAATACTTAGTCGTGTAATCAGCAGTATAGAAGAAAACTCCGCAAAACAAGCTTTCATCCGTAGTCACTGGATCCCGACTGCTGAGGTTAATTTCGATGTAAAGAGACGAAAAATGTTTAATGGATTCATTTGTGAGAAACAATAGAAAAGCAGCTGATTTCTGAGTGGAAAATGTAACTAAAGAAAAATGGGTATGGCCATATTTACAGGGGGTCACTTGACCTCTCACCTCAAGATATGAGTGAAAATGGATCTACCAATACTCCAGTTAGCGAATGTGTTTTCCAAAGGACATGCCCTCACTTTGCCCTCATGATTCTACTGTCAGTGAGAGTTAAAGATGAAATGCTGGGACTAACCTCCTCAGGCTTGCCTGCCCCGCTCTCTATCGTCTCCAAGAAGCCATCAGAGTTTTTCCTCAGAGATAATCGACCCTTCTTTGACCCTTTGGACGGGTCGGTCACCGGCTGCTTGTACACGTCCATCTGGAAGAAGCAGAAGGAAATTACAATAAGTGAAATCACATTGACAAAAACAAGCCTCTGGGAGGATTACTGTATGTACACACGAGGAAGAACCTCTGGTCTTTTTATTCATTTTCAAATCAACATGTCTACGACAGATGCACTGACTAATACAATGGGGAAAGTGTTCATGCCGTGATAGGCGTGTGTCTCTGTAATACAGCACGGTAACACACGGTCAAGTACAGTAAGATGCACGCTTGGCATTTGTGTTCATGTTGGTGTTCCTCAAATGTCTGAAATGAATGAGTGAAATATTGTAATCACTAAACAGCTTTTTAGAGAGGGAGATTTCTGATGACTATGTCATCCACTGCATTACAGAACTTTATCAAACACCTTTGTTGAACGTTAGATTATATCTTTCTACGGTTTGTTATAATGAAATATTTTTTGTAATCAATACTTTGTGTCAAATCATTGCTTGATTTAGATGATGTACAGGTCATTATTATCATCACATTATAAATGGGACTGTAATTGGATATCTCGTTTCTAGTCCTACGACCATTAAAAGCGTTTTAACCCTACGTGTCATCATTCACTCATTCATACACTGATGGCAGTCTGCCATGCATGTGCCACCTGACCATCACGACTATCTAACATTCACACCCATTTCACAATAATGACCGGTTATCTCTCACAGGGAAGTATGGTAGGTCAAAGCTGAACCAGGGCGTAGTCTACTTCCTGAGGCCGACTTAAGATCAAGTTTTAAATCAGACTTAAAAAGTCTGTAAAAGTGCACAATTAGCTGGATGATGACGACTAGTTATTCAAGCTAACTGCATCCAACATTAAGTATCAATTCTAAAACTACACTAAAAAAAGAGCCACATTTTATGAGGATAGGTTCACATGTTTTGTCTGTGACAGTGAAAGAGGTTGTGCTAGCTGTAAACCTTTTTCCTGTTTGACCAGAAAATCCAGGTTAAATACCAAGTTGTTTTTTTACACATTAATGAACATTAACAATAATCTGTTGATCTGTTTGAAAACCTCTTAAGCAGGGTAATGTTACGGCACCTGAATCCACTCACCCCCTTGCCATTACTCTCCACGTAGCTGCACTTGAAGGCACAGTTGAGTGTGTCTCTGTTGAGTTTCTGCAGCAAAGCGCTGCCGCACCCAAAGTGGACGTTCTCAGCACTCCAGCCTTCATCAGTCAGCTTCTGGAGAATCTGCAGGAAACAGAGAAAAGAAGGCTTCAAATTAATCACTTTGTTTACGAGAACTTTTTGAGGCGAGCAGTGGAAGTGGAACTGTTAAGACAAGTGTGAACATCTGTGTCTTAAGGACAAGCATTATAAAACGGTAACAACGGTTGATAGTGCTTTTATCAGTGAACTATTTGTGACAGTCACATGATTGTGGGTGCCTCGGCCTTGATTACGGCATTTTCTTGTGCGCGTTCACTCTGGTCGTATAAGAAAGTTTCCAATCGCTGAAGTGATGATCAAATCAGGAAAACTGAATGTGCAACAGGCGGTAATACAAATAAATGACATACTAAATAAGATGTATTAAGAAGAGTGAGGGTTAATCCAGACCAGTACAACAACCAGATGTGTTCTCACCTCATCCACTGAGCTGAGGTCAATGCCGTCTCCTTGAATGATTCGCAGGTAAGAGGGCAGCACCTTGTATCCCACGGAGTTCGGAGAAGAGCCAAAACACTCCTCCAGAATCTTGATGACCTACAAAAGGGACATTTCAACCATTATATTTAGGAGTTTGATTCATACATGTAGGCATCAGCCACGTTAAGGTGGAGCTTATACATCTCATTTGCCTGCCTCCCTTCATGTATTGTTAAAGACGAGAAATACATCTGCATTTATTTATCATCTCTTTACATACATAAGACAATATTCACAGTCTGTATCTCCCAAGTGTGATCACTAAATATTATATTAATAAGTAAAGAGTTTTCCTAAATTACACTATTTCTTTCCTATGAGAAAATTCTGTATAATAGAAGATGTGTCTGTTATGACAAAACGTAAATATAAAGAGCATCAACATGTTACATAGTCCTTACACTTTGCTCATTCCAGTAAAGAACTCCCAGTTCCTACTCGATTAGAGGACAGGACAAATCAGTCTCTTATCCGATGACTCATTCAGACTAATTAGGAGAGAATGCTGTGATGTTTCACCATTAGTTACTTATTAACTACAGGTACGGTCTCTTCTTCACTTTGACATGAGGTAGAACATACGTGCTTACATTTTTCATTTGTACAGACCAAAATTACAAATTTGCCCAAGAGGACTTTACAATCTGTAAACATACAGTCACAATCCAGCTTTACGATCTGTACACATACTTCATTCATTGAGAGCCACTTCCTTCTTTTTCCTCCACGTTAAAAAGAGAGCTTAAAGAGAGTTTTTTTCCCTGTACCGATGTGAGGGTCCAAACACAGAGGATGTTGAATGTGTACAGATTGTAAAGCTCTCTGAGAATTTTTTATTTATTTTGGGCTGTACAAAATAAATGTAATCCATTTCCAGGATGGACGGCAGTGCAAGAGATGTCACGTGTACAGAATGAACAGAATGTGGTTGAACTATTATATCAGTCATTCACACGAGTTCTTTTTCTTGTGCGCACAATTCGTTCTTTAGTTTTCTGTCTCTCCATCAGTCGCCACAAAGCACGACGAGTTAAATACACACTCTTAGCTAGAACTGATCAAAACGTAAATGGAGTAGAAGTAATGACTTTTCTTTAAAAAAAAAAGTGATATAAAAAAAAAAGAATTGAAGTTGTAAAAGTAAAATTGAAAAGATTTTAGATAGCTATTTTGTGCTATTTTACTCCGACTAATCCGGGCTTGTTGTTTACCTCAATCAAAGTCTCTGCGGGGTCTCCAGAGTCCGGCCGGATGACCAGACACGAGTCCTCGCTGCGCTCCATGACTCGCTCCTTCAGCTTGTCTCCCCAGATGTTCTTACAGGCGTTAAAGATGTCGTAGCTGTCGCTGACCACGGACACGGGCCCAGAGGGGAACTGCTCAAGGACTCGCTCAAACGCCTCCTTCTCCCTGTTCCTTCCCCAGGAGATGATGGTACTGGATGACAGGAAGGAAGTAATCAACTCACTCTATTAATACTGGTTCTATTATTTAAAGATGATGTTTCCTCACAGTCCAAAAAAAAATACACCTTTTTCTAATTGATTATGATGTTGCCACAGACGACATTTATGATTTCCACATTCTAGGCCGTGATTTCCACATATATGTATGCATGTATGTATGTGTTATACCTGTGCTCTGCTGCTGGGATGGAGAAGCCAGCCATCGGGCAACCGTAGTATCGCTGAGCCATCAGCAGCCCAGCTACTGTGTCCGTGCTGCAGAAATTAACCAGGTGAGCTGCTCCGCCTAATGCTGCCGACTGGAGAGCAGAGGTGGAAACTAGGAATCACTCTGCTGTTTGAATGGTTGAAGTTCAAAACCCCGCACACCTCAGAGAACACACATTGTTTCTATGGGTTTGGTATTCGTTTAGTCGGGGAGCTTAAAACTGGTAGTAACACATTGTCTGCGCGTGACAACTGCTCTTAGCCCTGATCCTAGACAATAATACCATGTTACACCCACCCGATTTTAACGACTCACTAGTCACTAAGAAGATCGTCATCCATCCGGTGATTTTTTATTTTCAATATTATTAACACATTTTCTTATCAATTCTTACAAATGACAGTGACTGAAACGTCCGGGTCCCTCTGATAGCCATCAGGGCTAAGCTGAGCTGAACGAGGTTCCTTCAGTTACCAGAGAGGAGCTCCAATGCCATCTGTCTGTCTATAGAGACATTAGGTTAACACTGTACTGACAGTCTGCCTTTGTATCTTTAAAAAGTGTTCAAATCAATCTGTCAATTGGAAGTGGGACCTAATGTTAGTATATTTATGTCAGAATCCTCTAACAATGAAACCCTTTCACCAGCTCAGTTGTACCAGAGACAAATGACTGAATTCACAATCCAGCTTTACATTCATGTTGTAACACGTTCCCTCTGACTTCCATTGAGGTTTCTTAATCTAACCTTTGTGCCTTAAATCAGTCATGTGACCAGCAGGATGTCGTACCATAAAGTTCTAATATCAGTAAGACACAGTCGTATACACACAGCAGATATCACAAGATGATCAGTTGTCACGTAGGACATGGACATATTAATGTTCTGTGAAAATGCAAAGCAGTGACGTGCCACACAGCGATAAGGGATTTCAGAAGTCATCGTATCCTTAGCCATAGTGAATAGGAATAATTCCTTTTAGTGCAAACACATCAGTAGCTGCAAGAGACACTTCATCCAACCTCAATGCTGGTTTCTCACAAACTACAAAAAAAAAAAGGCAGAAAGTCTTACTGACCTCTTGTGAGGAGACTCCTCTGTAGCCAAAGTCGTGCAGTTTCAGGTCCAGACCTTCCAGGCCCCCAGAGGTGGCCTTCAGGTGCTTGGCGAGGATCTTCTTAAACTCCCTGGATATGGTGGCCACAGTGATGGGATACCACATCTGGACCAGCATAGTCTGGTCAGCAGGTAGGGGTAGTTTGAGATAGTGTGTGTGTGTGGGTGGAGGTGGGGGGAGAGAGAGAGGGAGAGAAGAGTTAGTGAGTGATCAGTTGGTGAGGAAAAGAAAAGTGAGAGGCCAGTTGTTGAAGGGAAAGAGCTGCAATACTGATGTCAGGTACCTCCACTTAAAATGTAAAAATGACACCGTTGGTAAATCTTAAAGTAAACATCAAGAAATGTCCGCCCTTAGAGTATCTTTATATGCACATCACGAATGGACAATGCTATTTAAAAAGATGTTGGCTCTTTCTGTTAGAGTGTGAAATATTTTTGGATGCAGCAGACACTCCCATCTTCAGGACTATTTAACAGAGGTGTGGAACGGTGTCACATGACATGGACTCGAGGCACAAATTTGATGACTTTTGACTCAACACCATTCATTCTCAGCAAGTAGTTCTTTTAACAAACTTGCCTTCACAAATATTAAAAAGCATTCATGATTTTTGTTAATGTCACAGTATTACTCTGTTAAGATGTCGTTACATTTGGTGAAGAGCCCATTACAAATTGTACAGGACTTGAAGCTCAAAGTTTGGGACTTTTCTGGACATACCTCAATGTAGTTGGTGAGCCAGTAGAAGTCTGGATCAGTGTTTTCCACAGTGAAGAGCACGTTGCCTCTGGGTATGATCCTCCCCTCGGGGATGGCTTTGATCCGGATAGGAAGACGGCCATCATGTTTCTGACATGGCAACAAGCACATTGAACTTCATGTTAGATATAGAATGATAAATCATCATCGTCGTCAAGACGGACTGACGGTTGGACATCTCTTTGTTTACCTCGAGGATCTTCCTCCAGCTTTCCTCATCGAACACAGGCTGTTTGAAGTGCATCTGGTAGAAGAGCTTGGCTTCCTGAATCTTCTCCTCTGTGACCACTTGGCCTGCGGACAACAAACCAGGGTAACCAGGTTATTGCAAAAATACTTCATTCCCCAGTATTCTTTTGAACAGCAAAGTTTTTTATATGGTTCTGTTCATTTATTTCTTGGATCAGAGGGTAGAACGCGAGTGTACCTATGAGGTACTTCTTCAGCAGATACTGAAGGCCGAAGAACACCACTTCGTTGAACTGGGAGCCTTTCTTGCGTCTGCATTCAAAGTAGGAGTAGATGTTGCTGATGTTTGGAGGATACTGTTTGTAGTGTGTGATCTGAAAGACAAGCAACGAACAGAAGTCAAGAAAAGATGACAGCTTAAAGCACAAGTCTCCCCTTGTGCTCTTACAGCTCTAATTGAATAATCATCAGCACCAACCAGTCAGTCAGTGGAAGAAATAGCTTCAAGAGGCACCCACTCCACATTCTTCTGCCTCACCCGGTTTAAGTTCCCTCTCCTTTCCCCCTCCATGTTCAATTTAAAGAGAACAAATTCAAAAAGGAGAAACCCCAGAACAGGCAGTGTCTTATACTAAGATTAGCCTCTAAGTAAGATTAACCTAATCGAGCGAAAAGAACAAGTGTGACGAGGAGGGCAGGAAAATAAACGAGTACTTTATTTACAGGACATAATTGTTGCAGCGTCGTCACCCGTATGTTTGTGGACTGATGCTTTGACGCCACGAGTTTGGTGATTTGACCGTTGCCAGCTTGGCTTTTTGCAACCAGGGAAGTTTAGCATATTTGGACTGAGGAGGAGTGACGTAGAGACAACGTATAAGTGTACCTGCCATAAATACCCTGCTTTATTGTCTATTTGACTCTAAATGGACCATCATTTACTAAATTAACATCATGCTGTATTGAAGAAGACCTGAAACTAGAGATTGAGACCATAAACTCATGTTGAGTTGAATCAAGAAGTAGATTTTCCTCATAGAGTTCTATACAACCAGAGGAGTCGCCCCCTGATGGACAGTAGAGAGAATGCAGGTTTAAGACATGAAGCACTGACTTCACTTGTCAGTTGCCTCCTGATTGACCCTAATATTAAAAAGAAACAGTGTGTAACGTTTTGTAATCTGTGTGTTCTCTTTTGTTGTTAATATTTACACTAGCCCAAAACGAACTAACCAAACCGTGAAGATCACGTTGCCTCTGGGTATAATCCTGGCCTCAGGGACGGCTTTGTATAATCACCTGAACAAAAGAATCGTTGTGTTCTCTTTCACTTAGAATAAAAATGCAATGAGCCCCTCAGATACTTTACAATTGTAACATAACCAGACAGACATACTCCGCGTTTGTCTCCCACGCGAGCGATGGATGCTGTCGTGTTTGGCTTCGCAACAACACCAATGTTGTGGATGGAAATTCTTGAAATGATACAGTCACTGGCAAAGGTTTGCTGAAACAAAGTTTCACAGCTTGTTTCACAATGGCTTGTTCTAAAACTGTAGGCCGACCGGATGCAATGAAAGCGTGGGTCAAGTGAATATGCAACGGGGAAACAAGACACAACCAATGTTGCTTCAGGGAAGACCGACAGTGTACATTAGCTACGACTAGACTGCTTTTTTTTTTGGTCTCAGCATTTCTTTTTTTATTATTAGATAGTGACATGCAGCGCAGGGTCCGTGTTCGACTCCAGGCCGGGCCGCTGCGGTAAGGACTACACCGTGACATATGGCGCACGCTCCTGAGGCCCCTCACTTCACTGCTCATGTCTCCTCTGCTTCTATTTGCCAGTCTGCGCTGAGCGCATCCACCTTCACTCTCTCTCTCTACGCACAGAGCTATTCCTGAAAGGACCCACTGCGCGTTTACGTCACCACGTACCCATCCAAACATTTCTATGTGTATTATCTAATGAGAAAAGCTGGATGGAAACCACAACTCCAGCGGGACTTTCCTCAGAACCTTTAGGGGAGACTATCCGCTACAAACCAAGAGTCCTGTTAGCATCCTCACCATCTTGCTTAGTCAGCACAAAATGCAGTCTCATTTGAGACCGGCCAACAGCAAGCAGTAAGATCTAGAGAATTACGGCGCTATAAATTCCCCTAATTGTGGAACCCATCAATGAAGCTATCAGGCTGTTATGTGGCCCACATGTTTTCAGATACAAACACTAAGTGTCCTTGGGGTTGACAATACAATAAAAAAATAAAAATAAAGTTGTAATAGTTCCATGGGAGGAAAATTAGAATAATAATAATGATGTACTTCTTTAAAAAGGGCTGCCCAGTAAACACAGTGGACTTTGACATCCCAGTGGGCCAAATCAGTTTCTATTACGCGATTGTGATGACAGACACATTTGGACTTGTTTTCAGGGGGTCGCTGGCACTGATGAAGACTGGTGGGTCATTATCCAGACCTTTGCCATTTGGCTCCAGTGGAAACCTTTGAATGACATCTCACGGTGACATCTGGCATTTAACTGTACGAGCAGCCGAGCACAAGTTACAAGAGACACCGACACAGCGGGCTGACGCAGGTCACGAAACCGAAGGAAATGAAACTGAAAGCTAAAGAGCCAACGAAAAGGTTGGGCTCGGTGATTACACGTCACGCAGCTACACAGTTTGAGCAGATTCCATTAAACTAGTGTTCATGCATTACATAACGCTGAAGCCCAGCACGTACACACTAGCTAAGCTACCTGTTTAGTGTGAATGGCTCAGCTATGTTCATAACGAAACTAAAACTACGGTTCACAGTCTACGCACAGCTAACTTTTCCCATTCTTTACCAAGGCATATCTTCTCATACGAAGTTTTATGGATTCAACTTGCACCAACACGGGCACCACGGTCCACACAGCTAACACAAACTTCCTTTGAGGTCTTACTTTCATTTAGGATACATGGTCCGTTGCGAAATAACGCTACAAAGTTGAAGGACAACGGGCCAACGGACCAAAAAGAAAAGCGAGTGTTACTCGTGATGTGCGATGGTTCATAGCGAGACACTGGACGAAAGATAACGTTAACCGTCAGCGAACCGTATCCCCAAATATAAACCACTTTTATTACATTTCGTCAGTAAAATAAACCCCGGGCTGGAACCAAAAAGGACACGGGGCATGAAGGACGGGTCCCCTCACCTTGTAGGAATCCGTCGCCAGCAAGAAATTAAATTCTGGTGCTGCCATTGTTGTTGTGGATGAATTAATTAACGTAAATGTCACTTCGGTCTCTCGTCGCAGCTTCACAGGAGCTCCAGCCAGAACCGGACCGAGCAGCCCAGAAGATACGCCTCGCCGTGAAGTCACCGTGACCGTTTCTCCGGTGAACTTGGATTCAGACGTTAGAAGACTGCCGAAACACTCAACGCATGAGTCGTTTTGTAGGTTGGGGGTTATTTTGAAGGGGCGGGTTTTTAGTACGTATGTCCTGGCGCACGTCGTCCCTCTTACCGCCTCTCTGCTACGTAATGCTGCATTCAAGGACAGTAGTTTTTTTGGGATCACTTAAAGGAGCGTTCCAACATATTGGACGCTAGTTTTAGCTATCGCTCTGATGTCTGCTTTCACCTCATACAGCGTTCATATAAAAGTGCACAGGCCTACCACAGCTGTACCAATGTCTCCATAGCTGGAACTGGTAGCGTGTACTAAACCTTTTCATAACACCAAGATAATACAAATGTTCAGTCATTTAGCTGGCAAATACTGTTCATGTGCATATTATTTCTTAAAACTGTTCGGAAAGAATGGACTCCTGCAGCCACAGATATTTTACAGGCACTACACCATCTCAGTCTCTTTAGTAATATTCTCACAGCATCCTTATAAGCTACTGGAAGTCTCTGTAAGCTTACAATATGCTCTAAACAGAGACATCTTCTCTCCATCTGTACACACGCTAAACTTGCGTGAGAGAATGTGTGCTTGTGCATTCATACGGCATTGTCAATAAATATCCTCATCATTGGTCATCTGTTCTGTAATAAAGTGACCAATATATTTTACCTTATCACAGACACCAAGATCAACCAATTTGAAGTCAGGGGATTTTAGACATTTGTCCTCTTTGGTTCGACAGATGAAGATAGCACTCTTACTGTCATTGTATTTGATATCATGTTCCACACCATAGACAGTACATACAGTAAAGAGCTGCTAAAGACCAGCGCTACAAGGACAAAAAATTATCATTTGCATACATAATATGGTTACCTAGTATTACCCATCATGCATCCAGTATTACAGGCTTTTTTTTTTTTTTTTAAACTTAGCTTGCTTACTAATATCAGTCTCTTCATAAATACTAAAAACCCAGCTGCAAACCATATTAAATAACCATCTACAAAACTGTTAAAAAAAGTTCTGTTATTTAAATATATAGTAACTTTGAAAAGTTTTGTGTTGTTCTTTCAACTAATAATCACACTATAATGCATTATAGCAGTGATTACAATGTATTACTACAACTATTGGAATTATAGTACACTATGATCCTTTCAAAACAATATCAGTGACTGTTCAGCAGTTATGAATTATTATGATACTTGACCTTATAGTTATAAGTTATACCTTATAAAATGTAGTTGTGGTTTCTTACCTCAAGCAAAGTTTGCATGTTTGTCTGCTTGTGAGTACTAAGGATTAGCACAGCAGCGCTTTGAGCAAATGCTAATGTACACATGCTAAATCAAGTCACTTTATTTGTATAGCATATTTAAGCTTAATGAGCAATATTTAGATATTATATTCATAAAAAGCACAGGACACATACCCAAAGGGAGAGAAAGAGAGAGAGAGAGAGAGAGAGAGAGAGAGAGAGAGAGAGAGAGAGAGAGATGGAGGCACTTGCTGAGAGAAAAAGTAGGTCTTCAGCTTTCTTTTAAACGACAGCAAAGTTAGCAGTATCTAAGTGTAACAGTAATATGTTCACAATTTTACAAGTAGCTTTCAATAGACTGAAAAGTAACGTTAGGACTCCACAGCTATCAAAGAATCAGCATCTACAAAGGCCGTCTCACGTCGCCTGTATCTGGGCCCAAAAGTTGCACATGAACACACCACAAAGACTACAACCAATGGTCAACTAACATTTATGTTCTGCACCTGTGTGGGAGAAAACTACCAGCGGGTAGCGGTTGTCGGTATTCATCATTCAAAAAGGGAAACTGGAAGATCGAGGGCTGTTGATACACAAGCCGTTGTTATGATATAAACATCCAACAAAACAGCGTTTGCCATCCATTTTATCACCACTCTCGCTCAACAGTGACCAGATGTCCATGTTGTTGTGAAAATACTAGTGTATAGAATGATCAGTTGAGATGAAGTACATTTAAATGTAATGTAATGCATCTGCCCTGGCTCTCTCATGCCTTAATACTTTCTGTGTGGGCCCTCTTGACTTTACCTGTTCGCTTACGTTCCTCACTTCCATTTCTCTTCTTGTGCAGTGATTCGCTTAAGCTGAACAGCCAATCATGTGAGTGATTAGGGCCACAGATGCTCACTGATAGCCGGGAATTCGACCTGATGAATCAGGGCCTGAAGAGTAATTTTAAACCCATTTTTTCTCTATAAGTAGGGTCCTCAGTCTGAGAGAAGTTAGAGGCAGTCCAGAAGATTCTTGAGTCACCAAGACTACTCACCGTGAGTCAGCTGCAGCAGGTAATGCTTTGGTAATGTTTTAGAATAATACAACGTAAAATAACGTTTAAAAGCACATTTTGATAGTAACGAGTTAGTAAGAATCTGATCAGCTCACCAAATGTTCAAAGCAATCCAATTTCCACAACTCTGCACCCCTATGACGCTGGAAAAAAAATCTGTTGCCTGCTTGAATGTATTTATCTTGGTCGACTATAAAAATATCACATGTGGTTACAATACTTGAAAAGTTAATATATATATATATTGTTTCCTGTATGGCATCTATGGCAGCTTATACAACATCTGAAATATTATAAAGGTCTCTCAGTCTATCTGTATAATAGCCAACAAACCATGGTGTTAGTCTGTTGTGTCAATAAGTTCTGAGTACCTGTATGCCAATCACTGTAGACATGCAGCCTCATGCATACGTCATTCTCTTAAGTTTCCAACACGATACAATGATGTCTGTGTGCTTCATAACTAACTAGCTTGCAATAAGGCCAGTCACAGTCATGTGCTCTAGGGCCAGTCACAGTAGTGTGCTCTAGGGCCAGTCACAGTAGTGTGCTCTAGAGCCAGTCACAGTCATGTGCTCTAGGGCCAGTCACAGTAGTGTGCTCTAGGGCCAGTCACAGTCGTGTGCTCTAGGGACAGTCACAGTCATGTGCTCTAGGGCCAGTCACAGTCATGTGCTCTAGGGCCAGTCACAGTCATGTGCTCTAGGGCCAGTCACAGTCATGTGCTCTAGGGCCAGTCACAGTCATGTGCTCTAGGGCCAGTCACAGTCGTGTGCTCTAGGGCCAGTCACAGTCATGTGCTCTAGGGCCAGTCACAGTCATGTGCTCTAGGGCCAGTCACAGTAGTGTGCTCTAGGGCCAGTCACAGTAGTGTGCTCTAGGGACAGTCACAGTCATGTGCTCTAGGGCCAGTCACAGTCGTGTGCTCTAGGGCCAGTCACAGTCATGTGCTCTAGGGCCAGTCACAGTCATGTGCTCTAGGGCCAGTCACAGTCGTGTGCTCTAGGGCCAGTCACAGTCATGTGCTCTAGGGCCAGTCACAGTCATGTGCTCTAGGGCCAGTCACAGTAGTGTGCTCTAGGGACAGTCACAGTCATGTGCTCTAGGGCCAGTCACAGTCATGTGCTCTAGGGCCAGTCACAGTCGTGTGCTCTAGGGCCAGTCACAGTTGTGTGCTCTAGGGCCAGTCACAGTCATGTGCTCTAGGGCCAGTCACAGTAGTGTGCTCTAGGGCCAGTCACAGTCGTGTGCTCTAGGGCCAGTCACAGTCGTGTGCTCTAGGGCCAGTCACAGTCGTGTGCTCTAGGGCCAGTCACAGTCGTGTGCTCTAGGGCCAGTCACAGTAGTGTGCTCTAGGGCCAGTCACAGTCGTGTGCTCTAGGGCCAGTCACAGTCATGTGCTCTAGGGCCAGTCACAGTCGTGTGCTCTAGGGCCAGTCACAGTAGTGTGCTCTAGGGCCAGTCACAGTCATGTGCTCTAGGGCCAGTCACAGTAGTGTGCTCTAGGGACAGTCACAGTCATGTGCTCTAGGGCCAGTCACAGTCATGTGCTCTAGGGCCAGTCACAGTCGTGTGCTCTAGGGCCAGTCACAGTCATGTGCTCTAGGGCCAGTCACAGTCATGTGCTCTAGGGCCAGTCACAGTCGTGTGCTCTAGGGCCAGTCACAGTCGTGTGCTCTAGGGCCAGTCACAGTCGTGTGCTCTAGGGCCAGTCACAGTCATGTGCTCTAGGGCCAGTCACAGTAGTGTGCTCTAGGGCCAGTCACAGTCGTGTGCTCTAGGGCCAGTCACAGTCATGTGCTCTAGGGCCAGTCACAGTCGTGTGCTCTAGGGCCAGTCACAGTCGTGTGCTCTAGGGCCAGTCACAGTAGTGTGCTCTAGGGCCAGTCACAGTCGTGTGCTCTAGGGCCAGTCACAGTCATGTGCTCTAGGGCCAGTCACAGTAGTGTGCTCTAGGGCCAGTCACAGTCGTGTGCTCTAGGGCCAGTCACAGTCATGTGCTCTAGGGCCAGTCACAGTAGTGTGCTCTAGGGCCAGTCACAGTCGTGTGCTCTAGGGCCAGTCACAGTCATGTGCTCTAGGGCCAGTCACAGTCGTGTGCTCTAGGGCCAGTCACAGTCGTGTGCTCTAGGGCCAGTCACAGTAGTGTGCTCTAGGGCCAGTCACAGTCGTGTGCTCTAGGGCCAGTCACAGTCGTGTGCTCTAGGGCCAGTCACAGTAGTGTGCTCTAGGGCCAGTCACAGTCATGTGCTCTAGGGCCAGTCACAGTCGTGTGCTCTAGGGCCAGTCACAGTAGTGTGCTCTAGGGCCAGTCACAGTCGTGTGCTCTAGGGGCCAGTCACAGTCGTGTGCTCTAGGGCCAGTCACAGTCGTGTGCTCTAGGGCCAGTCACAGTAGTGTGCTCTAGGGCCAGTCACAGTCATGTGCTCTAGGGCCAGTCACAGTAGTGTGCTCTAGGGCCAGTCACAGTCGTGTGCTCTAGGGCCAGTCACAGCAGTGTGCTCTAGGGCCAGTCACAGTCGTGTGCTCTAGGGCCAGTCACAGTAGTGTGCTCTAGGGCCAGTCACAGTCGTGTGCTCTAGGGCCAGTCACAGTCGTGTGCTCTAGGGCCAGTCACAGTCGTGTGCTCTAGGGCCAGTCACAGTCGTGTGCTCTAGGGCCAGTCACAGTCGTGTGCTCTAGGGCCAGTCACAGTCATGTGCTCTAGGGCCAGTCACAGTCGTGTGCTCTAGGGCCAGTCACAGTCGTGTGCTCTAGGGCCAGTCACAGTAGTGTGCTCTAGGGCCAGTCACAGTCGTGTGCTCTAGGGCCAGTCACAGTCGTGTGCTCTAGGGCCAGTCACAGTAGTGTGCTCTAGGGCCAGTCACAGTCATGTGCTCTAGGGCCAGTCACAGTCGTGTGCTCTAGGGCCAGTCACAGTAGTGTGCTCTAGGGCCAGTCACAGTCGTGTGCTCTAGGGGCCAGTCACAGTCGTGTGCTCTAGGGCCAGTCACAGTCGTGTGCTCTAGGGCCAGTCACAGTAGTGTGCTCTAGGGCCAGTCACAGTCATGTGCTCTAGGGCCAGTCACAGTAGTGTGCTCTAGGGCCAGTCACAGTCGTGTGCTCTAGGGCCAGTCACAGCAGTGTGCTCTAGGGCCAGTCACAGTCGTGTGCTCTAGGGCCAGTCACAGTAGTGTGCTCTAGGGCCAGTCACAGTCGTGTGCTCTAGGGCCAGTCACAGTCGTGTGCTCTAGGGCCAGTCACAGTCGTGTGCTCTAGGGCCAGTCACAGTCGTGTGCTCTAGGGCCAGTCACAGTCGTGTGCTCTAGGGCCAGTCACAGTAGTGTGCTCTAGGGCCAGTCATAGTTGTGTGCTCTAGGGCCAGTCACAGCAGTGTGCTCTAGGGCCAGTCATAGTTGTGTGCTCTAGGGCCAGTCACAGCAGTGTGCTCTAGGGCCAGTCATAGTTGTGTGCTCTAGGGCCAGTCACAGCAGTGTGCTCTAGGGCCAGTCACAGTCGTGTGCTCTAGGGCCAGTCACAGCAGTGTGCTCTAGGGCCAGTCACAGTCGTGTGCTCTAGGGCCAGTCACAGCAGTGTGCTCTAGGGCCAGTCACAGTCGTGTGCTCTAGGGCCAGTCACAGTTGTGTGCTCTAGGGCCAGTCACAGTCGTGTGCTCTAGGGCCAGTCATAGTAGTGTGCTCTAGGGCCAGTCACAGTCGTGTGCTCTAGGGCCAGTCACAGTCGTGTGCTCTAGGGCCAGTCACAGTAGTGTGCTCTAGGGCCAGTCACAGTCGTGTGCTCTAGGGCCAGTCACAGTCGTGTGCTCTAGGGCCAGTCACAGTAGTGTGCTCTAGGGACAGTCACAGTAGTGTGCTCTAGGGCCAGTCACAGTCGTGTGCTCTAGGGACAGTCACAGTTGTGTGCTCTAGGGACAGTCACAGTCGTAAACAGGGGTCACTCATAAGTGAACCACGGTCCGGGTCAAGACCCAGACGCCATTCCAAGAATGATGTAAACAGAGAGGAACAGAGCTGAAACAAGAGGTTTCAATAACCACAGATGAAGTCCCTGCACAAAAATATCTCTATTTAGAAGATGATAAGAATATGGATATCTTGGAATTAACTAAATTTAAGCTGCAAGACTAAGACAATTCAGTTCAATACATTTTTCTAAAATGAAGTACTTTATTTTAAGAGTCACACTGTACATACTTCTATTTCACTGTATATACTTTATATACACTTTATATACACTGTATATACTTTGCATTCTTTATTATTTAATTTTCTTACAATTAATACGCTCTTTTATTGTATGTATATAGTGAGTATTTGTCATCCCTGTGCTGTTGTACCTTTACCCTCTCTGTTGTGTCTCAGCAGCAGGAGGGAGAGGCCTCTGGCCTGAGGATCACTGGTCTTGCTGCCTCTCAGATCTGTACATGTCTGTCTTTAAAAAATGTTTCCATGTTAATAAAACCCATGGACTAGATAATTTTAACGGTATCTTATGTGGTTGATTTGGGTCAGTGATAGAGTGTTGTTCGCCAAAAAGGGCTGCTATAAATTAATAATTTCCGTCTTTGGTATTTTAGTCATATACAGATATGCAATGACTGCTAGGTAATATGTATGATGTTGTCCATAGTCAAGTGTCAACACAATATACAATAGCTAGTTAAGGCGCAGTCAAAGTGTGTGTGTGTGTGTGTGTGTGTGTGTGTGTGTGTGTGTGTGTGTAAGGATTGACTTGACAGGTGAACCAATAGGCCAATATTTCACAGTATAAGATCAGATAAAATCTGATACTTTACATCTCAATTATGAAGCAAAGGCACTGCTACATCCACATATGACAGGCCCAACTCGACATCTCTTATCCAAAGCACTCTTACAATTTGCATCCAGAAAAGGATGTTGCATGTTGTTCTCTGTCTCCACAACAGTCATTGATGCTGAGGAGATATCTGCTATAATCACTATGCAATCTCCCTTTGTGCTTAATTCTATCATGCAGGCATTTACAGCCGAAATGCCAAACATTAAGGTGCTAAATTCGACATTCAGAGCATTAATATAGCAGCAAACACCTTTTATCTATAAAGATACTGTGTAGTAATGTCTACCTCTACACAGAATGAAGTCTCTCTCCCTCTGTGTGGGATGTAATCAGAGCTTCTCTGGGCTTTGTTCACATAGCCTGGCCATCCGGGCGTATCTTGTAGTGCATGTTAGTGCATGTGAGCGTGTCTCACTGGTTAACTCAAAGTCACCGCTTTACACTGCTCTTACACGGCAGTTACACTAGATTACACATGCCGCCGGCTCAGCCGGCGTCATGTGTTTATTTAGTTACATACAACTATTGTATGTAACTAAATGTGATGTCCATTGTTAGAGGTTTTGAGATTTTCACTCTTTTTATTGTTAAATTGTGACGAAGACCTCTTTATTGTGCTGTTAACCTCTATTGTAACATGTTTCCAAAACTGTTTGAGCAAGATGTATTTATTACAGTTACTAGGAGTGTAAAGGTACACAGAAGTCAGTTTATTTCTATTGCACATTTCACAAGACAGACATAATATTGTGAGTTTGGTACAGCCGACAAAATCCCATATGCATAAGGTTCCATTTCTTTTTATTTAATATATGAGCAGACACAAGTGTCAGACAGACATAATCCTCCTGCAGGGGACTGAGGGAGCATGTTGCCCTCTGGCAACTTTAGTAAAATATTCTTGTTAAAAAAACGAGGAACATTTCAAACATGTCTGTATTACACAAACACTTTCTTAATTTGCTTGTGTTTTATCTATTTGTTTACTCACCGTGAGTCAGCTGCACAATTATTGAAACTGAGTCAGCTGCACAATTATTGAAACTGACACTCAGAGAGAACAAAACCTAAACTCAAGTCTCCAAAACTCGAAACACATTTTCTGCTTTGCACCAAATTTGCCCAAAAATCCAACATGGCACACTTTGCAAGACACTGCACACAGGTCTTTCTTTACATCCACATTTCAAAATGCTTCCATTCAAAATGCCACACCCATGGACCAATATATGTCACCTGGCCATCGATCAAGATGTAAGCACTATAAAACCACAGGTGAGTTCCAATTTACAACAACAATGGAGCCTACAGAGCTAATGCACTTTGTACAAAAAAGCATATTAGCAATTGAATAAAACCTGCAAATCAAGCTTTTTTTTCTTTTCTCTCAACATATTATTTTTCTGTATTTATCTATATTCTATTCATAATATACTTTGATCTGACACTGAGTGCAAAATATAACTTTTGGAAATGCATTGATGTATTGATTGATTTTACATAGAAGCGATAAATAAATACCAGTGTAAAGTACAACACACTCTTGTGTTTGGTCAAAATATTCATGTGCCTCAATTTAACAATATTGCTGAAAAATTAAAGCTATATGAAGCTATAGCGTAAGTTCAGACAGGAAGACAACCCCCTCACACCAGGCGGGCCCTCACTCATACCGTCCCTCACCAGCAGCATGCACGTCATACCGGATGTCCCTGTCAGGAGCGTCAGAAGTGTCAGACTCTACCAGCTGTTCAGCAGCCGGCGTCCTGCTGCCGTCTCATGCGACCCGCCGCCTCCCCAGCACCATCCACCTTCTCAGATTCAGCACCCCATCGGCATCTCCAGCAACTCCAGCAGAACCTCAGCCACCACCACCAGTGTCTGGACTCCTCGGGGGGGATCTACAGATTGCTGCCGCTCAGGGCAAACACAGTGCGATCTCAATCTCCTCGCGGAGTTCAAGCGCCAAATAAATTCTGTGTAACCATGGACTCATTATCTGGCATAATAAACATTAACTACTAATCACCCACTGTCTCTCCTGATTGAAATAAACGTAGAACTGTTAATATATTTTAGATTGAGGGGCCCAATAACAAACACATTTTAAATTCAGTGAGTCGCTGACATTTTTAAGATATTGATCCAGAATGACTGTATTGGGTTACACAAATCAACGTAGCGTAATGCGATGAATTAGGGAACAAAATATGTTTTGGGGTGAGAACCACAGATTTGCCTCACTCTATATTTAGTGGACAATATGTCTATTCTATAGGAGCCTCAGGGTTGATGTTAAAGGAAAAATTCACGGTTCCACTCACATGTGCACATAAAGGTAAGGAGCGAGAACTATGCATGCATTTGTGTCCTCAGACGTCTGGGTGGTTGTTGAAAAGGAAGAACGGGGGAAAAAAAGGGTGGATGTTTGACAGTCACATTGAATACCTTAAAGGTATGCATTAAATATTAGAGTCCTTTGACCTAACTCTGTTTGTGCCAGAAGCAATCAGAGTCCTTTGACCTTAGAGACGAAGAGTCCGGAGGGATAAATGTGTCTATGGGTGACGGCTTTGATTCTGATCAAACTGATTCTGGTTCTAAAACAAATCTAGAAATTCACGTTGACTACTGTGTTTACAATAACGCATGTGAGCCTCATTAAGAAATGGGGTCAAAAGGTAGTAAAAGCAGGGGCCTCTGCCTCAAGTACCGTGTCACGTTCATGATGCCAACATCGGAAAAAAATAGCGAATAAATATGGTTTTCCTGCGGAAGGATCATTTGGTCACAAAAGAAAGTAGACACAACCACGACAGGAGCAGACAACGCTGCTCAGAAATCCTTTTTTTTCTCTGTCCCTTTGGCACAGGATGGATCCTGATCTCAGACGCATGCCCTCCACCGTATTCACCACCAGCCAATCAACAGCCTGCAGACAACAAGCGGCTGAAAGCTTCACATTCATATCCATATTCATATTACACCAGGCTGCTCTCTATATTCAATGAACATAGTGGCCTCCTAGAACCAAATGCCATCTATGTAGTAAAACTGACTCGGCTATGAAGAAGCCCGCCTCAGACATGCCAACCCCGTGGAGTAGCAAGCTGCTGACAAAAAGAAAAAGACTGAGACTGGTGGTGGTGAGAACCACAGATTTGCCTCACTCTAAACTTAGTGGACAATATGTCTATTCTATAGGAGCCTCAGGGTTGATGTTAAAGGAAGAATTCACGGTTCCACTCACATGTGTACATAAAGATAAGGAGCTCCCTCCAACGAGAACTAAGCATACATTTGTGTCCACAGACGTCTGCCCTATAAACGTTTTAGTCAGAGACTTGATGCTGACATTAGGAAGCATTTTGATTTCCACACCTTAAGGTTTAAAAGTCATACGCACTCCCACCAACATGACCATGGTCCAATATAGCCCGATCACACCATTGTATGTGTATCAGTGGCACACGTTTCTCAAGGCTAAAGATATTTAAAAAGGGGTTTTCCATGATTTGAATGATAGGTTCCAGTGTTTTATTATGTTTTGGTCTAATCAGAGATGTGCAGACATTCAAGAACAGCTGTTCAAAGTGGACTCCTCCCACCCACACATCTCTCCTTGTCTAAATGTCGGACTGATCAGTGGAGAGACTTGGCACCTTTTGTACTTAAATGCAGGTGATGTATTCACCGTGCACAGGTATTTACAATAAACCATTTCATACTTGCACGTCTGCCTCATGCTCTGTGTATTTGGTTGATGATAACAAGCCACACACTGTCTCATTTCTTGCTGACGCCTCCAGTCTCAAACTGTAACTTTACTCGTGCCTCATGCGCTCATTCTCCTTAAACAGAAAACGTCACACTTATCAGCCGCAAGATGGCTCCGTTATTACACCATCTTACCCGACATGCCAAATGTAACCATTAAGCGCTGCAATGTTCTTAACCCTGTAATTCTTCTTCCAGGAACTGAGGATGGAGAGGAGCATAACTGTTTGTCTGAACTCCAAGTTCTGTGCACTCCTCGTCCGGACCTCTCTGAAACTCGTTTGTCTAACCCTGATCCCATTCTCTATGTTGATGCATCACGTGACCCATCCACAGGAACTAATCGTGTTGGTTTTGCTGATTCAGATTGTGCCAACCTTGTGTCTGGTTCTCTTCCTCAGAATTTATCTGTACAGGCAGCCGAACTGGTCGCTCTAACAGAAGCATGTAAAGCCGCAGAGCGTAAACTAGACGATTTACACTGACTCACATTTGTGTTGCGAGTATGCATTTGGTGTTGTTCATGATTTTTAACCTTACCTTGTCTCCCTAAACATCTCTTTTCTCACTATGCTAAGTTGTCGCATGGGTAAAAGACCATGCGACAAAGGCGATGTATGGTTGAAATGAGAACAACAAATTGGTTCACTAAAGGAGAATTGAACATTAAAAGCAAATGTTGTGAAGAGACAAGTCTTCCCTGGACCAAGGCTCTGCCCATTGTTTTAATGTATGAGAATGAGAAAGAGAACATGCACAGGGTTGAGCCCATTTAAAATCTTGTTTGCAACTCCTCCCTGAACAACAATATATGAAAATGCAATGTTGACCTACTGCATTAATCTATCTTATGCTCTGTAGCGGCAACAGGTAGAAGCAGCCTCTGGGCCGCTCCATTCACTGTGACCACGTGAATGTTGTGGCCGTGAAGGACTTCTGGCGGAAAACATTTGAGCTCCAAAGCTTGCATAATAGTCATACCAATTGTATTGATGACAATACAACTTGAATCTATTGTATATCAATTGTTTTGTGTTTATGTTGATCAAAAGTATGATCAAAAGGGAGGAATGTAATGGGAATTTGTCATTCTTATGAGTATCTTATATTCATATGTAGGTCAACTGGTAAATAGGTTTGTTCTTGAGTAAAACTGTCACGGTCTACATTGTGAGACTCGTGGTTTATGCAGCAGCTGCATGCACATCCTCTTCTCCTGTTGATGAATACAGGACTTATGTTTGCATGTTACAGTTATGCTCCATGTTAGGCTGTACGGACGCAGACAAAGCCCTCCTTGCAAGATACATGTATAGATCTATATGTCTTGTGATCACGCTGATAAGTACTCCTTTGTTTGTAAATGCCAAAGCAGAATATTCCAATAACAGCCCCCACTCCTGTAAACTGTCTTTATAAAGCTGTGCGATATTCAAGGTCATTTTTTTTCCGACAACACTAGTTAACTGACTGATTGATGAGTGACTGACTACATCCATATTATATATAGAAACATTGTTTGTGTTTGGTGTGTTGGATTCAGGTCTTCTGTTGATTGCTAGCTAGCTCTATGAATAGTAAAAATTAAAATAATTGGAGCTCTACATCCTGGATTTGGGACGCCTACCTGTGTTGAATCATATGGAGTCTTTAAACACATCAGAATTTCCTCATTACATATATATTTGGAAGCCTTTTTCATTTTGTAATGTATTTTTGTTGCACTTTTTTGCTTTTTTTTTATTATTCTGTTCGGTGTAGCTTATATCCGTGGTATTACGTATAAATAAGCCAAGCAGGCAGAATCCCAGATATATATTAAATGGTTAAATCAACCATTTAGTCTTTATTCATTTGATCATTTATTTATAATACATCAGCGGGGAAGCTTTTATTGTGAAAGCCAAGCCGCTTTAATTCCGGTCTGCTGCTGTAACCTGCCGTCTTTTGACTCCGATGGATCATCAGGTGGCCGTTCATCTATTGTGCTCTTAGCCTGATCAAACTGGTCCCAGAGCAGCCGGGGATCGGGTTTCAGCACCGCGGTCAGCTCCGAGCCAGCCTCTTCCTCTCCCCAGGCGGCAGAGCACCTAAACAGCGTTTCCTCCTGTTGCGACCCCTCCCCCTTAATACCGTCTCTCATGATAAACCCCTCCTCTGTGTCACTGACTGCTAGACTTGAAAGGCTTGGAAACCAACCAGACTCTACAACACTTTGGTGTTTTTTTCTGGCTGAGACTGACTCGTCTGACGGCAGTTTAAAAAAAAATATATTCTTCATCTGTCAGGTTTGCGTCTCCACAGCTGCTTCACCCGGGTCTCTCCCTCTGTGGCGGACTCTGAAGCTGATCGACACCTTTTTTCTTTTTCTTTCTACTTTTGCAGTTTTACCTTTGCAGCAGCAGGTAGCCTTTATTCTCCATTCAAGCCTCGGCCAGCATGTTGGACCCGTCTTCCAGCGAGGAGGAAGGAGATGAGATCCTGGAGGTGGAGCGTAAAGAGGTGGCGGCCCCGAAGAGCCTCGGAGGAGCCCGGCTGTCACCGGGCCGAGCCTCCGACGGCCACGGCGACGGGGGGCTCCAGCCCCGGGGCCGAGGGAGCGGCGGCGGCGGAGGCAGCAGCGGCGGCAGCGGCGGCGTCAGCGCCGGCCGACCCTCCAGCCCCAGCCCCTCGGTGGGAAGCGACAAGGAGAAAGAGGACTTGGAGAAGATGCAGAGAGAGGAGGAGGAGAGGAAGAAGAGACTCCAGCTGTATGTGTTTGTGATGCGCTGCATCGCCTATCCGTTCAACGCAAAGCAACCTACTGACATGGCCAGGAGGCAGCAGAAGGTAAGACCCGTCTGACGAACGAGAAACTTCCGAGCTGTGTTTTAAAATTCACATCACACCAACTGTTGCTTCCACAGTCGCGCCGTGTCGCTGGATGCCTTTTGATCGAATATTCAAGAATGCAGACTTATAACTCAGTTCACCTCAGAGAGGATTCCTCACACATGCAGTCCATCAAACACCACATGAGGATCCAAACCTAAACACTTTTATGTGTGGACTGCGATACGATGTGCAGTCTGAGATGATACTATCACTGCACATTAGGCATCAGCAGCACATTTCCACTGTGTCTCTTTAAAATATGTTTATTTCCTCCCTTCACATCCTAGAAGGATGATGCCAGAAAGGTTTAGAAAGACACAACGAAATGTGCTAAATCGAAACTAAAGAGGGACAGGGTTTGCAACATCAAGGAGCGGCTGAAGGAGGATGTGTGTATGTGGTTCCCATCCCCGTTGTAGTAGCCTCGCATATGTGGACAGCCTCTGTTCATAGAAGCACCCCTCCCGTTTTGCTCAGCTCTTATTAGAACAATCTGTTGCACAGGAGAATCTGATCCTCCACAGCCTCACCACTGAATGACATATGTTTCTTCACACAGTCTGTCAGCTTTGATGTGGTTCTTCAGAGACATCCCCATACCTGCCACACCCTGAGGGACTTTAGACCAATAATTGGTTTGGTTAAAAAACAACAACAACAACAACAACATAAAACATTTTTAAGATTCACTATGTGACTTTGTTGTAGGTCTGTTTCTGAACTGGTGGTCTGCAGGGCCCTTGTCTCTGTACCGGTACCACAGTCCTTTCACGACAGCGAGGCTCTGAAGGCGTCAGTGTGCTTGAAGTGAACTAGTTTGTACAAAATGGATAAAAGTGTTTATCGCTCTAATTGTTGAAAAGCCAGTCATTGTGGAGAAGGGGGAGGCGGGATACACATTAGAATATTGGGGATAATGATCTTGAAGTCTGTCACAAAACATGATTCAATTAAATTAAATTCAGTTTATTTTGTATAGCCCAAAATCACAAATTTGCCTCAGTGTGCTTTACAATCTGTACACATGATGGTAGTTGTGTACCTGCACTGGAATTACCTTCAATGACGGTACAGGGTCTGAGTCTATGGTTCACCAGTTGCATAGTAAAAGCAGCATGCAGCATGCAGCATGCAGCAGCAGCTGCAGACCTCCATCAGCGTCTACACCCATCGACCCCTTCAGCCAGTATTTTCGTTCAGTATTCAGACAAGTTTTACTGTGGCTCAGCCTAATACGTAAGTTGGAAGAAAGGTACTGTAGTTTACAGTTGAGGGTGCAAAACACAATCCGTAACAACGCAGCTGAAGCATATCTGTTACTCCAGATATACCACGAGACGATTGAAACATGTCCACTGTGTCCACTGGATGCGGCTACGTTGAGCTCTTCAACATGGCTCTTCCACGTTTCGGCCAAGGTACCAAGGTACCAAGGTACCAAGGACGGTCGCACGGAGATGAGCTGACGTGGAATCGTGATACGTACCAGCGACATTCTCAAAATTCTTAATTTTCTGCTCCTATCAGAGTCTGCGTAGTTAGAAAATGTTGGATGTGCACAGGCAGGTGGAAACCTGCAGCAACCTGCAGCCAAGGGCTGTGTCTGATGGTGTTTTGATAGGTGGTATACGTGTTGTGATCAGAGGGACCATGCATAGGCCCTGTGCAGATACACTCACCTAAAGGATTATTAGGAACACCATACTAATACTGTGTTTGACCCCCTTTCGCCTTCAGAACTGCCTTAATTCTACGTGACATTGATTCAACAAGGTGCTGAAAGCATTCTTTAGACATGTTGGCCCATATTGATAGGATAGCATCTTGCAGTTGATGGAGATTTGTGGGATGCACATCCAGGGCACGAAGCTCCCGTTCCACCACATCCCAAAGATGCTCTATTGGGTTGAGATCTGGTGACTGTGGGGGCCATTTTAGTACAGTGAACTCATTGTCATGTTCAAGAAACCAATTTGAAATGATTGGAGCTTTGTGACATGGTGCATTATCCTGCTGGAAGTAGCCATCAGAGGATGGGTACATGGTGGCCATAAAGGGATGGACATGGTCAAAAACAATGCTCAGGTAGGCCGTGGCATTTAAACGATGCCCAATTGGCACTAAGGGGCCTAAAGTGTGCCAAGAAAACATCCCCCACACCATTACACCACCACCACCAGCCTGCACAGTGGTAACAAGGCATGATGGATCCATGTTCTCATTCTGTTTACGCCAAATTCTGACTCTACCATCTGAACGTCTCAACAGAAATCGAGACTCATCAGACCAGGCAACATTTTTCCAGTCTTCAACTGTCCAATTTTGGTGAGCTCTTGCAAATTGTAGCCTCTTTTTCCTATTTGTAATGGAGATGAGTGGTACCCGGTGGGGTCTTCTGCTGTTGTAGCCCATCCGCCTCAAGGTTGTGCGTGTTGTGGCTTCACAAATGCTTTGCTGCATACCTCGGTTGTAACCAGTGGTTATTTCAGTCAACGTTGCTCTTCTATCAGCTTGAATCAGTCGGCCCATTCTCCTCTGACCTCTAGCATCAACGAGGCATTTTCACCCACAGGACTGCCGCATACTGGATGTTTTTCCCTTTTCACACCATTCTTTGTAAACCCTAGAAATGGTTGTGTGTGAAAATCCCAGTAACTGAGCAGATTGTGAAATACTCAGACCGGCCCGTCTGTCACCAACAACCACGCCACGCTCAAAATTGCTTAAATCACCTTTCTTTCCCATTCTGACATTCAGTTTGGAGTTCAGGAGATTGTCTTGACCAGGACCACACCCCTAAATGCATTGAAGCAACTGCCATGTGATTGGTTGATTAGATAATTGCATTAATGAGAAATTGAACAGGTGTTCCTAATAATCCTTTAGGTGAGTGTATGTACCAGCAATGTATTGTGACATCCGGCCACTATGCTGGTGGTAACCGAGGTTTAAGCGGCTCCATTCCCAACGCTGCACTTTAAATGATAAATGGACTGTACTTGTACAGCGCTTTTCTAGTCTTCCGACCACTCAAAGCTTTAACACTACTTGTCATCATTCACCCATTCATACACTGATGGCAGTCCATCAGGAGTATCTAGCATTCACACACACATAAATACACCGTAAGCACAGCTAGGGGAGCAATTTTGGGGTTAAGTGTCTTGCCCAAGGACACATTGACATGGACTAGCGGAGCCAGGGATCGAACCGCCAATCCTCTGATTGAAGGATGACTCTGCTCACCACTGAACCGCACACTTTACACTATCTGCACTTCGAGACGGTGAGACATCTAAGTATTGATCCAGCACTAACTTGATTTAGGCAGTGTCATGCAAATCTTGGTTCTCTTATCAGGTCATGATATTTTCTATTAACACCCACAGGTTCCTCTTGGGGAAAATGTTGATCTTTATTACTGTGGCAGCCATTTATTGAAATAAAAGAAACACATCAATGTTTATACCTGTGTGTCATTCTGTTTGAACTAATTCAATCCTTCCTCAGTTTGAGTTCACCTACAAAGTATTGATTCTGCCTGAATTAATAATTAAGTTAGTTTTCACAGCTCAACAGTGAATGTATTTGTAAAATGTAAACACGTGGATAATCTCCCAGTAAAGGGCCTGTCTTCAGATTGAAACATCAGGTAACACATCTCTAACAGTGGAAGCTACAAAACTAATTTGAAAGATGTCATACAAGTAGAAATGGAGTGATCACAGTGTTGCAATCAATGTAACTTGATTATTTGGTACACAGTAAGTAGCCTTACAGGTAGGAAGAAGCAGCTCCTGCAGAGGAAACCTTTTTCTTTTATGAATGATTCTTTATCAAAGTCAGCAGAGGCGGTAGAAACAGCAGTTATGTCACAGACTACAAACAGTGCTGTCCGTAGTTCTGAAACCACTTTCTAGTCAGTGCTACTGCATGCTCTCAGCTGCAGTATTGTGTAAATCCACAGACGCTTCCTGTGGTGAGTATGATTTAGATTGTGAATGCTTGTTTATACTTGTTGCCGTAAACCTTCCGTGCCCAAAGCATTTAATTTGTTCTTACTGAATTCTTGTTCATTCTGAAATGCATTGTTGTATAAAGCTAAACATTTAGTCGGCCGAATTTAGTAAGCAAGTTAAAATTACGTATGTAAGTTAAAGTTATGTATGGAAGTTAAAGTAAGTTAATTTAACTGCCAAGTTCCAGAGTTTTTCAGCCAGGCTCCACCCTATGCCTCCTGCCTTTATGCTAAGCTAAGCTAATGGTCTTCTGGCTCCAGCCCCAATATACAGACGTGAAAGTGATATTGATCTTCTTCTCTAAGTGCCGACAAGTGATTAATTAAGTGAGTCGTTATTCCATGTCTATTCCATTAGTACAAAAGTATCAAATGTATCGTCATAGCTAACAAGTGGTAGTTACCTGTTTGTGTCCTGCTACCAGTGGAGCTTGATGACGTTAATGATGACAGTCAGTCAGTGGTTTGTGTCTATACAGTATGTGTGGTTTGTATATGTTTACTGTACATATAATCCAACCAGTGAAGATGGTCTCCACCAATTATAATCAGACTTAACAGGAGCACTCGTTTGCTTAGTGATTCAGTATTTCTATCAGCATGTGTTATGTTCCCTGATTAAGGTCCAGGGGAGTAACTGTGTAACTAAACTATGGGCCAAAGAGTCATGGGCAACGGAGGAATAAACTAAATAAGGATTTATTAACGATAAACTGAGATGCTCAATAGTAAACAAACCAAAGGGTCAGGCTACCAACACTAGCACACACGGCTTGAGCAGAGGAGAGCAACACATCTAACAACACGCAGCTTGAATGCTGCCACTTGGCCCACCGGGCTGTCTGTCTGAATCTCCCGGCCTCTTAACCACCATGGCATTAATCGGTGATTGAGCCCAGTCACGTACGCAGACTGGGCTCGGCAGGGAAAAGGGTGTCACCTGAAGGGGCACTTGGGAGATAGAGCAGAGAGAGAGAGAGAGAGAGAGAGCAGAGAGAAAACACAACACAGCGTGTAACAGCATGTAATGATTGTGCCTTCTAAAGCGTGAAGTAATACAATACAACGTTAATGGAACATTCTTTCAGCATCTACACCAGAGCACAGCACAGACAGCTCAGTCCGTGAGGGGGGGGGGGGGGGGGAGCTGGTATTTATCACGCAGGCTGAGATGTCAGCCTGACATGTGATTCTTCATCGACCGAGCAGCCATTAGATCTATCTGTGTCTCTATCAGAGGCAGCGCACAGTTCTGATGCAATGGAGGGAACAGTGTTTTAGACTGAAAGACATCCAAGTATCTGATACTGTGAATTTGTCACATTGGAGGAACAGTAGAGCCGTCATCACCTGGCTCGGGAAACACACTTGAAACAATAAAAACCAGTTAACCTATCAGGTAACACACCTGATAGGCTAACTTTATGGTTTTTATTAGTCAGTTGTAAAAGACTGTTGTACTTTGTCAAAGTAGTTTTACTGCAGTTAATGGGTTCTATAAAAAAAGAAGCTATGGCACATAACATGAACTGTGACTAAGAGTTTCAATCCACACGGTAAAAGAGTTTGGTGTAGCCCTGCTTTATAGGAAGTGTCAATAAAATTGAGTTGATGTTTTGATGTACATTTTTTTATTTGCATATGAAAAAAACTGAGTGGAAACAGTGGAAAATCTAAAACAAACTTGAAATATGGCAAAAACTGTTTTATGTCTGGCTGAGCTGAAAAGTTGGATTCCTGAAAAAAGCAACATGTGAAAAAGTCCAATTAGGAGCAGTCTACACACTTAACATGTCATCACTGTCGAATATCTATGGAAGCACGCTGTATACACTATATACAGTCATTCCTTTATATCTATATTAGCTTTGCTGGCCTTGGTTTTAGCCGTATGTCTGTTTTCTGGGTAAGTACATTGAGAGCAACGACAAATTAAAGTTCAATTCCTTTGATGTGTTCACATACTTGGCTGATAAAGCAGATTCTGATTCAGTGAATACATTTTGATGTACGTACCAAGATGTGACTTTAATGATAGTCAAGTTTCGGCTGCACTGGAGAGACACAAAATTCCTGACTTTCCTCAAATGAATACGTGAATTATCATGAACGTCATAATTCATTCAATATCATTAATATTTTTTTTTTTTGTGTGCAGATTTTCGTGAAATTCTGTAAAAACATTCGGATGGAAACTCAACCATTAATCAGCTTGAGCATCGAGTAAAGGAATGTTCACTGGGAATCCTCTGCTCACCGCGATCCCTCTCTGTGACAGTGAATGGAAGAATGTAACCATGGCGACTGCACGGCTGTAGTCTGAGAAGGGGCAAAACTTACTATTGTCGCTGTACATCAGAAAGTGAAGGAAAGAATGAAAACACATTTTCTGTAATATAATAATAGCACAATATGTCCTGGTCACGTAAAATATAAAAGTGATATTGCGGGCCATAATTAAGTATTTACTGTGGGACTCTCAACAACTCTAAAAGAAAAGATTGCATAGCTTTTGGGGTAATTCATGAAGCGATATAGCTTTGCTATCGCTAGTGAACGGTACTCTGATGTTCAATATGTAATAAGATATAGACAGCTGTAGTGAAACCAGAACTTCTGGGGTTTGTTTCAGAAGTAAGAAAACCTCATTCAAAGTCCGTTTGGCATTTGTAACTAGGCTAATCATTATTATGTTGTGTGGCTTGCTGTATACGGATGGTCGTTTTTTGGAAAACATACTATTGTTGTTTATTCAATATTTATGTTATTATTGGCTCTCAATGAACCACATTTCCCATAAGCCCTAGGCCTACGCTGGCTAAATGTCAAAACTAGGACATGCCATGGGCAAGTAGAGGGGTGGTTAGTTCAAACATCTGTAATAACAGCAGGGCACTTGTGTTTCTGTGGTTAGTTCATATGTTTATATAACATACTATAACTATTACCTTAGTCATATTACAATTCTAGTGTCTAGACAACCCTTTGCACTGGTACACATAGTGTATTCTGTATTCCTTGCATCTGCTGTGTTTTAAATATATAGTAGTCGCTGGTGTTAGTGCATTCGGGAATGAATACACACATACACATCCAAGCCTACACAGCTGAAGTGCAGTGCACAATGCTTCAGATTTACAGTGTATATTATCCGGTAAAACCATCCTTATGTTTACTCCATATTTCACACAAAGGGCACAGCTGAGAGCAGATCCCCCTCACATCGCTCACTAAAGTTCTGGTTATTCCTCGCTGTGTCAACATGTTGTTGTAGCGTCATCATGTTACCATGTATCTACTTCATTGTCCCAATGAGATACTCCTACACTCTGGGGAGTGCATGATGAAAGACATGTGCAGTGAAAGCCTTTTCACTTCATCGTCGCATGGAACGGTTCTTTAGCTGACTTACGAGCATATTTGTTGACTACACCCTATGGCAATCTCCTAAAAATAACAACAGGCTATAAAATACCTCAGTGACAAAAAATGAATCGAATTTCATATTTCAACATCAAGTGCAGTGGTAGAAAGTAATTGAGTGCATTAACTCAACTCAACACGTTATACTACTATTCAATCACTTGTATTTTTGTACTGCACTTCACTGCACTTGAATACTGGTTATATTGACATCTCGTTGCATATGATGTCTTTTAAAAGATTGAAATACCCAACAGTATATAAAGTACTGAAAACTAGCTTCACCTTGAGCAGCTCCAACATTAAAATGCTCCTTACATTAATGCATGAACAGAAATATAAAACATATGTGCCCTCACTAACATGTGATATGTACACGGTAGTGGTGTGTATGTGCCCGTATAGACTACACTCATTAGAGGAGATGTAGGGCTTTCAAAGCTGTAGCCTCCACACTCAACAAATTACAACACCAATTTCTCTAATGATTTTTGAGTTCCCAATCATAAACCTCTTATCGTGTGATCTAACACGTTCCATTCCACTAGGGTTTTTATTATTATAATTAATAATTTTGCTCCCGCTCGGATGAGACGTGAAAGCTGACTCATAGGTGCAAAAACTCAGGTAGAATGGATGATACACACACTAGAAGCTTCCATTCATCCTTTGTTCATTCATCACTAGCAAAAGAGGAAACTGAGTGATCTGAATTTCAGAAGAGAAGAGAGGATGGTAGGACAAAACCATTTCTGTCACCAGGTCAAACAACTGCTCCAGTGCAGAGAGCGCTTAAACGGCTGTGAAATGCAAGCCATTCAAAAACCCATCAGCATCACGGCTCAGACACAATGCCACAATCAGTCCCTGTGTTACGGGAGGAGACGTAGAGGTAGACAGAGAATGAGCGTCTCATTTGACATTCTGTGTTTAGATCAGACTTTGGAGCTCATACGCCTTCTCGAAACACATTTGCCAGTCAGCTGGGAAGTGGGTGGTACTGCACTGGGCTTGAGATGCTGTGAGCTGAGAAGAGATAAAGCCATGGCTGTTCCCTGTTTGAAAGGTTTCTTTAATGTTCAGACCTGTCTTATAAAGACTTGATGTTCCAGGGCTTCAAATTTGTTGCAGGTAGAGTTGCTTTGAAGTCAGAGTTCATGTCTGTGTCAAGTCAAACAGGAATAAACACAACTCATAAAGTTGCCAAGTTGCCATTGCTAAAAGTAGAAATATCGTATAGTATAAAGATACTCAACCTGTGTTGAGTGCATACCTGCATACCTGCATACTCTGTTGCAAATAAAAGTCCAGCAGTGAAAATATAAGCATCAAAATATATTCTGTGGAAAATTCACAGATTTAAAACATTATCTCTATCTGAGTTTGTGATTTTGTGTACACATGACTAAATCTGTTGTTCCTCCTTCATCCCGGGATGTGACAGTGGTGTTGTTAAAGGCAAGGAAGAACTCCACTTCAGGTTTGGTATTCCAACAGTGGAAATGGACTTGGAGAAGGCGTTTGACCGGGTCCCTCAGGGGCTTTTGTGGGGGGAGCTGCAGGAGTATGGGGTGCCAGACTCGTTGCAACGGGCCATCCGGTCTCTGACCGCCTGCGGTAAGAGCTGTGTTCGTATCCTCGTCAATAAGTCAGATACGTTCCCGGTGGGTGTTGGCCTCCGCCAGGGCTGCCCTTTATCACCGGTCCTGTTTGTGATTTTCATGGACAGGATATCTAGGCGAAGCCGGGGGGTGGAGAGCGTCAGGTCCAGGGGTCTCGGGATCGCCTCTCAGATGATGTGGTCCTGTTGGCCTCCTCAGACCATGACCTCCAGCATTCAATGGGGCGTTTTGCAGCCGAGTCTGAAGCGGTGGGGATGAGAATTAGCACCTCCAAATCTGAGGCCATGGTTCTCTGCTGGAAATTGGTGGATTGCTCCCTCCAGGTGGGGACAGAAGGCCTAACCCAAGAGAAGGAGCTCAAGTATCTCGGGGTCTTGTTCACGAGTGAGGGTAAGATGGAGCGGGAGATCGACCGGCGGATCAGTGCGGCTGCAGCAGAAAAGCAGGCGCTGCACCGGACAGTCTTGGTGAAGATCTCAATTTACTGGTCGGTCTATGTTCCGACCCTCACCTATGGTCACGAACTATGCTTCCTGGACGCCTCCCACTGGAGGTTTCCCAGGCACGTCCAACTGGTAGGAGACCCCGGGGAAGACCCAGAACACGCTGTTAACACAGGATTATGTCTCCCAGCTGGTCTGGGAACGCCTCGGGATCCCCCAGAATGAGCTGGAACATGTTGCGGGTGAGAGGGAAGTCTCCGCGGACTAAGTGGATGAAAATGAAGGGATGGATGGATAAATGTTATGATAGCTATATACACCCTCAATCATGTCGCCTTCAAAAATATTAAGATCCTATACAATTAAACTACATTCTCAAGGGAAACACATTACAGTCACAGTTTTATACAGTGTGAAATACGTGGTAAGCGTGAAACAAAACTACTAGTTGGTTTGGTTTAAAGTAACACAGTTGAAACAAAATCACAACAAAAGGTATTCTTTATGTTAGGTACAGTAGACAAGTCCTTTATTTTTTATCTAATACATTTTTCCCATTTGCCAAGTATTCAATTCACAAAGGAGTATATGAAATAGGCTTTACCATGTGGTTATTTAATGTAGACTATTTATTTAATTTTCCAAACAACATGCTATATTGTGATATACATCATAATTATGTGTATTGAGTACCTTTACGCGGACACTACAACAGCACATTTGATGAGCTTTTGGGTTCTTGCTCTCCTGAGGAAGGTTGATTTTTCTGAGCTTTGTCATTATGAATTAAGGCATCAACCAATCACACGATGTGATGGACATATTCAAAACGTACACTATAGTGGAGAACAACATTGAGGCTCCCTAGTCTGAATCAAGACAACAGGCCTTATTACTCCTTTCAACCTTGAAAAAAGCAGCACAGACAAGATCCTCCCCTCATTTTTTGGAACATGGAAAACAAGTGAGTATATAAACAGCATAGACTAATGGCAGGTGAGAAATTGAGGGAAAGTGTGGATAATCAAGGAGGTGGGAAACACAAAAAGAGCATGAAGTAAAACAAAACATGTCACACGAGGAGCAAATCTACAAAATAAAAGAGGAAACTGACTAAACATAAATGAATAACATGAAACAAGGAAAAAGCACAGCAAGCAGAAAACCTAAAAAACAAAGACAGATAAACTAATAAAGACCACCATAATGTAAGATGGTGTTAAAGTCAGAGGGCTCTGGGAAAAGAGCCACAAGGAAGAGAAGTCCATTATTAAACAGAAGCAGGATTAGTGGGTCAGCCTGGAATGATCTGGGCTTCTCGTGTAATTTGTCATAATTAGAGGTCATATACTTAATCTTGTGCCAATCTGTCTTTTTCCAACTAAAAAAGTCAAACATCCACTGCAAAATAATGCAACACATTTAATACAAACGTTCTGATGCTGCTAGCCTGCGTTATGTAACGCTTCAATCATACTGTACTCAGACATAATCCTTTGGGTTTGGTATGAGAACCTGCGTGACACCCAGAAGTGTTGGTAAATCATAGGATCATATCATAAATCATTTGAGGCCCCCAGCTGAGTTCAACCCAGGTTTCTCAGTCTGAAACACCTCTGATAAGAAACCCACTCAAAATCACATGGGCATTTATTTCAATTTCATGTCAGGTGATAATAAATCAGTGTGGGCTTTACAGCTTGTTGCGCTGTCCCCAAGGGGGCCCGAAACAAAACAAATTACATACAACTTTCTCAGTAGTCGGTAATGCTAGTTCTTCATTGGACAAGTAAACATCTGTAGGGAAATGCTTTCTCTTTCTCCTTTGTTTTTTATTCATGCTGGCGGGGGGATTAGTATGCCCAGGTGAGACACTTAAAGCCGAAACACAATCAGGCCATCTGTCTGCTTGTTTTCTGCAGCGCATCAGGGACTATTTTCTCCTCTTCAGCTGCTCGACTCCTCTTCTTCTGTTGCATCTCATTCTGCTTTTGTCAAAAAAATTCCAAATCAGCACAAAGGGGTACTTTACAGCTTTTACTTTAGAGTTTGGGAGCGGAAGACTGCAAGTTTGAAAATCTGTGGGTGTGGCTTAACTCACCTGAATCTACAACCAAACTTGGTCGGTGGCCGGGTTGCATTGTGGGTAATGTAGGCGCCAGGTTTAAAAAAATGCACCAGCTCCAGTTGCATCACTTTTAAATTAAACTAGTTTTAACTGCTTTCAGCATCAGCGTACGATAAAACCAGGCAGTTAAAGAAAGGAAAACCATTTAGAATTATGCCATCAAAGGTCTGCAGCCCATTTGTGTGTGTGTGTGTGTGTGTGTGTGTGTGTGTGTGTGTGTGTGTGTGTGTGTGTGTGTGTGTGTGTGTGTGTGTGTGTGTGTTGTAAAAACAGATCAATAGGGGTCTGTATAATTCAAGAAGACAGCATGTAGACTGCTAATTATGATAAAAGCCTTGTCAGTTGTGTTCACATGCAAACACACGCCCACATGGCTAAACACACACACACATCCACACACACACACACACACACACGCACAAACACACACACACACACACACACACACACACATGGCACACACACACACACGGCACACACGAAAGTGCACATGCTTCAGTGTGAGGAGGTCCTTTGACACATCCACTTTTAGAAGGTGTAATTGGGCTGTGGGTGAGTCATCATACAGATCCAATCTATTGAGACTCTAATATGATACTCATCACCGCCGTGTGCAGGGCCACAGGGCAATTAGCATGACGAGTCCACAGACTTTTAGCCAGCCCACCACAACGTTCCCCACAAGCTTTCCATCACCAGTGGCGTCGCACAAAGAGCAGGACTGGAGGGGTTACCATACCAGAACGTCACATTCAGCATCACTTCTACATATTCTATAATATGTATGTCATTCATTGGCATGTCATTTGTCTCTAAAAGCAACTGTTCTCAGGCCCAAACCTACTCTTAAAGGTACAGTGTGCAGGATTTAGTCGATCAATTGGCAGGGATGGAATATGATATTATTATGTATGTTTTATTTAGTGAATAATCACCTGAAACTAAGAATTGGTGTGTTTTCATTACCTTAGAATGAACCGTTTATATCTACATACAGAGGCCAGCCATGTTTCTACAGCAGCCGAGAAAGGACAAACCAAAAACTGGCTCTATTGCATGTTCATGTTTTTTTTTGCGTCAGCCACTGTAGTTCTACAGCTTGGCATACAGAAGAAGTTTCAGTTGGTTGCAATCTGCAGCCTCACCACCAGATGCCCGCGGGTCCTACACACTGGAACTTTAGGAAATTGTGAAAAACTCAAACCTTTTGGAGTTGAGAACAAAATCAGCCTCCACATGGTTTGCTATTTATTGATAAAACAACATCGCTCTTTGTTTCTTTCTACTTGGTACAGCAGATTTACAGTGAGGCTGTCTCCTGAGGCGACAGACTTCCACTTCTATCAGAAGCTCTTAATCCAAAATCTAGCAACACTTGTGTGTGAAATCAGATCAAACATCTACAGTCAGATACTCCAATACACTTTTAGCCAATGTGCATTGTTTCTGTAGAAATACATCTGTTGAAACTGCTTCGGATTAACTAAACCAAAGAGCATGAAGCAGGATGGTCAGGAGTGTAGAGAGCAGAAGACTATTGGACACAGAGGCAGATTTACGAGCTGTCTGTGCCTTCATTTCCTTGGATTAATCCCTGATCTGCCAATGCTAGATTAGTGAAATATATCTAAATGAAAGCTCCACACTTTGTCTACAGTATGACATTAGTAGCTAAAGAAACCTATCACAGAATGTTAATTTAATGCCACTGAATGGGGGAAGAACAGTATCTTTTGGCAGTAAACACCTTGTTGCCCAGTGAGGAAGTTGGTCGCAGTTCAACTCTTGCCAGCTGCTGATCCTGCGCCAGTAATGAGTGGGTGGCCCGTTTTAAAGCTGTCTTTGTACAGCGTGGATATTCCGTTTTACGCAAAAGTTTTAAAAGCATGCTTTTTTTCTCCTTTATTTTAGGATTTGCTTAAAACCAAAACATGGTGTGTGTGTGTGTGTGTGTGTGTGTGTGTGTGTGTGTGTGTGTGTGTGTGTGTGTGTGTGTGTGTGTGTGTGTGTGTGTGTGTGTGTGTGTGTGTGCATCCTGCAAAGCATTCACCACTGCCCTGTATTCATTTGCAAACCCTGTGTGTGAGTGTGTGAAGAGCAGCTTTCGCCCTGATGAGCACTTTCTCAATCCTTTGTAGGTCTGCTGTGTAGTGTGTAATCTGGGATTACCCATCCATTTGATGTTATGTCATCACCACGGAGCTCCCACATGTTCCCTGCTGAAAGAGGGAGAAAGGGTTAATGTCAATATGAATGTCTGCGAGAGCACGAGTGTGTGCTTCATTGGATTCTTAATGTGTAGGTCATGTATGCTAAGCTTCAGCCTCTGTGATGGGGTGGTGGACATTTTGCCTGCTGACATATCGTCCAAAAGGGAAATGTTTTCATCTGTTGTCTGCTGTTCTGTGAACATGACATCTGTAAGACATTTAAAAATGGATTAACATCTGAGGCTGAAAGCACTACAGGGGTCAGTAACTATCAATTTAACCATTAAAATAAAGTTGCATCAGATGTTGATATACCGTAGTTAAGTTTTGCCTCAGCAGATGTGGACATGTTAGATTGCGTCTTCATTGCTGAAGCGCAGTCTGCAGGCTCGAAGGCCCACTGCAAGCAGAAACATCTCTCAACTGACCTGAGAAACAAGTATCTAAAATACTATAAATATGATTAATAACTTTGAATCCTGCACGCCAGATCTGTCCCTCGTGGCTCTGCCTCTTCTCTAGTATTGTGCTCCTGATTCCTGGTCTAATGTGCTATGCAGCTCCACCCTATGATGCACCAACATGCTGAAGATTTATTCCAGAAACTGTTGAGAGCAAGAGACTCTAAAAGAAAAGACTCTCAGATGAAAGACTTTTTAAACTGGCAAAGTTGCCGTTGTGCTACAAAAGGGGGGTGATACGATGATTTGGCATTCTGCCGCGAGAGATGAAGATGAGGAAGAACGGTTCCAGCCGAACCTCAATGAAGAAGTTGAGAAACTCAAATGTACTGCCTCTGAGAGAGAAATGGAAGAGTGTGATTCAACAAACTGGAATCATCCAACCAGAAGCATCGAGGCCAACAGAGGAACAGCAGCCACTGCATGCTTCTCAACCTTCCATCTGCCCGTCAGAGCCTTCAGGTGACACACTATCATTATCATATGTAAATTAGTTTAATCTTCCGAGGCCAAATAAATTGAAGTTACATAATAAAATAATCTTAGCTAGAACTATCTTAGACCTAATGATCTCAATGAAATTCAAATTAAACTAATATATAGCGGCTTTAAAATATTCCCTGATGCTTCTCAAACTCTCAGCTGCTGAACGGTGCATAAATGTTTGGAGCCAAATTTACGGTATAAACGTGGACAGACAGATTTAATTGATAGACTTCAATTAAATAAATAAGTCACTGATTCTACCTGGTCACATGCAATTATTTCCATTGTGGTTCATTGTATTCTTCATCCTCTTATTTATTCATTCATTAATTTTGTTTATTCGATAATGTATTCATTTATTTTCTGTTTAGTAGTTAATTATGTGGTTAGTCTAATACATATTTAATTTATAAAGAACTTGATACTTTGTTTTGTGTGCATATAAAATAATAGGTCCCTGTACACCTTAAGAATAAGTTCTCCATAATTTTCCTAAATGTTATCTTGTGTTAAATTCTGGTAATTATACTCATGGTGGTTTATGGCGTAAACTGAGTGTCATCATTCATTTGTATTAATTTATGGGTGAATAAGTCATATTTGAATTAGTTATAATCGTTACATATCTTGATAGTCATTTATTACTATTTATTAAATCTTCTACCAGCACCAATGCTACATGATTACTATTTTTAAAATTGTAATCCTTACAGTGATCCTCAGTGGGCAAAATCCTGGAATAAATGATTCCTTCTCCCTGAATCCCATGTCCTGGGTAGTTCAGTGTAGAACAGGTAGCTTCTGCCGCCAGAATAAGAGCCAGGACTTGATCATTTGATGAAAGAATCTGTGGAGTCTGAGAAGAGGCCCCGGGAAACAGAGTCGTGTGCACTTTTGGTTCAAATCTGTTACAGTAACATCTCACTAAAATAAAGTGTTTGTTCATATTTATTATGACTCCATAAAACCCTTCATTCACTGTCAGCTGAGCTTCTCTCTGTTATTGTTTCTCTCAGTGACCACAGATGGACATTTTTCTGGTTTCATGCGTACAAAGTACAGCCCAGTAGAGCTCTTCAAATTCTCATAATTTGGATTTTGTAGAGTTTTGCCTTCCAGATAATCTTATTTTACTCTGTTAGATGAAAACATCTCCTGACATAAAAGTCTCAAGGACTCTGGACCAATATGAAATATGCTGGTCTCTGAGAGCTTGTTTCATAGGCAGGGAGGCAAAAACAAGTGATCACGTTGTATACCAGTAGTGCCTGCATCTAATGTCTCCATATCCACCCAGGGATATGGAGCATTAAATAATATGAAGGTGCTTATACAGTAGATGACAGTGCGAGCACCCACAGGAATGGTCTGAGAATATGGGTATATTTTCATTAACATTAGAATAAAATAAAGCTCATTGAAAGAAAACAACACAACATCTGTCTTCCCTTATTGTTTCTGGATCAGCGTCAGACTTTATTCTTGATGACATCACACATTTGAGACTTACTTTTCTGGATTCTGGCTTTTAGAGAGAGTAGCTCATGTTGCCAAATATTGATTGAACTTTCCTAGGCCATGGACATAACCTGTGAGCTAAATGTTTTCTCTATTTATTTAGTATTTTCAGTTTTACAGCATAGGATATGCTTTTCAGTTTTATAGCCTATTGTGACCTGTTGCCTTTATATAAATCTTTGACCTTTTCCTTATTTTTTTATGACAATAGTGGGCCAAATGCTACCTCAGTCCCCAGCAGGAGGACTGTGTCTGTCAATAACACATCTGTCTGCTCAAAATAAATGAAAAGGAACATACTCTTATGCATTTGTTTATCGAACTCAGCTCACCGAACTGTGACTCCTAAACAGATTGGTATGAACCAAGAGGACAGATTGATATGAACCAATCTGTCCTCTGTGTACCGTTACACCTCTAACATATATAGTTTTATGCTTTCTCTCTTCTCCTTCCTTCATGTAACATTCAAAACCGATTCACCAACAAGAGCTGAAAATGGCATGTTGGAGAACTCAATCTTTGATGTAAATGCTTTATAATATGAGTTTGCTGTCGGCAACCAACTCACCAACACAGCTCCAATACCCACACTTACAGTGCCTGTAGCAGGAGTAGAACCCTCACATTTACCACCTATCTGTATCTCACTGGTCTAATGAACCTGGAAGTATAGTGGAGGTAGGGGTTATCTATCGGAATGGCCAGCTACCTAATATATATGAGTTAAATTATAGGCGTGATCTCTGGAACTTACTGCACATGTGCACATCATGTTGGTAGGTCATTTTTAGCTGGTCTTCTGTAGCTCTATTTGTAAGAACACCTGTTTTGGGGTGCGTCCCCTCCACCTGCGAAGGACAAACCTTATTTAAATAACAGATAACTATCATACTGCTCTATTGGAGAAAGTGAATAAGCTCCTTGAATACCCACTGCTTTCAGACATGAGTCAGTGTGATCTCACCTGCGTGTGAGCCACATCCAGCACCACTCCAGCAGCCACACACACACACACACACACACACACACACACACACACACACACACACACACACACACACACACACACACACACACACACACACACACACACACACACACACACACACACCATGCTGTGGCCTTAAGCAAATCCACAGCAGGGATATCTCCCAGATGGCAGCTGTAGTAACTGGCTATCCTACACTCACACCAGAGACTCTGCTGACACACTGCGCTGTTGTCTGTCTGTCCGTGTAGAAAATTTAAGTTCACTAACAAAGACCACGCTAATAGCGATATGGGTTTCAAATGGTTTATTGCAAGATGGAAAGAGAGGGTTAGATTTAGGAAGTGGAAAGGTTTTGAGGGAGGAAGCGGTGGGGATCGTGGGGTGAAGCGTTGTCGGGATGGAGGTCGAGGGATGACGGGTAAGAGATGGAAGGGTGTAGGGGAGAAGGAACGAGGAGGGTAGAGGGAGTCATGGAAAGAAGGTTGGAGGGGTGCAATGAGACACTGCTGGCGTCCGGTGGCTGGTGGGTACAGGAATGGAGAATTGAGAGTGGGGTCCGTCTCTTCAGAAGCTCTTGTGATGGTGTTCCTGTAATCCTGTGAGAGAGAGAAGGGATATAGAAATAGGAAGACAAGAACGGGGTTGGGGGGGTGGGGGAGATGTGGAAACTGAGTCAAAGAGGAAGTGAATGGGTTCGTTGTGCTTAAGTAATTAGTGCACGGGAAATTAGCTGTGTTTGGGGCGTGGTCCTTGTTCCCAATCTAAGTTTTGTAAAATGCCAATTGTAGGTTTTCAAACCTTTCCTGAAGGCAGCATAGAAGACTGCAGAGTCAGTTACTGATTCTGTTGATTTGTCACAATGCGTGACACCTTTCACATTAGACAAAGCCGTTTCATCCTTTGTTAAAATGACAAATATTGATTAGTGCACTGTTGAAAGTGGTCAAATATAGAAAATGTGCTAATTTGGCATTGCTGCTTACCTTTTGATTGTAATCCTTGCTGTCTAATAAATATTTACACCGTTTGGCCCTCACTCCACATTCTCATAGGGCACCACTGGACTGGCCTCTGTCTAGCTGTGACAAGTTGTCTCATCGTTCCTATCCATATTTCTCTTTTCCCTCTGTTTAATTCTTCCTTCTTTCATTTCTTCACTACTCTCCTTTTGACGTCCCTTTCTTTCCCTTCTCTGGAATGCTCCTGTCATTGCTCTACCTCTTTTCTTTTTCTTCTTCTTTCACTGTCATCATCTCCCTGGAGTGGCAGTGCCAACAGACCATTACATTAGAACAGATGCCTCCTAACATGCGCGACTGGAGTGGAACGATATCTTCAGAAAAGAGCCAAGAATGGAAACCCTGAGGGGAAGATGGTTCATGGAAAAAAAGCACTCCATAGAATACCACTGTGTGTGTCATTATGAGGTTTATAAATCAAATTACATTATCATACCATCATGGAATACCATCATAATCTGGCCGTATCGAGCTGAGTAGTTATGTTCCAGGGGTTTTCAAAGTCTGACATGCTCTGCCTTCTCTAGACAAAACTCAAAAGCATAACTTTTTACTAGGTTTAAGACACAAATATCTGCATATGTGTCTGTATTATACATTCTGAGCATTATTGGTATAGTCACAAAAAAAATGCAAAAAGGGATTTACACTCCCATTAATACTCTTTGTCTTATTTACTTTGGGTGTAATCATAAATGTTCCCATAATGTTTTGGAAGATGTAGACAGGAAGTGTAATGTTACCATTTATTGAGTGATTTACGCTATGAGCCCATTTATCTGACATTTAATCTGAAGTTAAAATGTATTAGTACACTTGTTTAAAAGTAAAACAGCAGTCACAATTGAGCAGTCTTTACTATAACGTTACACATTGTCCAAATAAATACAGAGTAAGTTATAAGTGCCATTTTACATTCTTAATCACAGTTTTCAACAACTGAATCATACTTTAAATGCTACTGAAATCAATATGTCCCCAGTGTACGGTCGCCCCATTAGAAATGTCCCATGACATTGGTGTATGGTGTAATATTTGATAAAACAACAGTGGTCTCAGATGAGTCATCATTAACACCATAGTATGTAAGTGTGCAAGTGGGAATCAATAAGCTAGCTGCCGTTAGCCTGCTTCATTCATTCATAGCAAGCTAAGTCGCTAACTTTAGTCTGGAGCATACCTGCTAACCTTCTAGCAGGTGAGTGAGCTAGTTTCAGCGTGCTGCTGGCCAATCTATTCAAACAGGAGAGAACCAGACTGACTGCTGAACCAAGCCGCTACTTTGGAAGGAGCAGGTGGAGGCAGGTGGTGGTCTCGGGCCCCTAGTTTTCCAAACATCGCTATGCACTGGTACCTTTCACCACACATTGTTTGCCGACTGTGAGGAGTCACAGTTTGAACACCTCTTCTCTCGACCAAACTGTTTGGCAACTTGTTTTGTTGCTTGCTAACTATTAACTCAACAAGAAGCACGTACACTTGCCCGGCTTAATATTCGAATACTGGCTTGCAACTTCCAACAGTTTTTCCAACAGTTCTCTCGTTTCTGTACTAAAAATAAAGCACAAATTACTTCATTAGCATGCTCTCAGAAACCGCATGTGATGAGACAGAGCTAGCGGAACAGCATCTAATGTTAACCACAGCATGAGTGTGAATGACGCCTGTGAGTCAAGCATGTGCACAGCTTTCAATTAATCTTGCGAAAGAAAACCTTGTTGCCTTGTCTGAACATAGATCTCAGATACTCACTGCCTTCATGAGTCAAGGCAGATCTAGCTATCGAGCACCGAATCACAAGTTCTTTATGCAAGGAATTTACAGTTCTGTTTAGCGTCAGACGTCTTCTATCCCTGGACCCTTGGTTTGGATTTAGTCCCAGCAGTTACGGAGTTGTCACAATGTCAAGTTAGTGTGAGCAAAGAGAACTTTTGTAATGCTCTCAATGGATTGTAGAAATATACATATGTTCATTGTATTACAACAGGGTGATTATTTACAGTGAAACCCACAGTTGCAGAGTATTCTACAGAGATTATTTATTTAGTAAATTAAAATGGACGTAAAATGAGGTGATGCTTGTTGTTCTTAATTATGATGAGCACCCTTGGACAACTCTCAAGACCTCCTGGCTGAGAGCCTGGATATCACTTTGACAACCAATGGGATGAACAGTTATGCATGTCTGTGGAGATACGAAGCAGCACACAGCAGTGGGAGCGTAATTCACAATACCATATTATATTGATTCTTTGGACAACAATACGATATTTGCTGGCATCACAAAGTCTACCATAATACGATTTTCAATACCATTCAATTCAAGGGTCTACCATGGATATGAGACAATTTTACATGTCTATTTAACACAGTCACTTACTTTGATGTAGGGATTTAGTGAAGACATGACTGGAGCATGGGGCAGAAACAGTGTCCCATGGTCTTTGACTGACAGAGAGGCTTGTATAGTGGACCTCAGAATGGGAGGTCAGGTGGGTGAAACCTTACATTTTAAACATAAAGCTGCACCCAAAAACCACATAACTTCTAACAATTCAAATGTTTTGGAGACTGTCCTTTCCAGGAACATTTAAAATGACCTATACTGACATTTTCCTGACAGACCACCTTTTACAGTCTTGTAAATAAGGAGGGTGGTCTCTCAAAAACAAAGTGGGATGAGGTATTTGGAGGTATTTCTCTGTTGAAGTGATTTTCGACCGAACTTTTGCTGTTATCATTTTTCAATAATAAGGTTTAAATTATAGGTGAGAATTCTTGAAGGGCCTGGTACCCTGTTAGTTTATGTCAACTGAAGTCATGACACAGAATATCTGCAAATGTATTAAACTGCTTTAGTTTTGAAGATATATTACTTTTAGTTCTCCAACCAAGTGAGACAACACACTGACCAACGACCAATATATTATGGATATACATTGGCACACAGCTGTCTCCACTGTAGTTAATCTGAACTGTGACCTTTGACCCCCATTATGGAAGCTGTAATCTCATACTGCTTCCCCTGCTGCAGTGGCCATGGTAACGGTTACCAGGGCTGCGGACGGAGACTGGCCAATGGGTGTGGAGTCTGCTAGCAGGGAGGGAGGCTTTTATTGGTAATTTCATTGTCATGCTATTGTCTTTCTTAAAGGAGGATTCAGTTCTACATATGATAATGTTCATTGGGTAACTTTAATTATAACACATCCCGGCATCCCACGCATATCACTGTGTCAATGGGGAGATTGTAGGTGGTAACTGGGCAACCATCACACAGTGACTACCATCACCTGTCGAAAAGCAGTAGAATATAGACACACAGCCAACCTCTTTGGACACTGGAGTTCCAAAACAGATACTTCAAAATAAAAGCTCACAGCACAGTACAGTTGGGTTTAGTTAAATGTTAATAGTACTTTTGGTTAAAGATTCTTCCGCTGTGAGCCTTAGCAAACTGTTTTATGTCCTGTTGGATGACCAAGTAGGCGCTTTGTAAGCAAGCACAGGTGATTACTTCACAGAGTTTTCAAGTTTCATAATGTATATCCTCTTTTGCTCCTGTTATGTCTCTGTTAGATCAGTAAGCAGCATCTGCAGACAGTCAAAGAGCGCTTCCAGGCATTCCTCAACGGAGAAACCCAGATCGTTGCTGATGAGGCCTTCATCAACGCTGTCCAGAGCTACTACGAGGTGAGTTTATATTATGTGTTGCAATTCTGTCACCAGTATACTTACAAAACGGATATTTAATTTAGTCTTTTTAAACCCTGCTATAAATCCTTTTGATTGAATGCATATACAGTCAAGTATTTGGACTGTGACACAATTTTTCTAATTTTTGCCTATTTACGTGACTGCAATGGATTTCAAATAAAGCAGTCAATATGTGGTTGAAGTGTAGACTTTGAGCTTTATTTCAATGGATATAACACAAATATGGCATTAACTGTTTAGGAATTACAGCCATTGTTAAACAGCCCCCCACATTTTCAGAGGTTCAGAAGTCATCGGACAAACTAACATAATATTGAATATATTATATATAGATAGATTTTATATTAGATACTACATAGATCATTAGAGTGAAATAATATGATCATTTTTTAATACTTGCAGTCAATGATTGCCTGAAGTATTACACTGATAGTCATCACCAAATGCTGAGTTTCCTCCCTTGAGATGCTTGGCTAGGCCTTTACTGCAGCCTCCTTCAGGTGCTGCTTGTTTGTGGGTCTCTCTGCCTTCAGTTTTATCTTGCTCACTTGGGTTGAGATCAGGTGACTGACTTGGCCATTGAAGAATCTTCCCTTTCTTTGCCTTGAGAAGCTCTTTGGCTGTTTTCACAGTATGTGTTGTGGTCATTATCCATTTGTACTGAGAAGCGTCGTCCAATCAGTTTTGCAGCATTTGGCTGAATTTGAGTAACTAGCATAGCCCCAAATACCTTAAAACTCATCCTGCTACTTCTACCAGCTGTGACATCCTCAATGAACACCAGGCATCTCTTGATTGACTTTGACAATGACATGCCTACCTCCTTCAGAGTATTCTTGACCTCAGCATTCATGTTATGAAGAGGTTTTTCTTCACCAAGGAAATAATTCTGCTACTTTACATGAACAGGCCACACCTGGCCATCAAATCATCTGTAAGACAATTATCCAATTACTTTTGAACCTCCGAAAATGTGGGGGACTGTGAAAAAATGGCTGTAATTCCTAAATAGTTTATTATGATAGTGAATTAAAGCTGAAAGTCTACACTTCAACCACATATTGAGGAAACTATAGACAAATTGTGTCACAGTCCAAATACATATGACCCTGACTGTATGTATTATATACGGCTTCTATGTTTGATAAGACATTAACCCGGCATTTTGTGCTGTGTGTGAAAAAAAAATCAGTTAAATACTATATAACATAATATTCATAAAAATCAGAATCAGAATCAGAACCATTTATTTGCCAGGTATGTTACACATAATAAGGTATGTTTCACAAAATGAAATGTCTACAACCGTTATATCCTTTCAGATGTCTAAACTACATTTTGCAAGCAGTTTAGTTCCCCTTGCAAGCTGTTTAAAATGAATCTGTCCAAACAGGGACACTAATAATGTGGAGTAAAGTATCTCAGCGGAGATAACTTGTCTTAGCTCTGATAAATGATGCAGAGCGTGCACTGAGCTCCTCAAGGCAGTCCTAGTAATGTGCTCCCGAACCACCAGGATTCAACAGGCTGGATCCACCAAGAATAGAAAAGGGAAATGAAATGGGATGACAGATGAGCCAGCATGTTCTCTGCACCTCACATTTCTTTACAGTCTGGGTTGAACTATTCATTTACAACTCACCATTTGACATATAACCGGAGCTAGTACAATGAGCTTCAGATCTTTGACATTGTAACACGTTGTTATGCATCGCATAAGGCCGCTTGGTCAGGATCTCTCTGCATCCCTTCTTAATGCACTGGGCAACCCTTTAGCGCCAGTTCTCAACATGCAGGGTAGTCTGATAGACTTCGCCACATGGTTAACATAAAACATTTTTTAAGAAGCTACGTACATGACGTAAGCGGAGTACGTTACAAACGTGACGGACACAAAGTATGTTATGTTGCCACATTACGTTGTTTTTTTTAAATGTCTGCTTAAAATACACTAAGAAAAAAAGCAGCGTTGCTATAAAAACAAAGCACAGATATCTCCTTTATTAATAGACCCCTTCAGAGATTTTCTGATGTCCATACAAATATTTAGTTAAGTTTCTTCAAGGCTTCTACTCGTGCTGACTGTTCTTCTCCCACTGAATGGGAATAGAACCTCTGCCTCCTCTTGTAATAGTGGTGTGCTGCAAGTCCAGAGAAGCTGTGTGGGTAAATAAAAAATAAATCTAATTACGAGTGAATTCGTTATGAACAAGACCTCCCTTTAGAATGGGGAACATATGTTACTTCAGAGTAGACCACATGTCTTACTGTAAGTGTTAATTATTGTGGTACTGCCACCTTTGGCTCATACTTAAATCATTTTACGATAATAATTTATGTACAACTTATGTATTTAATATAATTAAGCAGTAATTAGGAGGTTATTGAGTGAGAAGTCTTCAAAGTCTATAGAATAGTCATGCAGAATAAGGCATTGATAAGTGCCATAAAATGACTAATAAAGAGCCAATATGCTGCTATATGCTAATAAGCAACTCATTATGTGTACCTTAATATAAAGCGTTACCATGTTTACTTATATCCCCATACTAAGTCAAACAGAATTGAAATGTTACACTATTAATACAGCTCTTAAAAGCTAATCCTTTGACAAATAGATTCACAACAAGCCTTTTGTGAATTCACCTCACATGCTCAGACTTCAGATTTGCTTCAGAGCACAGTTAAAAAATCAGTCGTTATGACGTTATTGCATAATCGCTACCTGTGTTTTCTGAAAGCTGGTCCAGGAACAGATGTTACAAAGGGGGAAGTTCGGAGATTTGAAGGCTGTTGGGTGATAGAGCAAAACAAAAAGGCAGTGCATCTGTTGGGCTGGTAGCCATGGCACACTGACTGGCACTTCCTTATCAGTTAATGTGGCAGCACAAGCAAGCCAAATAAGAACGGCGTGATATTTAACAGATGAAGCTGGTGGCACAGGTTATCCAATTCAATTAAAACCCACAGCTCTCAGCCCGACTGTAGCTTCAGGCTAGAAGTGACGCAGGCAGACAGAGAGCGGAAGGAAGAAGAGACAGAAATAGAAAGATAGAGGAGAAAAGGGACAAAGGGTTACAAGAAGCCTGACAGCAGGTGACAGGAATTTACCACCCATCAATCACAAGCTACGGCCTTCCAAGTATGGTTGTGATTACATAGACCTTTCTTTATTCTCTTAATTTGTAAAAAAGCAACGTTAGGACATTAGAACATTCAATGTTTTGGATGGCTATGATGAGGGTACTCACTATTCACACACTTTTGTTTAGATTTTTTCCTAAATTTTAAATCTCTGGAATTTCTCAATACATGGAGGCCAATGGAATTAAATCTGTGTTTTTCACAACACTGAAAATGACAATGACAATTACAAAGTGATCCTAGAGAATCCTCACACTCCGCTGTCAGCAGTTTCCAACTAAACAAATCCTCAAAGTGTGTTATATACTCCCATTATGAAAACATGCCCTCTGCTCAGTACACATACATATTTCATATACACTGATGTATGTACATAGTCAAATAAAATATATGTGGAAAAAGATGGGGGGTACAGATGACGATGATATATATATATATATATATATATATATATATATATATATATATATACATATATATATATATATATAAATGGTAGTGCAGGATACTGATTAATGTATCACAAGCAATGGAACACTCCTGCAAGGTGCATCAGTAAAGTATTAGTAAAGTATGAATGTGGAAAAAACATTTCTAGTATGTTCAAGGGGAAGTTTGGATGTTTTAAAGTGTTATGTTGTATGAGGTACTGCTAGATTCAGTAGATGGCTTCTTTTAAATCACTTAAAATCCATTTTTATAGACTTGCTTATAAGTGATGTCGTCCTTGTATGTCCTTTTATGCAGTTCTTCTGTTCCCCTGTTTTTGTTTGTTTATTTGATTTATTTATTTGTTTGTTTTCTATTCCATTTGCTCTTTTGGGTTATTTGTTTGGTTTTGTTGTATTCATTGCCTTTATGGTATGGTCTTTTTTTTAAATTATGTTTACCAGTATTGACGTTATGTATAACTATGCTCTCTGTAGAGCACTTTGTAAACTCTGTTTTTAAAGGTGCTATATAAATAAAGTTATTGTTATTATATTATTATGGCGGTCAACACTGCCCCAGTTTGGAGAAGCAGACAGGAGTACCAGAACCGGAGCAAAGCACTTCTGAAGACGTATTTTAGACGGCTAAAATAATCAATATCAGTGGAAGTGTGCACTATATTTAGATTATTTTCACGACTAAACTATACTGTTTTGGCAGCCCATTAAAATTCCCAGGATGTCCAATACCAACGCTTTGTCGCTCCCCTGATACTGATGTATCGACAATGTAAACCATCCACGTTATTTTGAGACAGGAGTGAGATGACTCATAGGATGAACAGAAGACTTTCGACCATGAGACTGCTGCTCATGTCCTGTGTAAAACCAACAAGGTGTTTTTGACCCAAACGACAATCATGTTTCCCAAACCTAACTAAGAGGTTTTGTTGCATAAACGTAAGCTTAGTTTTAATCTTTGAATTCACAACATTACCACATGATTACTGCCACCGGAGTGGAGCGCCATAGCTTCACACGCTGAGCAGCCCATTGCGTTAGAAAGTGACGCCAAGGGTCCGAACCACGAGTCAGTATGTGACGAGTTGGGATGAAAATCTGTTTGATAAAGGGGTGAAAATATTTCTAATTATAACGTACACTTGAACTGATATTTACTAACATATATTTAGCTGCTGTGCCCATCCACAGCAGTACATTGCTTTGCTCCTGTGCTGGTACTCCTGCCTGTTTCTACAAACTTCATCTACTGTGGAGTTATGTAGTTAAGTAACATAATTATTACCTATGTTGACTATGAAGAAGTACCTCATACAACCGCACTTCAAGCCAGCCTCCCTGATGAAAATCATGTAAATCATAAATCTTTTGGATAAAATAAAACAACCAACCTGCCAATTTCTGAATTGATCGCAGATCTTCCTGAAGAGTGATCGTGTGTCCCGGATGGTGCAGAGCGGTGGCTGCTCGGCCAGCGACTCGCGGGAGGTTTTTAAGAAGCACATCGAAAAGCGGGTGCGCAGTCTGCCTGAGATCGACGGCCTGAGCAAAGAGACAGTGCTAAGCTCCTGGATCGCCAAGTTCGACACCATCTACCGAGGCGAGGAGGACCCCAGGAAGCACCAGCAGAGAATGACGGCCAGCGCCGCCTCAGAGCTCATCTTAAGCAAGGATCAGCTGTACGAGATGTTCCAGCAGATCCTGGGCATCAAGAAGTTTGAGCACCAGCTCCTCTATAACGCCTGCCAGGTCAGTCCTCAATTGTATGGGGTTTAACATTTCATATACCTCTTTCCATCTTTCCCTTCAGTTGTTTATTTATGTGACACAATGGCATTATTTGGGGTTGTTAGTTTGTCCGAACCAATTGGAAGTAGCTGATTTATCCATCCAGTTGTTATGGCATTGGTTTGGTCATGGACCTTAGAGAGAATGGGAAATGGGAAATAGACCTGTCCTTGTATAACGCTTTTCGAGTCTTCCGACCATTCAAAGCGCTTTAACACTACTTGTCGTCATTTACCCATTCACACATTGATGGCAGTGGCTAAGGTGCCACCTGCCCATCAGGAGTATCTAACATTCACACACACATTCATACACCGTACAGCTACAGGAGAAATGTATGCCACATAACATTGACATGGACTAGCGGAGCCGGGGATCGAACCAATCCTCTGATTGAAGGACGACCTTGTTCACCACTGAACCAAAGTTACTATTGAAAAAAACATAAATATTGACCAGAATTAGCATTTGCTACAATGTGTTGGTTTCAAAGTAATGCGCAGTAACATTTTTACAGTAAATGATTGTGAAAACACAGCAGTATACTGTGACTTTAGTAGCTATGGAAGGATATTACACATTACTGTGTAATTACTATATTTTACTGTAAATTCACAATAACTATCTACCAGATTACTGTGGTTTAGCAGTGTGCTGCTGTAGACTGACCTCTGCACTTTAGTTGACATTGTGTGCTTGAGAGCCACAATATACCTATGATTTGTCGTTTGTATACGACCATTATTGCTGTATTTAATTCATTTAATTCACGATGAAATATTGGAGTTTTATCATGCTTCCCAAAGGATTACTAACTAAAGTCCACCAATGAAGTCCAAAAAAACTAAGTATGACACCTGCTCTGTCTCCTCTGTAATCAAAGTTTGGTAAACTTCATGCAAAACAACTACTTGGTTAAGTTTAGGGAAACTACCATTGACAGGATGCAAACAGCGGTCTTTGGTGTCTGAGTCAGAGACTCTGTACAGAAAACTGTCTAAACTTCATCTCTAAGATGTTTTGCGTCATGTTCTTCCATCTTCCATCTTTGCTTTTGAAAAAGACCTATCTTTATTGTCACCGATTATTATTTCTGTGTGCAGTATTCATTGTGTGGAGGGTTTATCAGGTTTCGTGGCAAACTGATTGCAGTGAAGCAGCCTGAGCACGGGGGAGGAACAATGAGACAGGCTGCTATACATAGATGATCCACTATTCAAGTGCCAGGTATTTCATGAATGGAACATGAGTTATTAATATATGCAGAGCGTAATGATAATAACAGGGCAGAGAGCCGGGCTGTAAAAGCAGATTGATGTGGTAATAATATGTCCGTTTTTTTCGGCAGCTGGAGGTTGGCCTGCACTTGGACAGTCTTTTGTCAGAGCTCAGTCCATCAGTGGAGAGACAGTCATCCTTTTCTCTTGTCTTTTCCCTTCACGGTTTCATTCCCACACTCGCTGGAGGGGGCTGCCTTTCAGCATACACATGTCCTAAATCACACACACTAAAACACACTTTTGTTTTTTTACCCTGTGGACAGACTAAGCTGGTGTTTTTCCATGGCAAAAAACAGAGCTTTTTGAAAACAGTCTTAAGAGTGGATACTTCTAAAAGTGCTTCAGATGACAAAGACACAGAAAATCAGCTTAAAGTAATATACAGACGACAGCAGAAGACTGCTATATATCAAATAGTTTGAAACACTGGAAATCTAAAAGTTTTTAATTCAAATTATTTCATTCAAAATGTATTTAAGTATTGATTGATTTTTGATTACAATCATTCTTTAATTACCGTAAATGTTCACCACCTGTCTAAAGTGATATTTGAAATCAATGTCATTTTTGCAAACAATCCAAAGATTTGAGTTTAAAACTCAAATTGTATCATGGTTTCATGTTACGGATCTGAACTGCAGAAAAAAAAGAGAACAAATATAACTTCATCATTCTTTATGATCACTCTTTTTTGATCGCTGATTGTGTATGCACCATATCAGCTGATACAGATCATTTCTGTGGTTGTTTCGTTTTGTTATAGCAGCTAGTATACAAGACTCCTGACAATTTTTTTCACCACCTTCCAGGAAAAAGGTTAAACTGCCCCAAAGTCAGTGTAAACCTTTAAAATGTCTCAAAGTTGTCCTTTTACTTTTCTCAAGTCATCTATGGTGTTTTATTTGGGCATAAAAACAAACAATTCAAATGATTAAGAGATAAACGATAGAAGATAATCTCTGAAAAACAACACATTGTGTGGTTAAAATACCATATTTCTCTTACCATATTTGAGTCACATAAGCAACTAATATAGAACAACTAATATTACACACAACAAAGTGTGAAATGTTCGTAGGCATGAACTGAAAAGCTTGTGGGTGGAAAAAAAAACACTAGCAATCTGGCAGTAAAACCCAAGGCTCAAATAAATGCTTTCCTTTCAGGACTACTCTTAATCCTCTGCTGCTTCCTTGTTGGTGTTGTTACGGCTGTTGCTATCTATACACCTCATTTGGATTTGGTCACAGTTTTTAAAATGTAGTAAACTAGTGGTTTCTCTGTAGCATGGAAATGTAATCATAACATACCTTAAAATACATCACCAGCTACTAAAAATGATAATGTATATTGTGCAGGTTAATGATATGTTACATACATGGGTTGTGAGGTTCTTTAAAACTTTCCAGGTAAACCTTCATGTTATCTCCCACTTCCACTTTTGGCTATCAAGTTGCAAAGTTGACAAGTGCTGTTTTAATATCAGTAGAGAAAAAAGACATATTTGGTTGTTTGACACTGGACTCATCCTGTCTCATACCGACAATCTTTTCCTTAAGAAGTCAATGTTGATTTTTGACGTTGAAAAGGGCAGTTGGTAAAACCATCCCAACCCAAAGTCCACCTATTAGCGACCATCAAGATGGGTCTGTTGACATGCAAACTCAGTAGTCATTATGGTTCCATTCTTAGCACCTTAAGACTTCTTGGATGAAAGCTCTGGCAATAGCTAGGAAGTGGACCTTGAGTTACAACTGTTTTGACAAACTAACAAAGGTTGGACGTTCATCCTTTTAAGCCAGAAAAGAGAAATTGGTATCGTAGCTACTTAGCTTGCAAGTCAACAGATCAATTTCCATGCTAACTGAGCAATCCTTCCCTGCTGTTTAAGACCATGTGATATGGTGGAAATGTATGGGAAAAGCTAAGACATTTAGAATGTTTTTGTCAATCACATATAGTTCTATTTATTTAGCCTTTTCTTGTGATTCATTGGTCATTGTCAAGCTGTGTAAAGGCATTTACTGAGTTACAAATTGAAGTAATTCTTCTTCTTCACTGACTGCAGTCTAGCCTCGAGGACTTGTTGTGTCAATGACTGTCAGTGAGTATGGTGATTCAAACTCTAATGAACAGAACCTTCAATTCACAGACTTACCAGAAAAAAAGAATCATGCAATCAAATTGAATCTAATTGTCATATCTTCATTTAATCCTGCCTTTATGAAACTCACTTTTAGTTGTTGATTCAACTGTATTGTAATTATTGTCATTCTAGTTTAAGTTGAAATAATATCAAAGGTTGTTGCTCTCCATTTTTGTAACTGAGGTGAACAAAATTAGAAACAACTTTAATATCATCAAACACAACACCATCTCCAGCTTCATTACAGGTCATAGAGCTGTGACAACGCATGAAGAACATTGTACATTTGTATTTCAAGTAAGGTGGTAGCATTTTTCACTGGAAGCTTGTAGTATATCCAACAGGTGTTATTTTCTAGTCACTCTGCATGCTTCCTAATGAATCCTAAAAAGCTCTTTCCATGTCAGACTGAGGTACAAAATGGAAGCTTTTTTGAATTTTTTTCCTCTCGTCATGGACAATTGCCATTTCTGGAGTAACCGCTCTGAATTAATGAGCTGTAAGCTGAGAAATCTGTTGCTGTCTTTTGCAATACAGCTCTGAATGGAGACACGGGGGAAGGGATAATAGGAGGTCTTGTTGGCGATGGCGAGGCTGTTACTCTGCATTTGTGATGCTGCTCTGCAATCCTGAATGAGTTATCATTTTAATGTATGCTGATTTCATTCCTGTGTGAAAGGCTTTCTCGCTCCATCCATCCAACAGCTGTGCAATATTCTTATTAGCCATATCTGCCTGATCTATGAATAGATGATAGGAGTCAGGCTATTATTAGAGACAGGCTTTTATTTCTAATTTATCCTCTTTTATTATCCAGTTGTTTCAACAACAAAAAAATCACTTCTCAGTCAGAAGTCTGATCTGCCTGCACTTTCCATTGTTGCTGCTATCTGCTTTGAATACATAGTTTATAGAAAGTATATCAAAAGTGCACCAAATCAAGCAGACATCCGTGTTTAATAGTTTCTTCATGGATGAAATACAAAGTGGCAAAAGTTTTAGTTAGTTAATAGGTGGCTTTTTTTATAGCTGAAATTGTAGATGGACCTTTGTGGACCTAGCAGTAGAGGTGAAATGATGCCCCCTATATCTTTAGAACATGTGGCCAGACATTAAACAGTGGAGTAACTGAACTCTTGCAGACAAAAAGAATGAGAAGGAGCGAGGAGAGAGAAGAGTGAGGAAAAAGAGGATTGGGGTGTTGGAGGTAGTGTAAAATGGAACGAGAGCAGGATGAGAGAGTTGAACTGTCTAAACATGGGTGGTGCTGATTAGAAGGAGGCAGACAGGAAGGGAGGCCCAGGCTATTACAGCAAACAAAGACATTTCCACTAAATGAGCCGTTTCCAGTTATCAGTGCTGGGAGTAAATATTGGCTTCATGGTGCAGGATCTGCACTCTGTGGCTAATAACTGCCAATTAAATCCAACAGTACCAAGCCACAGTTAAATAACTAATGCCACACGATGGTTACGGTATAACAGAGCGTTTACTGGGGATGAAGATGGCACAGATTTGTAACATAGATATAAATCATTGCAAAGTCTTCTGAAAGCGCTGACAGATGGTCTGCTGAATTAAAAGATGATATGACATAAATTGTAACTTCTGCACAAATATTCTTTTACGTGCGTCGAACACATGCACATCATTTGAACAGGCTCTAAATCCAAAGTGACAGCATATGAGGTAATCCTTTAAGCCCCATTGTGAGCTTGGAAATCCCTCCACTTAGTTGAATGTTCAAACATCCATTGCCACACAAGCTTATGTCTTGACTTTGGCTCTAACCAGCAGGCTGACCCAGCATGTGTGTAACCTGGACGTGACCACGGTTCGGACCAGTTAAGCACAGATGCAAGTTATGGCAGCTGGAATGGGATTTGTCCCCCTGCTGTCATCTTTTGCCGCCCGTGGCTCTGCTCGGATGTTTTCTAAGAAGAGCCAGACAGAGCACTGGCCATCTCAACGGGTTTGAGAGCAACATGTTGCTGCCTGTATTAGCGGAGCGACTGCTGTCTGTTTCATGCACAATGAGCCAGATGCTGAACATCTCTGTACAGAAGCTCAGCCCAAGAGACGTGCAACTATGACCTATCATAGAGTACGTTTACCTTCCTACAGGCAGGAGCTGCAGAAAGTCTACATTATGAGTCATTTAGTACTGCATAGCTGAAGCTGTGTTCCACCCAAAGGAGAAAAAGATGTATTATTTCAATGCATCCTCAAACAGCGGTTCCTATGATATCTTAAGAAAAGATACTCCTCATGTTTTACCATGCGTTTTCCTGCAAAAGTCAGCAACATGTGTCTATTTCCATTAGTTATATGCGTACAGTCTTTTTAAAATAAACTTCTGTTTTCACAGGAAACTGAGTTGGGTTTAGGCAACAGAACCACGTAGTTAGGTTTAGGAATAGATCGTAGTTTGGGTTAAGATAACTATTAAAGTGCCGCATCTACATTATGCAAGCTAGATGACAAATAAATGAACGTTTCCTTTTCGTTTGTTGGATCCATCCACCAGCCGCACTGCTCTGTCCGTGCTTTAGCGGAATTTAGACTTCATCGTTCACGGTTACGTGGATTACATACAATAAATGTCTATGAATGCTGTTTTCTCATTTCGGCCATTTTGGATTTTATCCGATAAACAACTTTAAAACACACATGGACCATGGATGTGTTACCCACAAGCCCTCGGTTCACCTCTAGTACTTCTGATGTCTGATGACTGAGGACAGACTGGATGCTACAGTGACTCACTATCACCTCTTGAGGAAAAAGTAGAAGTACAAAGACAGGACGAGCCGGACTTCGCTGGTTGGACATCTCTGCAGCACAATACATTGCCATATTTGGCATAACGTTGAAACTGTTAAAATGCAAATGCTGCATGTTTTCATCTAGTACTGCCTGCAAGTATCTCAACAGTCCTCAACACTAACAACACATTATGTTCAGGCATGAGCTGTTTAAGCTTTCCTTTTCTCCCTGTTAAAAGGTTTTTGGGGGAGTTTTTCCTGTACCGATCTGAGAGTACCGGGACCCTCGCAGATTGTAAAGCCCTCTGAGGCAAATTTATAATTTGTGATTTTGGGCTATAACAAATATATTGAATTGAATAAGCGTTTCATCATCTGGTGTCCCTCTTAGCAGGACACCATCGTTTGTCAGTAAATTCCAAATGTGTATGAACATTACAAAATGATTCAAAACGGTTGTGCTGTAAAGCACCACTTTATATCGTGTGTTTACCAGAGCTGTGCTCAAGAGTTCCTTGGAAATAAGTCATTCGACAAGAAAAAAAAACATATATAATGGCAAAGATGGCCAATAGAGAAAGTAAGAAACAATAGTAATGTAACAATAACAGATACAAGGACAAGTTATTGTATTTCAACATAAGTCTCATGCTTCAACACAAACCTTAACGTTTTTTCAGGACTGGCAACCAGGCGTCAGCTTTTGTTAGTTGCAGAAACTAAAATATGGTCGCCATTTTTTGTCAATTTATTATTAAGACACTAAGCAGTCACGCCAGCTTATTAATGAAAATGTCCCATAAAAGAGTAAAGCTCCAGTGGTTGTCTAGCCTTGTGGTTCCGTAGGATGTGCTACCTTGAACTAGTGAACTTCATGTGTCACTTATTGAGGTGCTCGACATGCTTTGCAGAATAATCTTCCGTCCAGCTCAAAGATGCAGAGATACTTCGCCTCCCGACACTTCATAAATATCCTTTAAGGTTTCATGTTAACTTTGGTCGGGTCACATACATACAAAGCGAGGGGTCTAAAGGTCCTCCCCCACGAAAGTTTGAGTGTCAAACACTTTATTTCCTGCATTCTGGGGAATTCTTATGCTCCCAATTTATTTCTTCATTTATGTAAAGGAAAACACAAAATCCAGGTTCCAGGTGACAATTCAAAATATAAACAGTAATATATTGGAATACAATGCAGTGAGGCTCTCACGCATTTTGAGTTGCCTTCAAATTTGATTTCCTGGAGATTACATTTTCTCATTAAATGTTATCTCTGCTAAGTCAACACATAAGCGGGTTTTACTCCTTTATGCATTTTTGTGTCTTTGGGGAAGTAACCTCTTTAAAAGTGTGTGTGGCACCTATTCAAGTCAACAACACATTGATTAATTTCAATTTGATTTAATTAATATAACCTCTTTATTTATACGTGTATTTATACGTATATGTGTTGCTGGCGCTAGAGGAGAGGGACCATGTTCAGACAGGATTGAAGCTCCGCGATATGCAGCTGTTCACATCAAGAGCACCCGGCGGTCAACAAACCATTCCCTGCTTATGTGTGTCTGTTCACTCCAAATGCAATCATGTAATGCAAACAAGTTGGCTCAATTATTGGTACCGTCCATTTGCAAACCTCTGCCTTCGGTCTCACACCTTCGCTTGCTTTGCCATTGTCTCTAAAACAGATGCCTGCGAGCAATCGAGTGAACACACCACTGCACCTGCAGCGTTGTCTGATTTAGGTTTGAATATCACTAACGCAACAAATATAAGACAAATATTTAATTTGGGATGCATGTCTTTCTGTCCCTGTTGTTATATGTTAAAAAGAGGTTGTCACTGATGGTAAGAGAATTGATCGCCACATTTTTGATAAAATGGTTGCCGATGGCAACCTGGAAACCCATGCTGTTGAACAGTGTGTCTGTATGTCTTGTTGATTGAAGCCTTACTTCAAACAGGACAGTGGGCAGCCCGGAGCAGCAGATGAGATGATTGTTGTCTAACAAACGGCACACATTATATAAAGAGCAGCGGAGTCAAAACGCGGGGCATATCTCTTTTGATGAATGTGCCTTTGGCAGTAATGACGGCTGGAGCCGGGAGACAAATTTAACTGCAGGCCAACGCAGCGGATATACAGTATAGTGAGGGGAGAACAGAGTGGGTGTTCTCTCCTTTTATCAGATGGGTTTCAGCCATTAGGGCCGCGGTGGAGTCGGCAGCCACTGAAAGCCTCAAACTGGTTACAATAGACTGGAGACAACCCACCGGAAAGCATGCTGAGTGCTGAGACGCTCCATCCATGAATGGATAGAAACATAATCAATGATGATTTCAATGATCAATCAAAGGGTGAATTCACTGAAATGACATCAACAGGACTTCTCAGAAACACTGTCTCTGAGTAACATGGATTGTCACGATCTTGGTTTTCATTTAGTTTGATTCCTGTTTTATTTTTGAATCTCCTGTGCCTCTTGTGTCCTGTGGTTGATTGACTTCCTGTCCTGTCTTTTTTTCTGTGCTCACCTATGTTGTATTAGTCCCATCATCATTCCTCTGTTCCCTTGTGTTTCTTCCACCAATCAGCTGTCAGGCTGCCCTCGTGTCGGCCCACCTGTGTCTTGTTTTTTTCTTTCTTGTGTGTTTATAGTTCTGTCTTTTGTCTGCTGGTCCATCTGCTATGTTCCTGTTGGTATCACTTGTGCACATGTCTGAAGGACCTGATTCTGTTTCGGGTCGGTTTGCCTGTTGGATTTTAAGTTACTCATGAGATCTATTTATTGAATAATTAATTAAATGTTGCACGTAGCAATTTGATTATCAAATCAATATTCATTTTCAAAATTGTCTGGTTCCAGCTTTTCAAATGTTTCATAGTGTTGTGGCTGATTTATTTCTTCTGGATCGATGAAGACTAATCTTTGAAAATCCTGATGCTGTATAAACTTGTATCTATCTCCTATCTGACTGATGGTGAGGCGCCACAGGGTCCGGTATATAGACAACATCCTCCTTCCACATCTGTCTTTGCCAACTCCCTAACAAACAAACAGATATATTATTTATAACGTAACATTCAGTTCAGGTACGCCCCCGTCCAAACCCTAATTTCATATTCCTCGTCCCTCACTCTTCTCATGTACACAAGTTCAAGCCTTACTTTTAAGGAATGCGGCTGCTCTCGCTGAAGTCTCACACCCCGGTCTCCCTGGACTTTTGGCATCTTCAGCTCTGTTCCTACCGGTTAATATGGAACAGAACAAGTTCACTGTGACCTTGTATCTACGCTCGATGTTCCCTTTTATTCAGTGAACTCTCGCATTAAACTTATTACTTCCTTCTCGGGCTGACTACGTGCTGTGTATGACTTCACAGTTTTTACTTAAGCATAAGATACCTTTAGACCTTTAGCTACAAAACATTTTTCTTCCACAATAGCGTTATCTTTCCTCCTTTTCTCAGCACTTATGTAACAACAAAGTATTTTAAAATGACAGGATCAGCTTCATTACGCCCCAGGTTGATTTGTAAGTCTAGAGGCAGTTGTACTTTAGACACCGGAAATTGCTTTTTTCTAATATAGGGGCAGCCACGTTTACAGACGCTGTGCAGCAGGTCTGGGGAGTTAAAGGGACTCTGTGAACTTATGCTACTTTAAATTTAGAGTCAAGAGACAGTTGCGAAGGCTGTGCCCTTTTGTCTACAATTTTCCAACAGCATTTCCATTTTATCTGAGTGACAGAAGATGTGAACCTGTCATTACCGGCAATCTTCCACTGCGTTTTCTTTCCACTTTGTAAACTCGAGTTTCTTTTCTCACATTCTGTCTGTCTGTGCAAATGATCTGCTGGCTTGCTGTTCATGAAAGGTAAACGAGAGCAGGAAATGTTCTGTGGTTGAGAAGTTGTACAGTATTACTGTGAAACCTTTGAACTGTCTGTGCACATATCCTCCGATAACACAAACAACAGAAGAAATACCAAATATTCCACAACTGTGTTTCATTCATCAAAGAACTGCTGCTGTCCTGGTCCACTTTGAAGTACATCTCACTGCTGTGTGTGTGTGAGTGTGTGTGTGTGTGTGTGTGTGTGTGTGTGTGCGTGTGCGTGTGCGTGCGCGTGCATGTGCGTGTGAGAGAGATATGAATTATGTACTTATGTAACATGTACCTCAAACATTCAAATGGTTACACACTCGTGAGCGCTGCACACAAACTCGCGCAAACACTCCCCAGTGCCCTTTATCCTCTTGTATGTGGTCACCATGGCAACTGTACACAGAGGCTACTGCTCATACCCCTCCCCCCTTCAATTTGCCATGCCAACTCTTGTGCCCTTATCTGAATAAAGGGCGAGTGATTGCTTTTCTTGTGATCCCTATCAGGGTTTGGGCCTGTTAATCCATCCAGATGACATGGCAACTTGCAGAGAGCAGAGGATCAGGAAAGGGGGGAGGGCCTGTGGAAGGAAGGAAGGAAGGAAGGAATGATGAGGAAGTACTGGGGTTGGTAATCTAATATTGGAGATCTCTCAGTATTCTTTGTTGGGCCTTGCATAGTGCAGGTTCTGAAAAGTGAACCAAATGCGATAACACCGTATACTGCAGTCTGTCTAATGTCCATCAGGGTCCATCTCTTGATTTATTCCCTCAGTAAACATTGTAAACATCAGTTTATGGCCTCAATCTCTAGTTTCAAATATTCTTCAATAAGCGCGATGCTCATTTAGAGTCAAATAGACCATAAAGCAGGGTATGCTTTAGGGCGGGGCTACTGTGATTGACAGATCTCTACTAGAGCCGTATACGTGTCTCTACGTCACTCCTCAAAATATGTTACCTACCGCTCACTCGTTGCAAAGACATGATATGCCAAACTCAAGGGGGTTAAAATGTCAGTCCACAAATCAATGGGTGACGTCACCATGACTACATCCCCTTCTTCTATACAGTCTATGCCATGGTATGGTACAGTTACCTGTTAATCTGTTTGCCGTAACTTTGCAAACAAACAAGCCATCAACTATTTAAACCTAAAGTCAGCAGGCGTACCTCTTATTTGTGTGTGCTTAGAGAGGTCTCCCTCACAGAACTCTCTCTCACAAAGGACAGCTATAAGATAAACGATAGAAACAAACTGTTTGATGTTTTAAATTACAATTTAGTATCAATATCAAACCATTAATCTGTTTGATATGTGTGTGTGTCACTCATTCAGCACTTCTTCATGAGGTACACTCATTAGAGTGCAGGGCTCCACCGTGTGTGTGTGTGTGTGTATGTGCAACAGCCGCTGCTGAAATGTGTGATTGACCTCCTGCAGTTGGCTAACCCCCCCCGTCTTGACACCAATGAGCTATAAGGCGTCGTAAAGTACAATTTATTCAAACTCAAAACAAGTGGTGATGTATGCTGGCAATCAGCAGGCAGTCAAAGGCAGCATAAAACAGGCAACACAAGCTGTTTTGAGAAAGTGTGAATCACCGCAAGAGGTCTCTACTCGATCACACACACACACACACACACACACACACACACACACACACACACACACACACACACACACACACACACACACACACACACACACACACACCAATACTGTATATGAATACATTTAAAAAAGATACTGGACCTTGAAATAAAATGTTGGAAAATAAAGTGCGCTCGATAGCATACAGCGAGTTGGAGTTGTTACTGATGCTGCACGTGACATTAACATCATCATACTAATGTCATCATTCCTATCCAGTCTGTCTCTTGTCAAAGCCCAACCTTATAGAAACACTAATTCTCTGAAATAGCCGTTCTTTCGATTAGAGGCAGTGTATTTTCTTCTGTATGAAGCTTTTATACGAAGTCAGTTGCTGGGTGTTGATTTCAGGAGAGGGAAGGGTTACACAATTCTGAACTGATACATCCATCCATCTACTATCTTTTCATAATCCCGTGCCGTGCCGTGGGAGGCAGCAGGCTTAGCAGGATATTCCAAACGTCCCTCTCCCCAGCAACCTTTACCAGCTCTTCCTGGGTGACCCGGAGGCGTTCCCAGGCCAGACGAGATGTATAATCCCTCCAGCCTGTTCTTAGTCGAACCTGAGGCCTCTTACCAGTTGGACGTGCCCGGAAAACCTCTCAGGGAGGCATCCAGGAGGATCCTGATCAGATCCCCCAACCACCTTAACCCCGTTCTATGTGACTAAGCAGTTGCTCTACTCAGAGCTCCCTTCGGGTTGGAATTGATGGAAACATATATAGATTTGATCATATTATACATTTTGATTAACTCTGCCCCTTTTAGAAATCTTTGTTGGGTGATGTTCATAGCTGCTGCTTTATCCAACGCCTGTTCTCAATGTTTATTGTCATCTCGAATAGACATCTCGATGCAGAAACTGAGTCAAGCAGAGGAGTAATTATCTTTTGCATTTACATTTGTGTGTTGCAGTTCCAGGGCTCTGGTATTGCTCATGCTGTCTCACTGGCACAGCTCACTGACAGGCTATAACGTATAGGGTATTATTGACTAAACCCATGCTTTTCCTGCTGTGACAAGTCATTAGGTAAAGCTCCTTCAACGTCTTTGAACATAACAAGCAGTTGCTGAACAGTAATATTACTGACGAATAATGAATGGTTGTTCCCTGAAGGAATAGTAAGCAATGCTGGTAAATTTGAAGCAGCAAGAGTCCTCTTTCACACTATGAATTTTGACAAGTCATAGTAGGGATAGCACAGATAACGAAGAACATCAGTGATGGCTGAAAGCCCATCGAGGTTTCCATTGCCGTAGTATGAGCCTTCGTATTGAGCGTGTTGACTCTTTGGCATGCCTTATTCAACTGTTACTCGGAAGGATCTTTGTCTCTTTCAGTTTTCTGGTTGAACCATTGACCAGCGTTTTGTTCTCCATATACAAACAATTACAACCTGAAAGCATGATAGACAATTCAAAAACAGAGTAGTCCTCTCGGGTAGTAGGGGCGACTGTGAATCAGTGGTAGAGCGGGTCCTTCAATCAGAGGGTTGATCCCCGGCTCGCTAGTCCCTGTCGATGTTTCCTCGGGCGAAACACTTCACCCCAAATTGCTCCTCGTGCCTGCAGTGTATGAATGTGTATAAATGGTTAGTTAGTCCTGATGGGCAGGTGGCACCTTGCATGGTAGCCCCTGTCTTCAGAGTATGAACGTGTGAATGATTACATGTTGTGTTAAAGCACGTTGAGTGGTCCATTCACCATTCCTCTCATACCTCTCACTGTAACAAGCTCTTGTGGCAGGCGATCCAAAAACTAAATTAGTTTCAGATTCATGTATACATTGCTCATTACAAGAATCATCGTCAATTGTTTCTGTCCCCCTCAGCTCTACAGGTTTTAGGTTCTTTTTCAGCCTTTTCACTCCACTTTCATCATTTCCTCATCTCAGCAGCAGGCAGCTTTCCATAAACCCGCTGTACACTACTGGCTCAGCACCAAACAGCAGGCAGTCAGAGACAAGCTGGTGAACACAGTGGAGCAGCTAAAGGGCTTGATGCAGGAGCTGGTGGAGAGATAAAAACAGAGGGAACATTGGTCTTGCATGACCGAGAAACACAACCAAGTGGTTTTGTGTCTGCTGAATGTGTAAATAGACAACTGTTTGCTCACATTTTTGCCGGATCAAAACATCCAGAGCGGATCTTTTAACTGAAAACTCCCATGTCAGTGAGGTGGTCAGTGAGCAGCAATGTCATACACTATAATCTGCACAGTATTTGATCAGAGAGAACTCCTTCAATCCATCCGCGTTAGTATTATAGAATAGAATAGAAAAATAGAAAATAGAAATTGAAAATAGAAATAGAAATAGAAATAGAAATAGAAATAGAAAAAAATAGAAAAAAATAGAAATGCAGAGGACACATTTCATGTATGTATGTACTATGACGAATAAAAAGGATTTCTATCTATTTCTATTTTTATTTCTATTTCTATCGATTTCTATTTAAAAAAAAAAAAAAAAGTATTAGACGCTCAGACTAACTGCTCCAGCAGTCCATTCACTTCATCCCCGTAGGGAGGAGGCTGGAGTGGATGGAATGGGTCAAACAAACAAGACTCTATACCAGGAGACCAGCTGTTTGTGTCCAGCGGGAGAGTAAAAGTCTACTTTTAGACTTACGTAACAATCTCAACTTGCGTATGTAACTTCACTCAATACGTAACAAATGTACTTATTTTAACCCAAACCACAATCTTTTCCTAAACTTAACCAACTAGATGTGTTGCCTGAACCTTAAGTGACTCCAACATTACCTGACCAAGCGTCCGAATGTGAGAACATGTTGGCTAGTCAGATTAATACATTACTTTGTACCTTTCTTATTTTCATTCAAAGCAAAATCTCACAAAAGCCCAGAAATAAAAGATTCATGAGACACCCAGTAGTCTCTGCTGAGCAAGTGGCTGGGAAAAGGTTAGGGATGAGTTATAATAAAAGAGAAGGGATCAAGGTAGCAGGGCAGACAGGCGGCACATCAGAGAGTAGGAGAGGATGAGGAGCAGCTTGGAGGAGTTATTATTCATCAGGTGAGGAGCCCAGGTGCAAAGGCTTTACTGAAGAGGCTAGCATAAGCTCTCAAGACTGTGAACTAAAAGATGACTCTATGGTGCCAAATAGAGAAATATTATGCATCATTATGCAAACAATTTATGAATACAGAGATTAGGAGGATGTACAACTAAATATTGCGAAGTAATTATCAAAACAGTCCATCCTTGATGCTCTACGTGTGTGTGTGTGTGTGTGTGTGTGTGTGTGTGTGTGTGTGTGTGTGTGTGTGTGTGTGTGTGTGTGTGTGTGTGTGTGTGTGTGTGGATGTCAACAAACCAATTAGGGGACCAGCAGTCATGGCAATGTTTTTCAGCTGTCTGTTGTTTATTGAAGCAGACACTCTGTGAGCCAGAGTTCCTCAGTCGAGGGCCGAGCTCAGCTCACTGACCCAAACGCTCCGGTCCCCGTCAGCCCCTCCAGGCACGGCGTCCTCTCATGCTCGTCCAACATGACATTGACAGAGTGCAGACACCGGTAGCTCCGATGAAAGGGAAGATTCCATGTTGTTAGTGGGGATGTCACTTTACTTTTTTTAATAGATCATCATCTCTTGGTTCAGCTGTTCACATGAAGTAGTTGTGTGAAGAATAAAAAGAGAGAGCTGGAGTTTAAACCCTGCCTACACACAGCTGAACTCTTTGAGAACATTAAATATAGGGCTGATGATCTGATAACACTATTGTTATAATATAATAAAGATTATGGTTTGGGTTACAATTACATCTTCGTCAGCGGTTTGTAAGGTTAGGGGAACTCCGTCGTCATGGTTACAATGATAAACTGGTGGTAAAGGTTAGAGAAGGGTCGTGGTCATAATTAAAGGAAACCGACCTTGGCTGTTGGTTGGAAATGGGAAACAGCTGCCATGTTAAAGCTTGATGCTTTGCACTCACCCATAAAAACGTCTACCTCTTTGAATCAAACATATTATATATAGCCTGCAGAAACTCACAATTCCAGAGGTAAACGTTTAGCCTAATTTCTATCAGAAATAAAAACTGAGGTGTAAACCGCTGTTGGCATTGCTCCCTCCTTACAGAGTACCCTTCAATAATAGATGTTGATGCTTCAACAGTTGAACAAAAACAAAGTCAAGGTCCTCGTTCTGAAAAGACTGCGAGTATCAGAGGAGCTGAGCTCAGTCAGTAGAATAAAAAGGGCTTTGCTTGAGGGAATACATTTGCAGATACCCGAGGGACAGCAGAGTAAGTGGCTATGCTATTTTGGAGGTTTTTAACGCACTCCCTTTTTGTTCCCCGCTGATCGAGACTCGACAGAGAGCGAAATATTTGGTGGAGGGGGTTTAATGCACTCCACTGAGCTCCCCCTTCTCAGGAACTATCACAGAAACTGAACAACACTTTGTGCCTTTGTGTTCATGACTAAAACCATCGGGTATCGTGTTTAAAAGGGTTGGCCACATTTGGGACGTGATTAGAGAAGCACAAGAACAGTGCAATGAGCAAAGAGGAGGGTCAAGTCATTGTTTTGCACTAATGGACACACATGATGTGAGAGAGACAGGTGGAGACAATGAGCGAGGGAGTTGGACATAGAGGAAGAGAAACACCAATGAGAAAGATGTTACTTTATCAGAGCTCTATGTTCAGAGCCACAACCTGAGACAGAAGAGCAGAAATACAACAGCCTAGAATGCCTCCAAATCTGGACATCATTTGGGAAAAACACAATAGTAGACAATAGAACTCTTCAACGTCCCATTTTGTGTCTCATTGTTCTCCAGCTGTCTTCATCGTTCTTAAACCGGAACACAACAAATGTTGAGGATGACTCATTTTCCCTCCTGCTGACTGATATAACTAGTTGTGTGTGTTAGTCTTCAAACCTATGCTGCTTGCTTATAATGTGAATGTGTGAAACATTGTAGTATGTAGTGAAGCATGGTGTGTCCCCGTGCAATCCACATCCGTATTTAGCTATAAACAAAGCTTATATTCTTCCCCTAAACAGCCAGGAGGAATCAAATGTAGAGGCCGATCAACAAGTGTTTGTTAGAATGCCCGACCAAGCTGGAGCTGCTGCTCCAGGGACCTGACCTGACCCGCCAGATGGTCTGTTACACAGAACCATCTGAGAAGCCGTCATCGGAAACAAATACGTGTCCGGTTATTGGATCAAGCGCCTGTCAATCAAACTCTTAACGAGGCCAGTCGGGAGAAGAACAAATACATGTTTTGCATGTGGAAAAGCCTTCAGTGTTGTTTTTTTCTCTTCTTTCAATGAAGAAATCCTCTCAGGTTCTGATAGAATCGATAATGTTGCAGCATCCACGCTAACTTCTTCAGGAGCCGCCATTGTTGTTTAGAACAAACAGTCGTCTCTCTGTGTCACACACACCTAATTCACCCCCATAGCTGCCTGTAGCTCCTCACGGGATGCTGATTGGTCAGTGCTGTGGTTTGCATATAAACTTGAGGGACTGACAACAAAGCAGACAGAGAAGCAGGACATAGACTATCTGCATTACTTCTTTGAGATTAAGGGCAGCCTCCAGCTTCTGTCTTATGTGTTGCTTTCTCTGGATAGAAAATAACAACATGGGAGTTCTTACATAGAAATACTCTCCACACTTTTTGATGTGTATATTCTGTGGTGCATATCACGGTGTGTGTGTGTGTGTGTGTGTGTGTGTGTGTGTGTGTGTGTGTGTGTGTGTGTGTGTGTGTGTGTGACTGTGTCATGCTCCTCAGTCAGTGGTAACAGCAGGGGTGGGTGTTCTGGCAAGATGTTAATGCAGACAGTGGGAGACAATCAATGTCAAGAACAGACGGATGAGAGGGTGAGAGAGAAAGAGAGAAATCCCATCAACCTGTCTGTTCTTGTTTCTACGTACCTGTCTGTCACTGCTACAGCTGCTGAGAAAGTAGATTCCTTCAAGATGATTGACCCAGAATTGAGAGCATATCTATTGCTGCTATATTAATGCTCTGATTATCGATGATGCGGCTGACTCGAGGCAATTGTTCTATATCTGAGATATGCATTAGCATGGTAGGCCACTAGTGTCATGATTCAATATGGCTCTGGATTCTTGCATTGAGCTCAGCAATGATCAAGTGTGACCGTTCAAGCTGTGCTGACTCTTTGCAATTGATATTCCATGGTGAGGTAACAGAAGTTGATGTTAAAAACTGATCCACTGACCAACATGTCCAACATGTCATATCTTGTCCCCATGGACTATTTTAAATCGTGCCGCTGACAAAGCTTCCCTGACTAATGCATTGTATTTCCTTTAACCTCAGCATAATAAAAGCCTCTCGTCGGTTCACTGTTGGCTTTCTGTTAATGCAAAGCAGCAGGAGTGTGACCCGTTGTCGTCTACACAGGAGGCGTTTCAGCTGAAGTGGCACAACCAAACGTTGTCACAACTTTACGTAGAATACACGATGATGTCATTTTGCCTGCCGCCGGGGACACTACAGCAGCATGAACCAGACTTTATCCTGCTCCAGCTCCCTTCTAATCAGCAGTTGGGGCAGCAGAGGGAGCACTGATCCTGCAGCCTGGTGGGAGAGCACCTGATAAATTCCACATGGTTATCAGATCAATTCCTGCTCTCTGTTCTGTATTACTGGCCTCTGTATGCAGCAAGGCTTCTCTCAGCCAGCTGGAAAGGGAAGGGTTTGACAGACGGTGGCAGTAATGTCCCCCAAAGGACATTTGCCTCTGTGCTTATGGGTACCAGAGGGCTTGTAGGGCAGCCTTTTGAGAAGAAAAAACCTTACCAGCTCAAGAGTCACACATCGGTCTATATTAAATGATTTAGAAAAAAATAATAAAAACATCTTAATGTCCAACAAAATAAAATAAAAGACCAGGGTTGGATACGATCTGCTGCAGGTGCCACAAGCCTTATGGCCTCATGTATGTTTATGTCAATTCTCTGTAACATCTGGCAACCTAACAGGACTGTTAAGGTTGTGCCCATCAATCAGTGATAGTGAGACAGGTGTGTCATTAGGTCCTCTCATCAGAGACTCTCATGTTGTGGAAGGAACTCCACTAACTATCATTCTGAGACGGTGCTTTCCACGAGAATATGAAGCAGCCTAGTGGGGTCTGGTCTGGAGGCATGCACCTCTTCCAGAAAGATGTTATCTGGAACGGCCCAAATTTATCAGCCTTGTTTTAATGCCATTATTCTGCCATGCACACTGATTTTAATTGTTGCACAATTTAATGGGTTTGCTCACACTGTTTCTACTGTATAGCTATTCACATTTAAAATCATGCCTATTCCTGAACTTTTATAATTAAGTAATTATCATTGGACCTTATTTATTATTTTTTAAATATGTATTGACATCTTCACCATAAGATTTATCAATACATCAGTAAGAATAAATATGGTTATTTTAATGGGGAACATGTTTTATTTCCCTATTGTATTGGTTTTAAATAAAATTAAAAAATATAAAAAATAACTTAACAATAGCAAAACATGTGAGTCACTTGCTTTCACTTTGACAACATGTTCTGTTCTTGGGTTTTGTTAATGCGTCTTAGAGATGGCTCTGCTGTAAAATGGGCAATGTAAATAAAGAGACATCATTCATTCTCTCAGTTTGGCATATGTTGAAAATGCTTTCAGTGGACCTTTTACTGCGTCTGTGTTTTCTGAAGTAGTCTAATGAGGAAGGACCCTGTCCGTGCAATTAAGAATAATATTTTTTTTTTAGAATTCTAAAGTAGCCGGATGGACTTAAATGAGACGTTGGCTGTTTGTCCAGCAGCCTTCGTTCATGGAAGCTCTAAAAGTTACATACATTTTGCATATGTTTAGTATGTAAGTATGGTTTGACAATTAACTTTATGCTGAATACTTAGTGGATTAGATAATAAACAACGTTTCGCCAAATCATATTTAGCTCAGGGAAAATATGTAAATAACGTCAATACTTTAATGTGTACAATAAAGTGTGACTGTAACTGCACGGTTATGACCACAGTGGACAGCTGAATGATGATGATGGTGATGATGATGATGATGGTGATGGTGAGGATAATGTTGTTGTTGATGATGATGATGATGATCATTTGTCTTCTTTTCCTGTTATTCTGAATGCAACTAATTCAAAATGTTAAACCTTTTTGGTTTTGGTAAGGTTTTCAGTCAATACTCCAACAGTCGCAATTTGTAAATAGTACACTAGTGACTTAACCTCCATCTAATTTGATTATGAACTGCATTAGTATCTTTGTTATTCTATTAATTACTGTTATTTAAGAACATATATTGTTGTGGTTCAGCTTGTGAACACTGTCTGTCTGTGTTTCTCCAGCTGGACAACCCTGATGAGCAGGCAGCACAGATCAGAAGAGAGCTGGACGGACGACTGCAAATGGCAGACCAGATAGCTCGGGTAAGGGACGAGGACGGATGGACTTAACTAACTTTGAATATATGAAAGAGTACTATTGAATATCAAGCACTTAACCTTTACCTGAGGGGGTATTTAGGTCTCATTAGTTTTTGCAGACATTTTTGGGTTGATAACATTTAGTGGTCCCAAACCATCGTGGGTCCTTTCGTACCGGGCCGCACAGAAAGAAGGAATGAAAACAATATTTTATTGATTATCAAGGTCTGAAATATGTTTTATTTTGAAAAATGACCGGATACATCCGTCTGCGTCTCTTGACACATATCAAGGCGGTCGTCTCGGTCACGTGATACGTTACCCCTAAAAATTAAGCCCACAAGCTAGCAAAAATGAGTAAAAAACAAACGTCTTTGGAGAGCATCTTTGGAAAGGGGAAAGGCCCAATGAGGAGACAGGAGAAGAAGAAGAGCATACGACTTCCAAGAAAAAGAAAGACGCATTTAAAAGACCATATCAGAAGTCCTACTTAAAATACGGGTTTACCTGCAGGTGGTGCTCACGCGCCCGCTCCGCATAATATGTGTCGACAATTCAGCGTAACGGCGAGTTGTATATTTTACGTACTTTATATTAGTCTTTATGCCGGTCGTATCATTTTATTTCGTCATATATGTCACACCTTGAGGGCCGGTCTGTGAAAATACAGTCTTACACCAAACCGGTCCATGGCGCAACAACGTTGGGGGACCGCTTTACTCTACAGATTTAGTGCTAAATGTAGTTTTGACCACTCGATAATTGATCTAAATCTCTTTCCAAAAGCACAGTGAAACTCCAAGACGTTGAGGAACACAACAGAAAAATCCATGCTGTCATTTTGACATTTGGATATTTCTGAAAGAATCATATTTGTCTGCAATTGGATTCTGTTATGTCTCAGAAACCCCCTTATTGTCAATATATGTACATAGTAGTTAAATCAGTACATTGTCTGAATGGCCTGGGTCTGTAGTTTGTGTTTGCACAGTTTCATGAGGCTGCGATCATCATAACAGTAAAAACAGGTAATTTTATACAGTGATGTCAAGCTTTAAAACATGGTCTCCCTACAAACACGAGTACTGACATCATCACACATGAATATAACTCAGCTTTCCAGTCAAACTCAATCTAATTATTTATGTATTAGTTATTAAGTCCAACAGAACCCATCTCAATTAATTTGAGGTTAAAGTTCAAGGGATCCCTTTGAAAATGGCCAAGCCAGTTATTCCCTCAACAACATTTATAGCATTATTTAGCATGACATGGTTGGTACCAGTGCATGCCTTGGGTCTTCTACTTTCAGATGATAGCAATATATATTATATAATTAATAAATCATTTGAATGTTCACCGTTAAAGACAGTAATGTCGGCCTGGATGGGTGTGGGTCCTGTGGGTCTCAGAGTGTGCTTGATGTTTTAGTTCTGCAGTATTTAGTTTTATGATGAACATGATGAAGTATAGAGTTCAGATACGTCAATCCAGATTTTGGAACTGTTGCTATTTTATCAGCATATTTTGTCCATTCAGTGGATCATGCTCATTGTCTGCCTTCTTGCTTTCCACCTGTCAGCACGGTGGAAGGTTTCCCAGGTTTGCGTCCAGAGAGATGGAGGCCATGTTCATCGAGGAGATGCGGTCCTCGGTCAACCTGCTGATGGCCAACCTGGAGAGCATGCCGGTGTCCAAGGGAGGAGAGTTCAAGCTGCAGAAGCTGAAGCGAGGTCACAACGCCTCCATCATGGACATGGGCCAGGAGGACGAGAACACGCTGTCCAAGTCTGACGTGGTGCTGTCCTTCACCCTGGAGGTCGGTGGACTCAGATCAACTTATTAACAATGTTGGTTTCCTGGCAGATAGAGGACATCTGTCAGTATGGGGTCTTTCTGGTTAGAAGTAGGTCAAGATGAGATGCATGAGATGTAAACTCATAGTTTAGATGAGGGTTCATCCTCTAGGGAGCAAAACATGTATTTTGACAATTATAAACACTTAGTTAGGAAGTGGCACTTTATTCCATGGACATTTCATCTACAATGTTAATTCTTGACAGCCTAAAAGGGAAATAAAATAGTGCTTCTGTATATACTTAGTATATTAACGCCAAACGTACATATATATAAATTATACAACAACTCCCAAACATAAATGAACCTAGCTACGTACCCGTGGAAATCAGTAAATGCTGCTTTTAAAAGGCTACTCCAGTGATTTAGGATTGCTTTTCCATGAAGCACACAAATTATAAAGCAATGATGGAAATCAAAACCGCAGAACATTTCCAGACTTGAGCTGAGTTGAGCTCCAAATATGATGGATCCTTCATTTCCCACAATGCCACCAATAGCATACATGCCAGTAGTTTAATGCAAATCTTCCATTCCAATAGATCGGGAAATACTCATACTAATACTCAGGTAAACACTGAACTTGATATGACTCATTTCCTTCCACTACTTTGCACCTTATACATGGAATTATTCAAACAAGGATTTTACAAGGATTATTACTGTTTAAATATATATGTTTTGTCTTCTTTCTTGTCTTTTCTGTTAGTATTTTATCTGCATTATGCAGTTCTGTCTATGCAAAAGAAATATTGATCTTGAGCGTCCTGTCCATTCAAGCCGATGGGACATGAGTCATGACCCCACCAGATAATAAGTTAAACGTATTGTCATAGATCATATCTCAAAAAGTCCCACCCATGAAAATTAAATGCTAGCAGTTATAGCCTGAACACACTTAACTGCATTTGAGAAACATAGGCAGTTTGCTTTGCTAGTACCAGCTAATGTTAGAAGTCATCGAACAATCCCGTAATTAGCCTACTGGCTCTGGCTAGTCGTGACTCGTGATAGCATTGCATCCTATTTAATATTGGTAAATGAGCGCTAGTGCTACTAGTAGTCACAAAACCTTCATAGCTGTAATGTCGAGTACAACAAAAAAATGTCAATAATCTTCAAAAACTCATGTAGCAATCATAACTAATTTCTACTATTTCTACTTTGTATAGAAATGTGTTACACACTTAAGTAACATAAAAACCCTTAAGCAAGACACTGACTGTCAGGCTGGTCCAGGGAAGCTGGCAGGTTTAGACATACAACGGCATGTTCCTGCCTGGAGTGAAGCTCTTTTTCTGTCATAGTAATCCACCTCACAGTGTTTTTTTCCCATGAACCCCGGATGGGTTCTCAGGATTAGCGTCTGGAGTTGCTAATGAGAGGAAATGTCCCTCAGGATTCCTACTGACTGACAGGCTGTTTGAACCTCACCTTAATTGGTCGACAGGTCATTTCTATGTTGTAAAGGAGACGGGGCCAGTATCTCCTTACCAGCAATACCTGTTCATCCTCCACAAGGATTCAGAGCACAACAGTCTAGCACCATGATTATTTTACTGCCTTCTCGTTGATGGTTTCCAGCCCTTTTCCATTTCTTCCAGAGTATAAACATACAATGTGGGTGAGGCAGGAGAACTTCTATCTTTTGTTCAATTACTGTTCTCATTAGGCTGGCACCACCTGCCCACTGTTTATGCTTCTGTCATTAAGCGTCTGACAAGGCTCAGTAGACATTTACTCAAGACAGGCTTCAGTTTCAGTACTCTGTTCTCATTCAGTATAGCGACATATACAAATACCGTACATTGACGCTTACTGGTGACAAAAATTTTGAAAGAGCAGAGCTTTAATCAATCTGAAAGATTTCAAAGTGAGCGTAGGGTTGAGATTCACAAATGTTAATGAACAAGTTGCTTTCTTGCAGATGATTGATGATGTGTGGGCAGTTTAAAATGTATTTGTACTGTTGTGGAGTCAGACACCCAGACAGAGTTTTCTCTGTTCTCAGTACTTCCACTAGTGAGGATGAGCAGCTTTGAAGATAGTAAATAAATACAACGGTTCTGCTGACTGAAATAGAAGGAAATAGTTCCTCTGGAGGCGCACAACATTGATTACACTCAACACTTGCTCGCTCCACATTTGTTTTTATTGCTGGACCATGTGTTTTCCACAAAGGCTACATTGTTTTTTTCTGGTTTGAAAACCAGATTCAAGCTTTTCAAACTATGAAAATATGTCTTCCTAAAGTCTGTAAAGCTTAGGTAAACAGGCCAGATTCAGTTATTTTTCATAAAAACATTGTTTAAATAGTTTCTCACAAGTTCAGGAGTTCCACAATGACCATGTGTCTTCATCATCAAAATACTCCTTTTATTTTGCTAAGAAGTGACACATATCAGGTCAGTTGATCCCAAGAGTTTTTATTAAAAACAAACAATATGTAAAATATATGACATGTCAAACTCATAACATTTCAGCCCCCAACAGCCTGTCATGTACAGTATTGATTTCTGGATATGGGGTTTTGTTAGTTCATGGAAGATAGAGTATATCTAAATGAAAAACAAAATTTACAAAGCTAGTTATTTTTATGTCTAAATGTGTTCAAGAATCCCCAAAACGTCAAATTAACATGCATAGTTCTACTAGTTAGGTTTGAATAACACCAGGCCAATCATGACACAACATCAGGTAGAGACACACGTGTTTACTAAATGGATCAGTTTTTTAATTGGAAAAACAGACGTGGGATGTAGGAGATTTATTTTTGTGGCAGAGGCAAAACATACATGTATTCACAGACCAGTTTATCTACTCTCCCCTTTTTTGTCATGTTGTTTTTCTCATTTATTTGGGAACGTGGTCCTTCGAACGCACACACAAAACAATAAACCATATTCATGTCTGCGTTGCTTTGTCCACACTGGTGTTTGCGTTTCAAGAAGCTTGTTGTTCAAATTGAAACGAATAATGAATTTAATGAATCATGAATTTTCAAAACAAAAAGAAAGAGCCAGTCAGTACAGCCAACCACATCACACAGGTCTACATTTCTACTCTGATGGAGATGTTACTCTGTTTTCACAAGTAAAGACTGCAAATCAATCAGTGTGCACCAGTTCCCATTTTCTTTCCTTTGGAAGTTTGCTGTCTCTGAGCTGGGAGGAACCAGATTCACTGCATGCTGCTGGAACAACTCCTCTATTCCAAAATAAAACCGGAGTTGGAATTGACATGTCTTATGTTCATACAGTTACGGTAGACAACTGCACTAATACAATGATTTGATTGTGGCTCATGAATGCTAACCACAGCTAACAGACCCTCAAATGTAATCAGCATGCAGTCGTCTGACTGCATAAAGATACAGACAGTTGTTTGATCAGCGTCACTGAAAAATGGAAGACAATGGTGGCTTTATTTTCTTCTTTTTTTCCAAGTTTCTGTCCAATCTCTTTTAATTTTTTCAAAATATGTGTGTGTGTGTGTGTGTGTGTGTGTGTGTGTGTGTGTGTGTGTGTGTGTGTGTGTGTGTGTTTGTTTGTTTGGGTTGCAGGTGGTCATCATGGAGGTCCAGGGTCTGAGGTCGTTGGCTCCAAACAGGATTGTTTACTGCACCATGGAGGTGGAGGGTGGACACAAGCTGCAGACGGACCAGGCTGAGGCCTCAAAACCCACGTACGCACACACACACACACACACACACACGCACACACGCACACACACACACACACACACACACACACACACACACACTGCAAAACAAACCCCCGTCATCCTGATCATAATCTCTCTGGATATTTACAGGTCAGCACACTGTGTGGACAGTGGCTTCAGTAATCAGATCTTTTATAACGCCACACACTGCCATCTGCTGGTCAGATAACAGTATCTCACCTGGTACTGTACATTGTGTGTACATGATGAAATGTGAATACTCTATGTAGTGTGCTGTACAGGTGTGTGTGAAAGGCATTTTATGCTGTTCCTTGCACCATCTAATCATATACAGCATTTGTCCATAACCTCTTACAACTTAACAGTCCATATAATCAGGTTGGTGCTCAATGAACATCCTGCAGCATCAGCATTTAGGTTTAGTGCCAGGAAATGTTTGGGTAACATGATAGAAACACTATGCTTGTGTAAGTACATGGATGAAAATGTCAAAGGTATGTTCCCTCAACAGTGTTTGAACGAGCATTTCATTTCACAATTCACCGTGGTGGAGTTTGCCTTCTCATGACTTTCATTGCTTATTTCCATAATTAAGCACCAATAAAAGTGACGATGCTTTGGTGTCAGGTGTAATGTCGCGGGTCACATCTCGTCACCATGGTAGCCATTCATTCATTTTCTCATCACTGAATTCAGTCTTGTTTGTTACTGTTTAATAGTTCAAGCTGTATTATTGGTACAGTAGCAAGAGGGGAGTAAGAGAGGGGAAATGACCAACACGTGAGACAAGATTCTGGCTTCTGTCAACCGGTTGCAGGAGCTCCACACAAATCCAGCTTTGTGTTCTGGCAGACATGAGGTCTGGGTACTTGTAACTCATATGGACATTTCCAAAACACACTGCTTTTTTTTGGGAATGGGGTTCTTTAATTTGGAGAAACGCGTGACTTTAACACTAAATGTGATTTATATATATTTCAGTGTTTCCCCTAGGTTTACAGCTTCAGGGGGGGGGCACGGCGGCGGGGGCACGGCGGCGGGGGCGGCGGGGGCAGCGACGACACCAACACAAACACTTAAAGTAGTGGTTCTCAAACTTTTTCTGTAAATAACTTCATTTTGTCACTTTCAAGTAAATCAGATTGCTCCATCGGACATTTTTTTATTTTTAAATTGCAATCACTTAGAACAATGAAAGTAAAGTTATATCTGTGCAAAAAATAACTAATATTTAGTTACTACTAAATAGCTCATTGTGGAAAACAATAAGCTATTTTTTTTTTTGCCAAACAAAACAGAATGAGTGCAGATATGTGAGCATCAGGTTGCATCAGTATCAGTGGAGCAGTGAGCCTCTACACATCTTTTATAAACGGGGTTGTAGATTTGATACAATTCATGCTCAACGTTGATCTGAGATCTGTTTTCTGTTTTGAGAGACGCAGCAGCAGAAAGGACGTCACGGAGACTTCTGGCAAAGAGCCAAAAATCGGCGAGTCGCTATGCGCATGCGCAAGCGTAACCTGTTAACGGCATAACGTAAACATTTACCCGAAAGTACAGGCATTTCTCCATGTATTTATTAATGACTTAGTTTTATGTCCGTGTACTTTGTACTTTTGTAATATGTGAAGCCAGCAGCTCATTGTTGGTACAAGACACGAGCACTTTGGCTCTTTCACCTGGAGCAGGAGAGCTGCTCCGGGTTCAGGAGAGCAGCTCCGGTGTTCCTCACATGAGAGCTGCTGTTGCCATCTTCACCCTGGGAGCGTTTAAAACGCATATATAGGTCTGCTTTTCACGCGACATATTTTTTGACGCTTTCTGTCCGCTGCTCTGTGCTCAGCGCTCACCTGTCTGTGCGCGCGCACGTGTTTGTGCGCTTCAGGGCAGAACTCCGCTGTGCGCGACGCAGAGCAAAGGAGAAGTGTTAACGCGACCATGAAGAGACCGAAATGACAAGCTGTGTGTGGATAAGATCAATAAAATACGGCCGTTTAGTTTGATTAATAACAGAACAAGGTGTAGACCGGTTCTATAGGAAAGAGAAACTTAAATGACGACTTGTGATCTGGCGCTGTCGAGAAAATTACAGGGGGGCGGAGGTTTTTTTCAGGGGGGCGCCCCGCCCCCCTATTCTAACTGTGGGGGAAACACTGTATTTAGCAGACATAGTGCTGTGTACTGTTTGTCTCTAACTGTTGGCACATTATGAGTCCCGATAGGAATGTTAAAGGAGTATTGCAGGGTATTGTCTAATTCACTTGTAGCTACTTTAAATGTTAATCTGTTCCTATCGGTCCCTACAGGAACATTACAGGGACTTTTTGTTCAGTCACAGTGAGACAGTTTTAGGAGGCTACAGTATCTGCTCATTTCACATCTGAGTAGCACCATGATAATAATAATCTCAGCTAATTACAAATGATTACCACATTAGAGTCTTCTAGTGTTCAGGGAAAGACGGCATGTGATTTTATCTCATATTCAGTACTAGTTTGGGTTATGTCAGTTATGAGATACCAAGGCTTGTTATGTTGAGATATTATAGAGTTTTTCCCTCTATAGCAGAATGATAATGTGTGGAGACCGATCTGACACAGCGCTGTGGTGATAGGTCTAGCCAAGCGAGGGTCAAGCTAATACTGTCCCATTTCAGTCTCTTAAAACAGATCAGAACAGTCTCTTAAAACAGATCTTCTATTGAAGAAAGACCACAAATACCGGGTGTCTATCGGTAAACGGAAAACCGGAGCGTTTGTGAATCAGCTGTCACCTTTGCTAAAACCTGAACAACGTTGTGGGCTCCGAGTTGGAGACCCTGTGTCCGCCACATCTACTATGGCTCCCCTCACCTCCCAATCCGACCGTGTCAGCTGCTCCCACCTGGCCGATAAAATCCCATAGCTGGAAGGAAGAATATCCAAACTCTACAAGATCTAGGACGCCGAGAAGTTCATGGACACCATCATCTCCCGTCCAGCACAAACCGACACAACCAGCGACCGTGTGCATGATGCCAGCGCTCCCTGTCCTGCCACCGCCAATCCTCTGGCCACAGTCTCTGAGGATTCCTGGCTACGGTCTCGGGGCTAAGCCTAAAGCCTTATAGCTCCACTCCATGCCACCACAAGCCCTGGTCCCTGGTCCCTGGTCAATGCTCACAGCAGCTTGAGAGGGAGGCATATATACAACATAATTTCCCTCCATGACTTCCCTCCTCTTTATTTTTTATATTTCTTTATTAATCCCGCAGTGGGGGAATTATTCTCTTTATTTTAACCATCCTTAGTAGTGTGTGACGGGGCCGGGGAGCAACTGGGGGTTCAGTGTCTTGCTCAAGGACACTTCGACATGCAAACTATGGGCAGACCAGATCAAATCGGCTACCTTGATGTTTCAGAACGACCACGCTCCCCATGAGCTACAGCCGCACGTTCATCATCTGCAACCGCACTTCTGTCAACTCCATCCGGTCTCTGTGGACTCGGCACCGACACACGCCCTCTCCCTTATTACGTCATCATAACCAACAGTACATGAGAATCCAGCAAACCTCAGGACCCTACCCAAATCCTCAGAACCAATCGCAAAACACTCCATGAAACTTGCTCTGTTCAACACCTGGTCACGAAGCAACAAAAGTATAATCATCAATGACTTAACTATTGACAACAACCCAACCTTTTATATCCACTGTCTCACTGTAACTTGGTAAAACAACCTGGACTACTATGCACTCAACCAAACCTCCCCTACTGGATATCTTAACCTGGACAAACCATGCCCTAATGGTTGGGGTGGAGGAATCGCTCTTTACTGCCAACACATAAAAACCAGCCTGACTAGCATCCAAACTCCATCCTCATTTGAACACCTGCTATTCAAACTCACTGGTCCTAAACCCCTGGTCATCTCAATTATTTATCGCCCCCGCCCCAAACCCAACAACACTGTATAAATAGGTATAAATGTATTACTGTTTTTGTTTGTGTGTAGTTGGGGTACCCAGGGTGACTTCACCACCACCCAGCCGCTGCCTGCTGTGAAGGTGAAGCTGTTCACTGAGAGCACAGGCGTGTTGGCTTTGGAAGATAAGGAGCTGGGGAAGGTAGGAGATGAACGTTGTGCTACACTGGTATTCTAAATATTGCATAGAATATTGCACACACATTTTTATGATGTGACTGTTCCCAGGTTGTGCTCCACCCGACTCCCAACAGTCCCAAGCAGTCTGAGCTCCACAAGATGACGATGTCCAAAGGCTGTCCAGACAATGACCTCAGGATCAAACTGGCCATTCGCATGGACAAACCACAGAACATGAAGCATTGTGGGTAAGTGACGGTGAGATTCTGCATGCTTGTAGCAGCTCTCAGATAGATAAACTATTTGAAGCAGGTTTTTTTGACCGTTTGATCAGATTAAATGGTCTCAGAGACATCTGGTCAAATGGTAAAGCTGCTCTTTATCAAACATTGAAGGTCCTCTATTTTACTGTAGAGACTACACCATTCAGGGATTTAAAACTGGATAAAGATTATTATGTCATGGCATTAAAATATAATACTTCTCTTGTTTGGATGAAGCCGATGTGTGTTGATCAGAAGCGATAGAGGGAAGAGGAATGTGAGGACTGAGCCAAACATTTTAGGGTGATACAGCCTGGTGTTGTATCAAAGCCTCATTTTATGTGGATGCCCAATCAGTGCTGATGGTAAATGTAGTCCACTGAAGAATTAAATTCCCCATTGATGTTACATTTACCAAGAAAGCCGTGCTGGCTGTGCCTGCATGTACCAGGATGCATTGCTTCAGCTGTGAGTTTGGTAATCAGAATCAGAATCAGAAACCATTTATTGCCAAGTATGTTTACAAGGAATTTGTCCTGGCGGAAGGTGCATGACATTTAACAATAAACATTTAATGATAAACATAAAACAGAGTGCAATAAAAAGGGAGCATGAATATTTCCAATTGGGTCTACTGAGTATTTATAATTAGAACTACGGAATATAAAAATTAAAGTTAAAATAAAGTGCTCGGAATGAAGTGATTATGTGAAAGTGACAAGTGTAAAGTAACGTGGCAAGTATATTAAAATGAGGTGTGGAGGGATGTGTAGGGGAGTGAACGGTAGGAAAATGTCTGGTGGTGACGGAGTCAGAGTCAGTCAGTGGGGGACCCGGGCTCTGTTGATGAGCCCGACTGCTGATGGGAAAAATGTTTTACACAAATGTTACACAATCTCTCTTTTAGTCTAATAAACAAACAACTGCCTTGTTAGCTCATCGTAAAAAAAACACACGCCATTCTAACTGGACTTGTCTTTCTACAGTTACAGCAGTCAACAACTCTGGTTTGGGCCAAATCAATCCTAAATTCACAGAGTGAGATGTGATGTCATTACATGCCTAACTAACTAGATAGAGATAGAATAAAGCAATGCGTACCCAACTTTGTTTCTTTGGTTATGAACCAAAGAGGGTGTTCAATCCCTCAGTCCTACAGTAAAAACCACACATGGACCACAATAGTTTTACTGGAGGTGTTTTGCCCAAAAGAAAATGTGTTGCTTCCCCCTTGTGGTTTGCACACACTTCATTTTCCACATCAGTCAAATTTGAGACACTTTTTTGAGGAAAAGGCATCTGCGACATGTTAGAGTGGTTTAGCAGACCAGTACTATGCCATGGGCACCATGTGATCAGATTTTCAGTTAACTGCCAACAATTTACATTGTAAGGAAATAGTGTTGACGGTGACATATAATACTCATTGTCATACGTGCTCAAATTATGAGATTTTAAAGGCAATAGACCCTTTTCATGGAAGACATTTAACATGGCATAGTAAATCACAGGTACATTTGATAACTTCAATAAATTATGTATTTTATTATGCACTTTGCAACTGCCTCACCCCACAATGACAGAGTGAGGAAACATTGTGATGGATTATCTAGCTGGTGCACGGAAATGAAATAAACTCAATAAAACAATTTATACAGGGAGCGCATCAGAAGACTAATTAATTGCGGTATTATGAAATTATGTTTTACACCTGTAAAGACTCCACTCTCACATCAATTATTTCAGCTGATACTTAAGATGTGCTGAGTGAAAGTGGGTTAGCACTCATTCATGGACCTTCTGTCTGTGGTTGATGACAGTTTTTGCCATCGCTTATGGGCTATTTTTAAAGTCATGGTTCGGGCTTGGTCTTCAGTACAATGACGTGTGTTTGTATGTGTGCGTCGTGTTGACTAAACTGTGTATCACTCTCTATTGCTTTCATACAAAATACATTTACGACCACATCTTTCAATATTCATCAACACTCTATCAAAACTCTGTGTATTTACACACCATTTACATGTTGACATACTATTGTAAAAACTGTTCAATTTATGTTAAAAACCCCAAATAACTCCTGTAAATTAGACTGTAATTTGTTTGTAATTCTGCAGTGGTTACATTCTACATCAACATCCAACAATTCATAAGAATACTCCTGATCAGGACATGCAACACTGGGCATCTATATTGATTCCTTGATGACCTCTATGTGACTGAGAAATTCCCAGACCCTATAAATTAGCATTAGCTTATTAGCTAACTGGCACATTCACATTGAGCTGGAAATAGACATTTTGATTTCATTATTTAACAACAGCTAAAATGCAGTTCCTCTTTGTTGAAACTCTACACACAAAACTCTACAGCATATTCTAAAAATGTTCTTTTTGCATCACAACTTTCCACAAATAAATAGCTTTTTACTTATGCCAACTGCGTATTGATGTGCTGAGTATAACACACTATTACCTTCAGTCTTTGGCTTTTTTTTATTTGCAGCATGCTCTAAATTTAGACTATCAACACACATGCAATAATCTTATTCTCAATACTCTCATACCAGTATCAGACATAATGACTTTAACTAAAGATTCCATGAACATATTACTGTATATAGTATTTGCTGTGCACACCAGAGAAGAAACCTGAATCTGATGAGTGAGTAGAGTAACTGTAAGCCTGCAGTGGCATTCTGCTCTTGAAAAGAAGTGCCAACCCCGAGTCATGGGGCAGAGTTTCACACACTGGTGCACAGACACACACTTCCTGCTTTAATGCATTGCTCCTCTGTCTGTAGCTGAAAGCTGCTTGTCCGCCTTCCCTCCCTCCTTCCCTCTCTCCTTCCCCTGCATATGCTTTCTTTTGGGAGCCTTGGAGGAGGCTTCTGGGCTGCCCTGTAAGATGCCCCCACTGCCTCCCAGTAACGTGTTACAGGCCTCACTCTCTGCACAGCAAGCAGGCAGGGCCTCATGTGTCACCTCCTGGATGCTGTTTTATTTAGGACGACAGGCAGAGGCAGCTCTGGGGTGGACCGAGGGGAAAGGCACACTGAGACACACTGAGGCGGGCTCACCAGGGACACCCACAGCTGGACCGGGAGCAGCAGAGGCAGATCAAACTGGGGTCCTCACCCTCAGATGTTCTTTTACAACAAAAGCCCTCTCCCCGTCCTTCTCCGTCTGCATCACGTTGTCATGTCAGATCTCTTTCTTACAGAATACACACTTACATACAAGGGAAAGAATATATAGAGCATGCTGACTGCCACATTGTACTGTATTTCTGAATGAAATAATGAGAGACAGTCTCTGAGCTCGCCATATCAGATTTAAGAACTACATCATGACCGATGTAGTTCTCTGTAGTTGGCAGAACTACTGATATCACTGGATATTCTACTGTTGTTTCAAATATTAGTCTTTTACTTTACTTACTTTTCTTACTGCGTGTAGATCTCAAGGTTACTAGAGATACCAAAAATAATGACTTTGAATAATACATTTGATGCACAATGATGCACCAAATAAACAGTGTTTTGGACAAGACTAACTAATAATAATAATAATAATAATAATAACAATACATTTAATTTATATAGCGCTTTTCAAAATGCTCAAAGATGCTTGCAGATGTAGAATAATACTGGATGGGACAGTTTTAAAAATAATTTTAAAAGGAGATTGCAGCATTTCAACTTCATGCTCTGTATTGGAACGATTTTTAGATAACATTTGTTCAAATTCAAAGTGATTTGAGTCTGGGATCATGACCAACCATTTGAACCTAATTAGTGTAAGCTGTGTTACATCTTATCTCCCTGTATAGTGGGCGTGGACAACACCTTTCAATGCCTGCCATGTAGGGCCATGAGAACACCAAATGGATGCCTTGAATGTGTGTTTATATATAGACAACATGGAACGCATTTCAAAGTGGTCCCTGGACTAAACATCTGCATTCACTACACTTCCAACTGACCCTTCTCACATATCACATTCATCTGGAGCTAGAATATATTCTTAATTAGTTGTAAATGCTTCATGTAGCTGTGACTCCAGATATGTGATTATGATATATTGTGTGGTTGTAAAATGCTAAATGCTAAATGGACTGTACTTGTATTGCACTTTTCTAGTCTTCTGACCTCTCAGAGCACTTCACACCCATTCATACCCTGATGGGAGGGGCTACCATGCAAGGTGCCACCTGCCCATCAGGACTAACTAATCATTCACACACACTGCAGAGACAGCCTGCGGGAGCAACTTAGAGTTAAGTGTCTTGCCCAAGGACACATCGATGTGGACTAGCTCTGATTGCTCTATCACTGAGTCACAGTCGCTCCCAGGTTGTTGATGCTAAAAGATACTGCTTCACTTTGTAGCTGAATGAATAGTGTTAAAGCGCATTGAGCAGTTGGAAGACTATACAGTTAAACATCTATTCACCATTTACTCTACCTGTTTAGTCCTTATGTCCACATCAGTAATCTTCAAAACTGTCTTAAATAGTCTCTGAAAGTCTTTACGCTTGTCCTTAAATTAACTATGATGGTTGTTATTATCAAAGTATTTGTTCAATATAGATAATAATGTATTACTCTCATAATAGTCAAACGTATTGTTATCTATGCTAAATCATTGGTTAAATCAAAGTTATTGTGATGAAATGCAGTCGTGTTTCTATGCCATCACACTTCAGTTTGTAACCTCCTACAAAAAGAAGTTCCTTACAACTAAGCTGCACAACCAGTTATTTACCTTTTTTAATTCAGCTCACGGTCGCAGTTTGAAACAAATGGTTAAGAAAACACGTTAGTTCTACTTAGTTATTAAAAAAACATCATGGTTTGGCGGAAAATTACTGCGGGATTGAAACCAAACAAAAATAGACCTAGAGTTCTTGTTTATGCCGAGGCAACATAAGTACTTACACAAGACACAAACAGCATTCTCCCACCTTCATGACTTCTGCTGATTCATTTGAATCTTTTTTGTAAAAAGCGACTGTAATCCACGACAAAATACATTTCCCTCAAAACTTAATTCATAGTGCACTTTCAATGTGTGGGAACGGACATTCTAGGAGACGGAGCTGTCGTTTGATAGTGACGAGCCTACCCTCCTGTTCATGTTGCTGAAATGTTGTGACTGATTCATCAGTGTCGGTATCCTAACAGCCCAAAGTCCTCTCTTAATGTCTGCTCTTCATTTGACCTGTCCGACACAGGCGTCTGATGCAATGAACTATTAACACTTTAGATGTCCTAGTTCCAGGATTCTAACTACCAGATGGTTTACAGGCACAACTAAACACAACGGTGGCATTGTTAGTGTCGTTAGTTGTCAGCTAAGACACAAAACAATGGAAGACCAGAACAATGAGACGTATCAGTAATGCGTCTGGTTGCAGTAATGCCATTTAACCAGGAGAGGTCAGCAATGCTCTACAGCATCGCTCTGTGCGTCCTCTATAGGTATGGCCTGGCAGTCCGTTTAAAACAGATGCATAAAGGCCACACTGAGAAATCTCCGTAAAAGTTATAGTTTTCTAAATCAGTGTTGTTGTTTTTTTAAATCCCACAGGTACCTTTGGGCCATTGGCAAAAACGTGTGGAAAAGATGGAAGAAAAGGTTCTTTGTGCTGGTTCAGGTAAGCACAGATAATACAGTCTTTTTTTGTCCTGTAAAACACAACCAACCACAGTGAATGGCACACGTCATGCAGTGGGCTCAGCAACATCTCTTTAGGTTCCCACTCAGTCATGTATTTGTGTGACCATGTTAGCAGCACACCTTAGTGCTCTTAACCTGACGGCATCAGATGTATACGATTTATATTTTGACATTTGTTTGGTGTCATTTAAAAAAAGAGAGATTGAAATATTTGAAACTTGGCATAGTGTCTATCCATTCCATTTTGAGCGTACGATATCATGCTCGAGACCCAAATCCAAGCTGCCATAACTCTCATCCTCTGCCTTTGTCAGCTCAGATACAGATATTTCTCATTCACTGAATCAATCAGTCATGTCATCAACAGCAAATTCATATGCAGCTATTTTGAAATGAAACAATGCATTTAAAAAAAAAGGGATATGGAATGGAATATGTTTGTATTATGGACTGCTAGTTTGACATAACAATATTTTGATACATCACTTTGCACTTTGTAGTTGTAGTATTCATTGTATAAGCCACTATTTCATAGAAAGCTAAATGTTTGTCTTTAACACAAGAGCATGATCGGTAGATTAATCACTACTAAAAACCTTGTCCGATAAAGTCGTAGTTGTAAATGTAAACAAACACTTATTTTACATGTTTGGTTATTAAAGAGTGGGCATTAATTTTTCTAAAATCTACAGAACCCTGTTAAGGAATTGGGACATCTAACAGGACGGACCTTCTTTTGATTGAGATGATCAGATTGACATTGTTATAATATTTTCTTATGTTGTCGTTGAAGCTGTTATGTGGTTTAGCAGCTTAGCGTGACCAAGTAAACACAGTCACGGTTGACACGGTCTCAGCATGGATAGTTTACCAACCGGGTTCCTGAAATGTGTTAAACTGCCCGTTACCTTTGTTTAGAGAACTAGAGAATAAATCCATCCACTTTTAGCTTTTAAATCTTGAATGATAAAAACGGAACATCAGTAATAGTCTGATGAATGTGATGAATTCATATTCGGCGCAGCAATAATAAAACATTTAGGAGGAATTCTTCAGAACAAAGACACATTTCCATCATACTTTGAAAACCACAAGATGAAATATGGACAGAGGTGAATGCACGGTGAGCTACAGAGTTGGATCCCAGCCAGGAGAGGAACCCTGAGCCGCCTCAGCGTTGCTCTGTGTGCTCTAATATTTTCACTGGTCACATGTTGTGTGTGCAGCGGGAAAGAGAGATGCAGCCAAGCTGTCTTCCCTCGGCTGTCAGAGGAGTGATGGAGAGGCCAAGCAGGCTTTTGTCAGGAGACAGGGTGGCGGGGGCGTGGGGGCCGGTAGCGGCCATTTCCTGGTGGCTCTGTATTGGGAGGTGGGCAGCAGGCGGGGTGGGGGGGGGGGGGGGGGGGGGGGGGGGCGGTGGGGCAGGGCGGCCTGTCTCTTGTGCGTTGCAGAGGATATGTCTCAAAGCTACAAGTTGACAGGGGATTGACAAAGTCGAGTGAACACTAGCTGGCCTAACACTCGCAGCTAGAAAAGCCTGAGCGCCGCCAACTTGAAGCCTCCCACTTGCTCCCAGCTAAATATATAGCAAGTGACAAATGCTGGTCAATAGACTGCGCACTCGTGTGTGTTTGTATTTATGTCTGTCTGTGTATGTGCATGGCTGTTTGTCTTGAGGACCAGAGACACTCTGTGTGTGTCTGAGTGCACATTTCTGTTGCTGTTTTAGACACATAGCATCATACAGATTACCGTGCAGTGAAATTTCCTTTTTCTTTGCTCACTGTTTTTGTCTCGTCAGAAACTCCGGACGGTTTTTGTAACCCATGTCTGCCTTTATTTACCACGACACACTTCAATATGGTTTTCATTTGTGTCTTCCTGTCAGATTTAAGATGTTGATGGGAGTTGATTTGTTCTAATCAGTACACTTAAAGAAAATAATGACATACAGTCCCTCCACACTGTTGATTCTATTGCAGATAATGAAGAGAGATAAACTACAAGCTCATACACAGTACTGCAGTACTACTCAAGAGAAAAACAGCCATTTAAGGCTTAGCATTTTTCTTCCCTTTTTTGCATTGTGGATGTATGTGTTTTATGTATATTTGCCCATTTTTCTTGGACCTATCATTTATTTATCTACATATATTGTAGTATTATGTGCATAGTTTACATATTACATACTCCTTTTGTTTGCATTTTACGTAGTCCTTTGTTTCTATTATTTCTTTGTGCTTATCTGTAGGAGCAACTGCAACGCAGCGTTTTTCTCCCCTGGGGATCAATAAAGTATTTCTGATTCAGATTCTGGTAACTTTATTAAAAACAGAAAAAAATGAAAGTAGCGAAAAATGCTAAAATATTATTGGATTATGCCAATGAATGTGAAATGTGAACTTTCAGGTTCCACTTGAAGTTATCACTGATCCTACTTATCGTACAAGAGCCACTGATGTACTTCCTGTTAAAACGTGAAAATGAAACACCTTCCAAAGTCATGTGTCACAGCTTTGGTTGAGATCATACCCTTCCTATCATTATTTTACTCATAAAGTTTTTTTTTTGTTGAGAAGTGCACCATGTCTTGCATGTTAGAGAAGGGATTGTTAGATCTGTAACATTGGAGGAAATATCTGGATAACTGTTTTTGTATATTTCTAGGAAGTAAGGAATAGTTGGCGTTCCAATATCTCTACAAAGTATTACCGTGTCAGGGTCAGTTGTGGTGTGTCAACCCTGTCCCCGAAAAATACACACACACAAAAAGTGCAACAAAACTTGGTTACAAACTTGGCAACAAACTTGCACTACTAACAAACACAACTTGGTTAGGTTTAATGAAAGAAAATCATGCTTTGCCTTTTAAGTAAATATGTTATATATTGTTCCATAATTTAAATTATGGACGTAAATGAAAATAAATCAACAGTGACCACTTAGTTTGCAGCACAAATAGGACGATGAGACTGAGAGCAGTTACTTTATAAAGTCTTCTACATTCATCATTGACAGCTGACTCAGCCACCCTGAAACACAAGTGTTTTCACTTTCAAGTTTCATGCTAATAAAATCTACAAATATATTTTTACCTATTTTACTTCAATATTCAGTCATTTCATACATTTTCCAATTTGATTATAGTATCTTTTTGTTCTTGATCACTTTGAATATGCTAAATTAAAGGGTATACCTGACAAAACAAGATTTAAACCAATTTAAGAATACTAAGTAATACCCTTAACTGCACATGGTGTTAGAAGTGATGGTCCTGTATATGACTCTCACTACACTTCTTTTTCCTCACTGTTCACATTCTCTCTGTCTCACCTCACTCCTCCCTCTCTTCTTCCATTTATCTTACTTTACCTCCTCCACATATTCTGCTTCCCCACATTTTCCCATCCTCCCTGTTGTTTAACACTTGCCTGTCATCTCTTCCTTCCTTATCCTCCACACTTCCTCTCTGTCCTTAAATCACCTCCTCCTCCTCCTCCTCCTCCTGAGTTCATAATCAGTACAGTGGTTGTGGCCTGAGTCGCCCCCCCCCCCCCCCCCCCCCACCCCCTCCTCAAAGCCTCCAGGCAGATTACAGATCGGCTAAACCTCGCATGTTCATGGTGGACTGAGTTTAATTGCACATATATCCACATCTGTCTTTCTATTCACTTCAATTCACTTCAGTTTAGCTCAATTCAGCTCAGTGCACTTCATGTCAGTACATGTTCAGTTCCCTTTCGTCCAATTGATTTGTATTCACTGAAATTCAGCTCAGTTCCCTTCACTCTATTTCAGTTTGATTAATTTAAATTCAGTGAACCTGAATTTACTTCACTTTATTTGAGATCACTGAATGTCTGTTCGGTTAAATTTACTTCATTCTTAAGTCTAAGTCACTTCAATTCAGCTCATTTCAATTATGTCACTTCACTTTGATTTGATGCTGTTCAAATCACTTCATTTTAAATCAATTCATCTTAATTGATTTCATTTTAGTTCAGGTCACTTAATTTAGCTTCAGTTCACTTCAGTCTCATTCAGTTGCATTCAATTTAATTCACTTCAACATTTTTTTTTAAATGTTCAATCAAATTCAATTAGTTTTTTTTTATATCAGTTCAATTACTGTAATATAGTCAATAATACCCAATCCGATATATATGTGTGTGTGTGTGTGTGTGTGTGTGTGTGTGTGTGTGTGTATCTATATCTATATCTATATCCATATATATATATATATATATATATATATATATATATATATATATATTGATAGAAAACTTTTGCTTTTGGCTCTGAAGTTTGTTTGTGAACCACATGCCATATCCAACAAATCATCTCTAGTATTCATGTCCATGTGTTTCCTGTAATGATGTGAAGCTAAATGACTGCAGCCATCCCCTTCACTCTCCTCACTCTTCCTTTCTCGTTCTACATCACCGTCTCTCCCTGTCCCTCTTTTCTCTGATGACTGACAGCTGAGGGAGAGAGAGAGGGAGCGGCAGAGAGATGGTGTTTTGGGGTATGGGTGGAGGGGGGGGGGGGGTCGGTAGTTTAGACTCTGATTTGCCTTTGCGGTGTCCTGGAGGCCAGGGAGCTGCTGGAGAGTGGGTCCGGTTCCCTCCATCCTTTACTTGGCCTCAGGTCTCATCAGCGCTGTTGTAGGGAATCTCATTTGTCACACACACACACACACACACACACACACACACACACACACACACACACACACACACACACACACACACACACACACACACACACACACACACACATACAGAAAATACAGCTGCAGCTAGAGTGAGAGCTGCCACTTGCAGCGGCAGAGGTGGCGACAGCGGCAGATTGGCCAGGCCTGGTGATTTGTGACGACAGGCCGGTATGACTGGCAGCTACAGTAGCAGCAGTCCAGCTACAACTAGCAAGAGTCGCTACACTTCCTTTGACCAACGCAGGAAGCACTGGCAGGCCAAAGCCTGAACCAGGGTTAAGGCCTTTTAATAATGTGTGAATCCCTGCTAGCTTCGGGTACAGGTCAGTAAGGACGTGGATGGGTTTACATTGGAGTCAGTTAAAAAGCCTGGTGTGTGATATTTTGTCTGCGAAGAGTTTTGGGTGATGGTGACTAGAAAGGCCAGAGCGTCACTTAATACCTTAGAATTCATCTTCTCGGCAGAATACCCGGAGACTAACATTCAACCAGCCTTAATCCTGGATCTTGATCAAAATCCAAAGAAGATTCAGAAACAACTTATCTGTAATTGACCTCATTCAAATAGCTTAAAATGAAACAAGACACCAAGTTGTAGTTTTGAGGATATTCTGCCAGCCGTCCAAGAATTATGAATCAGAAAACCGAATCTCTCTCGTATGAACCATCTTTCCCATATGGCATGAACACGGGATAAGCTTCTTTAGGTCATTCTCACCAGGCTGTCACAGGCCCTTATGGCCCCTTTCGTTTTGTTAAGAGTACTCATTTGCATCTCTATAAAAAAATATGGACACACACACACACACACACACACACACACACACACACACACACACACACACACACACACACACACACACACACACACACACACACACACAGTGCGCCCCTCTGCTCATTATTGCTGGTCATGAACATCTTCAAGTTAACCTACTAATTCAGCCACTTAACTTTGTTATAATGTGATTAATAACACACACACACACACACACACACACACACACACACACACACACACACACACACACACACACACACACACACACACACACACACACATACACACACACATACACATACACAACACACACACACACATACACACACACACAATAAGAGGTCCACTTAAATAACACAGCTGTCACAAACCTGTTCTCTCTCTCTCTCCGTCTCTCTCTCTCTTTCGCTCTCTATCTCCAATATCATTAGGAACCATCCTTTCCATCACTCTGTTTTATGAATGTAACATAGTCATTTACAAACCCTAAAGATCCCTATAATCATGTGTAGTTTGAGATATTGACATATCTCAACATTTATTGGATGCTCTGCCACTGTAATTGTGAGCATGTTAGCATGCTGATGTTAGCATTTAGCTAAAAGCACCACTGTGTACAGCCTGACAGAGCTGCTAGCAAGGCTTTAGAGTCTTAGTCTTGAAATACTTCAATTTGACTTGGAGTAAAAAAGTGTTACGCACGTTCATGCAATCGCACATGGATGTGGTCATGCACGCACCAGGCGTTTGCATCAGGATGGGTGACAATGATTTCAGCGCTTGTGCATCAGCACATATAAGACGCTTATCGTAGAAATGACAGCTAACCTTAACATGACACATTGATTGATTGACAGAAATACCAGACCAAGCATTGTTGAATTCAGACGGGTGGTGCATTGTTTGTTTTTTATTGGGTTAGGTAATAAAGACTGGGACAGAACATAATAAACTTCTATGTAAGGGATGTTCTTATTTTAATTGTGGTGAATACAGTAGTGACTATTGAAAACCGGGGCATTTGAGTGTTTCGCTAAAGTGCTTAGTGTTTTATTCCACAGTTAAACTTAATATATTTGAGCGGTCCTAACAGTGCAAACAACAGCAGCAGTGCTGACAGAGCTAACAGTGCTTAGCTGAGGGGGAAACAGAGCGCAACACAGTTTTATCAGCTGTAACCGCTCACGTGTACTAATGTGCACTAAAAGCATGAGCGGCCGGCCCGGCAACAACAACAAAGCGAGGATTACAACACACACAGAGGGAGAGTGGGTTGCCATTACTACTCTATATCTTTACATATAAAATAGCTGTTTGGTGCTATATTAATGCAGAAACCCCTTTTATATAGAGTATTTAAGATGTTGCCTAATTCCTCTAAAGCTTTTAGTTATCACATCCACTCAACTTCAGACAACTAACTACAATCACACGGACTAATTACACGCATTTTCCCATTTTTCACAGTTAGGTTTCACCTTGAATAAAGAAATGAGCACAAATAAACCAACCTATTTACACTTATTATGCATATTAACACATGTTGAATGCATTTCCAGCTTCACCCGGATTTGCAAATGATACGTGTATTATGCACATGACCAAACTGAAAGCAGGAATGTGAAAACATTTTTAACAGGCAGGGTTTAGCAGCAACTACGGGGATTACAGGATATAATGAGCACCCTCTAAAAGTGTAAGACAAGTGTAATGAAAATAAAATGTATTAGTGCAGACTGCATTGCTTGTTATTTAAAGATGCAATATTTGAGCTAAAATGGACCTCAAAAGAGAAATTGATACTGCACTTTATAGTTATTTTAGATTTGTGGTTTTCATATTGTTTCATATTATTGGTAAGACACATTTATCAATAGGGAGTTTTTCTAAATTGTTCTCAGTCAATGTGGACTGAGGATCATCTCTTATAGAAACAACATGCATTAAATGACCACATGTCACGAATAGTTTTCTCACTCAAACTCAACCACCGCCAAAACCTATGTATATATTTACACTGCAATTCCCACATGTTTACATACTACTGTAAAAACACAACACAAAACTACTGTTAATTATACTGCAATGTGACATATTCATATAAGAAGAAAAAGCAAATGAAACACTAAACTCTCAATTGAGACATAAAGGCCTGGGGGCCTTTTTTTAAATCCTTTACTGAAAATACTTAAGTTTAATTTTGTGCACTTAGAATAACTCTGTGCGAAATGGCCAGCAACACTGTAAAAAGCCAGTTTCAAGAATATAGTAGCATTTATGTAAAGAAGCACAATCCATGCAATATAAAAGTGTTTTGTTGTAATCTTGGTTGATGCTGAATGAAAGCAAACACTTGAAATACGATGATACATACTGTATGTTATGCTTCCTGTTGTTTCAGGTGGATGTGTAATAGGGCTGTCAAAATTGCTAAAAAATGACGTTCGAATATTCCTTTTTAAAAAAACACATATATTCGAATATATTCGAATATATGTGTAAATACAAAATTCTTCAGTTTAGGTGTTCACTAATAATAATAATAATTATCCTCCGAAAGACTTTTTTCTTTTTTTTTTTTTTTTTACATTCGAATATTAATTTTCACATTCGAAATTCTGTTTTCAACAACTATTCGAATATATATTCGAATTTCGATTATTCGTTGACAGCCCTAATGTGTAATGAGTGACAGTGTTACTGTTGTGAGACAGATGTTATCAGTGATAAACTGTTATGCTGAATGTTGGTAAAGAGGATTGTCTCAACAGTCTCATATGAATGCACGCCGTATTGACTGGATTCTCTCTTCCTCCTCTCTATGATTGGTGCAGGTGAGTCAGTACACCTTTGCAATGTGCAGCTACAGAGAGAAGAAGGCCGAGCCGGTGGAGCTCCTCCAACTGGACGGCTACACAGTGGACTACACTGACCCCCAGCCAGGTAACAGCAGTCTCTCAGCTGTGCCGTGCTTTACAACCAGCAACGCCAGCGAATACCAATTGTCACAATTTAAAGTGCAAATATGTCAAAGTCCCTGTACAGCTGCAGTCCACCCACACAGTTTATTTTTACTGCACCTATACTATATACTCTGTTTTAATCCAGTTAATGTCAAAATACTTTTTTTACCAAGTCTTTCAACGTACGATATCAAACAAAACAGAGCGTATCCAAACCTTCAATCCCCCCCCTCCCTCACCCGACTCACATCCTGTAAAAAAGAGAAAATAAATAACATTTATAAAGGGTTAGAAACATCAATGTGTGATCCCGCTCACACATAAATCATCTTCCTCTGTCCGTCCCTCAGGTCTAGACGGCGGCCGAACGTTCTTCAACGCTGTGAAAGAGGGCGACACCGTGATCTTCGCCAGTGACGACGAGCAGGACCGGATCCTTTGGGTGCAGGCCATGTACCGAGCCACGGGCCAGTCACACAAGCCCATTCCTCCCACCCAGGTCCAGAAACTCAACTCGAAGGGAGGCACAGCCCCGCAGCTCGACGCACCCATATCTCAGTTCTGTGAGTCTTCAACTCTTATTTAGTTGAGCCTTCGTTTATATAATTGTTATATTTCCTACAGTCAGTCTGTCTTGTCAGAAAACGGTAGCACAAGAATCCCTTAAGTGACATTGATGGATTAAACTCATTGTCGGAAATGAGATACTCTCCTTCAGGCCCATTTTATGTTTTCACACAGCGATCTGTCCTCTTGTATCTTCTGAAGCCTTCTTCTATTATACTCTTCATTCATATTGTAAAGTATGAATGTTATAAGTCTATGTCTGAACATCAGTTTGCTGACTTTTTTTAAATACATATGTGTATATTTAGCTAGTTGAGGCTCTTTTCATCCCTCACAGCATCTTGTGCTGCTACTGTCGTTGTCTTTGCATCATTTTTTACACATCAGCCAACGATGTTCTTAGTTTGTCCTCTTCCTGGTTATGTCCTGTACCTGTTTTCAACTGTTATTCTTTCTCCGTGCGCCGCTTCGCTCTTTGTTTTACAACTGCTGTAGCGTTAAAGTGTCGGTGGCTTTGCTGTGTGTCTTTATGTTTCTCTGTTTGTTCCTTCTTCATCTTCTTCTTAACCATGACCCTGCTATCTTCTAGCTGGATTAAAGGGTAAGTGCTTTCCTGCCCTTTCTTTCTCTTCCTTCCACTTGTTGTCCATCGCTCTTCCTCCTTTGATGACTTTCTGTTTGTTGTTTCTGTGCGAGGACAGAACGACACGACATACTAACACATACTGCTTTGGCTGTGCTTCTGTCTGCCATCTTTACAGCATTCATGTGTCACAGATCAGCCTACAAAAGTGCTGCATTGTCGGTCAGGGTTCAATTTGATATATATCAGTTTTTTTCATGAGGACTTCATGTTTGTAATCGCTGCATCATATAGCATGTTCACTTTTTACAATATGTGGGATGGTTGCCATGTCACCACCATGAGAATCATGGGGACGTCAACAAATAAAGAACATAAAAAAATGCAAAATACACATCAAAACTGTTCATACCGGCAGCAAAAAAACAAAACACCCCTGACATTATGTGTGGTATATTTTTATTCATGGCAATGTTTTTTATTATGTAAAAAAAATTGCTAGCTTTGCAAATACATTTTATATATTTTCTATTGCCAATTTCAATAGTTTTTTCTCAATCGCTGAGAAAACTAACCCTAACTGAGAATAATTTAAATCTATAATTAATAAATGGATGGACATTTTGTGGTCTTCTACCTCAGGAAAATAATATCTTGGAAAATGTTTGCAGTAGCAGATATAATCAGGCGTTTTTTTTTACCTGTTATTGGCCTGAAATGTTGAAACATTTATAAAACAGAAGAACTTGTTTAGCTTTTAAAGAAGGTGCACAGTGTTTCGTGTGAAACAGGATTGTCCAGAGTTGGGCTTGCTGTTTGGTGGGGAATGCAAGAATGTTTAGATTGTTCAACGCGGTGACCTTTGGGCAGCTGCTATAGTTAGTTGTATTTAATTGTACGTTAGTCAGGATCAGACTGTTGTGGAACGTTGTGTGTCCAACAAACACTGAACTGAAGTTGTTTCCTGTGAAGACGGACGTTTATGTTGAAGACTGTATGCCTGTAGCGGAAACTGACTTGTGAAATTGACGACGGGCTTTTGTAGGAGAATGCGTAGGAAGTAACTTTTCTTAAGATGTCCTACGAACCGTTGTATGAGGACAAGTTGAACGTTGCCGTCCCTGCAATGTCCAAAACTGACGCTATAAGGTAACGCAGAGCGCCATAGTTTGAAGCGTAGCGCCACTGGCCAAGCGTTGGTATTTGACGAGTTGGGATTGAGGATGTGTTGGCTGGAAGGCATACACTTGTATATTAATTATCACTTTTTTTTAAAACTTTCAATTAAACTTCTGTTCACACAAAATGCACAATACAGCATAACTGACTTAAAGAGAAATGGGTGCAGACCAACACACCTAATAAATGAAAAACGGCTTCCTGCATGCATTTTTGTAGGTGAAGTTACTGAGTGAGCTGTTTTTGACACAACCGCTGGAGTCCCACTGAGTCCCAGCAGCGGGTAATTACCAAGTTAAAAGTGCCAGGCAATGAATTATACAGTGTGGTTGCTGCACAATTAAATCAGGCAGCAATCATGTCAATGTTACCAAATAACTACTTGTCAGTTCACACCTGGATCGGTGCAATGAATAATATAACATCATGTCACCCCCACCCAACCAGCCCCTGACTCAAATCAAAGTAGACTACATGCAAACATTGAAACTACAAAGAAGAGTTTGGTTTCCAGCGGCTGAGAGGTGAAACTGATCTTCACAGTTTATGCTTTTTTTTTGTAATGATGACTGATGGTTTAACTTGTTTTGACATAGTTTAGTACCGTAAAACAAGATTATAATTACAGTGAAATTATAAAGTTTGAGAGGCTTTTGATCTGTCCAGTTAAGGTTTCAAATCCTTTACTTATGTCATTCTTTCTATTAACAAGCAATCCTATGATCTCATATGAATGATAATTCTAATAAATCCTTGTTCTCCTATCATTTATATTTACAGTGTGAAACTTATTTAGACCACAACTCTGTCTAGGCCTTTGATCTAAAGCCTAATGTAATTATCTACAGTATATATTAATACATTATTATATGTCTTCGGTCTCGATCATCAGGTGATGTAAATGGTAAATGGGCTGTACTTGTCATCATTCACCCATTCACATACATTCACACACTGATGACAGTGGCTACCATGCAAAGTGCCACATGCCCATCAGGACTATCTATCATACCAATGCATACAGCTTGACCTGCCGATCCTCTGATTGAAGGACGACCCTGCCCTACCACTGAGCCACAGTCGTCCACCGCACTGATCTGTAGCTTTAGCTCTTATCTTTACATGTTTTCACTGTGAATCATATTGACATCCAAGATATATCGCAAACTCACATTGTCGACCCTTCTGTCTGCTTCTCTCTGAAATCACTTTTGGGTTTTCCCAAAAATTTGAAAATATTTAGAACTATATAGAGTTCAGTTAGTGACAGTGTGGCTCCATGGTAGCTCTTAACACTTGATGAAGTAGCAGAGGGGGGCAGGACTTAAACAAGGGTCAATTGATCTAAATGTGTTGCACTTCAGGGAAAAGATTACGGTCATAACCGATACATGTGATCCTTCAAGTTAACTAAGGGTTCAAGGACACTTCGACATGCCAACTATGGGGAGACCAGGGATCGAACCGTGAACCTTGTGGTTTCAGGACGAACACTCCCCATGAGCTACATGAGAATTTCACATAGTATAAAAGTACAAAGTACACGGACATAAAACGTCATTAATAAATACATGGCAAAATGCCTGTACTTTCGTGGAAATGTTTACGTTACGCCGTTAGTAGGTTACGCTTGCGCAACGGCCAAGATTCTTGGTGACTCACTGATTCTTGGCGTTTTGCCATAACAAAAACAGCAGAAAAGCCTATCTCACGGAGATCGTTTTTTTGTTTGGGCGGTGGGGCATGAACAATTTTCTGACAAAAAAAGTTTGAGAACCACTGCCTTAAGGCGTGGTTAAACTGTAAAACCCCAATTTCCAGTCTGAAGTGATATTGCTATTCTTTACATCAGGCTGCCTGTACCACACTGATGCTCTACTGCCCTTTAAGGTCCCACCGTCTAACTCACAATTAAATGAGTGACTACTGTACAGTTAAAGGTTTTCACCAAACAGAACCAGACCGTATTTGTGTTTTACCAATATTTAACTGTAGCTTATTTTAAAATTCTTACTAAATTAAAATCCTTTCTTCTTTGAGTCAACCGTTTTAAATGTTATCAGCTGATTAAATGGGTGTTGTCAGTGGTTATCAGCCTCATAGATTTGATTTAGAATGCTACACCTATAGTAGGTTCAGAAGGCTGCTTTCATTTGATCACATGGTTGATCACTAATGAAAATGAATAAATGAAGACAGCGGTTACCTCTATCGGTTGTGATTATGATGGGGCAAAGGAGCAGGTTGACATAGTATAAAGAGCGATGTAAACCGTAAAGGGAGGAGGTCTGGATGGGTCAAAGAAACACAGGACTTTCACCCGGGAGACAGCTGTCAAATGGAAAACAGTTGTGTTGAGTTTGACAACTTCATCAGTGAGAAGCTTTGACCAAATTATGAAGTGTATTTTCAGGTGTGCATTGGCGTGGGCTGGAGAGTTTAGGTGTTGGGGCATCAATGAGGATCTTGGCAAAGCGTAATGACAGAAAGATGTGTTTCATGGTCAGTCCACAAAAAAAGCAAGTCACGTGCTAAATAGCCCCAAATGCTTTTGACCATCCAACCCAGGACCAGCAGCGTTCCTCTCCTCTGGATCTATAAATGAATAGCAGCCATCAATCATTGTCAGGGCCGTCCTTCTCCAGCCCAGACGGACGAGGGTGACTAGTGTCACTGCATGTTACTGTCCAGCCCTCCCGCCTCCACTCCTGCTCACTCACATCAAACAGACCTGACAGGCCACCAGCTACAGACCAAGGGGGCACCACAATGTCACCTTTTTAGATATTTGGGGGAGGGTGGGGTGGGGGGACTTGTTGAGGGGACACAATCAGCTCCCAGCATCCCGCTCTTTGTTTTGTTTGTTGATTGACAGCTGGGGAGCCTTCGTTGGGCAGTGAAGAGGACTTTGGCTGACAAATCTCTTGATCGCTGTGGAGCTTCGTATAACCTTCATTCACATGTGTCCCAGGTTTGTCCTGACTGATGGGACCGTCTACACTCCATGGTCTACTCAAGATCAAAGTTGAATTGAATTTATGATGAGCTGTTCAGTTATTGAGAAGTACCACCTTGTGGCCGGTGTTATTCTATCGCTGTGTGGGCCAGAATGGATTATACTGCTTATAATATACCTTTGCAGCAATGCAAACATAAAGGCTTTGTTTGTTTATATTTTGGCAAACACACTCTTTCTGCTGTGTCCACAATCCCTTCCTTATCCGCTCCTCCACTGCGCCCTTCCGGAGTCAAAATGTGTTCTTAAAAACGTAATTTTTAAAAACTTATATAATGCTGACATGGTTTGAAATCATAAATACAAATGGATTTAATCAAATGAGCCCAAACCAATCTGTGCTGGGGCCGGATAGCAAGGAGTAGTGGTTGGTGTCGGGGTCTCAAAGTGTCTATAATGTGCTGTGTGCACTGGACCTGAACAGGGGCCCAACAAAAACGCAGTGCTTTGATTACACATTAAATGCAGTGGGCTTTCAGTTGTATGAATGCATTGTACCTGGATTCTTTTTTTTTTTTTTTTTTTAAAGTGTCCAATCAATTGGTTTGATTATTTCTTAATACTAGCAGTCAGATTCAAGGTAATGTAACGCTAGTGAGCAACGAGCAGAATAATTTGTGGTGTAAGGTTACCTTTCTATAACAAAACCAATTTAATTCAATTTATTTCGTATAGCCCAAAATCACAAATTACAACAAGTCCTTGTCTTAGTTGGTGTCAAGCATTAAGGTTCAACATTGTTCGGCCTATTAACACATCATTAATAAGATTTCCAAATGTATTGACATGTAAATCCCAAATCCAAGAAAGTGGAAACAGAGCAGGTGCCCCCCTCCCCTTTGTATCCCACCAGCAAAGCCTGGTGGAGCCCGGCTGCAGGTTTGTAAGGATTCACAGCCCCCAGCAGTCCTGGGAATGTCCCCCAATCCCTCCTATAGCACCCTGGTGTAAGTATAGCACACCACCATCAGGAAAGTAAGTGAAAACCTCTTGTCAAATTTGATTTAATCCTCCTATTTGGTAGATTGAGATTAGTGTGGGGCCACACCACATCCTCTGCTCATTCTGAGATGTTCAGGACAGCGATTAATTAGGGGCCCCACCAGGGGGCTGGGGCCACCGACACTGCAGTGAAGTGGCATTAGAAGTGGGGAGGGTGTTTTGAGGTGACCGTTGGATTGTATGATGGGTAATGCAGTTCTGGACCTTGGTTACTCTTGAGCTGCCGGCTTTAGGTGTGTGGGTTAACTTGTAACTGGCTTATTAGCGATCCATGCAACATTATGTTTTATAAGGCAGAAGACTTGTGCAAAGCATAGAGTAGTGGTAGCATTAGTCTTGTAAAGGTTGTTTATTAGGCTGTATAGCAACTCCAAATTCTGAAGGCTTTTCTTTTATTGGCTATAAAAATGACAGGCACAAGACGTTTAGTGAGTCCACTCGGGAAATAACTCAGTTAGCTCTCACTACAGAGAAGTGCTGCCTGCATCCTTTCCGCCAATGTAAACCAATTGGGCAGTGCAGTCTTGTTATAGTGTCTTTTTCCTATTTTGTATCTGGCAAGAACACACACTGATATTCTACTAACTAACGATTAAATTACATATTATATATCGTATAAGATACATTTTCCTCCTCTCTGCTGTTTTAATTCTCCCTGATTTTCCTTTCCACTTTGTATTAGATAACGCCTAGTGTCACGGCTGTTTGTGATTGTAGCTTGTAATTACGTAGACTACTAATTTTGCACATTTTAAAATGAAATGCATACAAATTATGAGGCTAGATCTGTGAAGCTCTTGTAAACAATTGTATGTTTGTTTTTAGCAGGGGTGGAATGTAACTTTTAGGCTACTCAAGTACTTTACTGAAGTACAATTTGAGGTACTTGTATGGGAGAGAGGCCGCAGCAATAAAAAGTCCATTGTCCCCGACATAGCTAGAACTGGGATCCACTAGTGGAAAGGCCTTAGCGGCCCATCACGCCGGACACGACTCTCAAAAACGCGTCGCTAGCAAAACCATGGTTTTCCTATGCCTTTCATGCTTTGCGTTTTTCTATCATTTTTAGGCGCGCATTAAAGTTAAAATATTCTCAACTTTTAAGTGCAAGGAGCGGAGTTGCACAGCTCATCAATGTCCCCAGGTTGCGCACGCAGGCCCGCCCCACAGGCACACCGGGCTGTTTTGCCCGGCGCGTTTTTGCCAAGGCGTTTTTGAAGCGGCTGCACTTTTAAAAGTTGCATCTGGTGTGATCGGCCCCTAAGACATATAATATTTGTAAGCAAGTATTTCACATCTTTATGTTGAATAAACATGAATGTCTGACTGTGCATGAATACAACATGAACATGACCCCCAGAACTAACCATTAACCTTCAGCTCAGCAGTCACCTGAACGCTGCCTGGGAAACTTGTTTACCTGCCTGTTGAGTCAAAACTGGCTAACCCTCATGAAGGGCCCTTAATGGAGTAAATGCTGGACACATGACCTAATAACTGATTGGCCCTTTAAACAAATTAAATAAAGATAATGCTTTTCCATAAAAATTTATAAATTTTATATATATAAATAAATGAATAAATGGCTTTGGAGCCTTTTAAAAGTTTTCAGAGTTGAAATGATTACTAAATTTAACAGTTCATGTTATTCCTTGTTGTGTGTTCAGCTTTGCGGTATTGTTGGCACTTCATAGGATTATTTGTTTCAATCAATGATTGCCATGGGTTTATTTGTTCCGTTGTTTTCTTCCAGGCACTGACATTTGCATCCTATTTGTTCTCTCTCTCCTTGTCTGGCCCTCATTGGATGGGTAAATGGGTGTGAACAGATGCTGACCGAGCCCAGAAGCACGGCATGGACGAGTTTATTTCAGCCAACCCCTGTAACTTTGACCACGGCTCCCTGTTTGAGCTGGTACAGCGCCTCACATTGGACCACAGACTCAATGACTCCTACTCCTGCCTGGTAAGGAAAGACCTTGCAATGTAACCGAGCAACTGAAACTGAACTGAAAACGCATATAACATGACCATTCCCTTACCCTGAGCATGCACCAATCAGTTTAAACAGGAAGCAGTTGGTTGCTTTGGTACAGACAATAGAAAGAGAATGATGACTTCCTATAATACAATATCTTGTTTAATACCTACTCTATATTTCCAAACAGAGACTAATTTAGGGGGGGGGGGGGGGTTAAAACGCAGTTATAAGGCTGCCTTTAGGTCCTGCTCTATCTCTCACACATTTCAAATTTACTTATTTAAAAAATATATATATGTTGTATGATAACCAATGCTGATTTTTTTTTTTTTCCTTTCAATAACAAGACCAATTCAAGGGTGTCTGTGTCAAATGTTTCTGCTTGTCCAGACTAAAGTGCTCTTTCTCACTAAAACAGCATCAGAAAAGTTTTCAAGTGTCTCCGTTTTAGGAGTTCAATAAGGCCGGGGTAGTGTGATGCATAAGTTTGCATAGCAAAAGTTATAAGTGTTCAAAATTACTAGTGTGGATGTAGCCTAAGTTTGAAGGCGGCTGAGGATCGAAGAACCTAGTCCAACTACACGTATAGTAATGTCTGTACAGTCTGTAGATTACACAGACTGCAACCGTCAGGTTAATAAAGCATAGCAATGATTCACTTCATTCAAAGACCCATATGTCCACTTCATCTATGTTGTATCTACAGGTAAAGATACCAGTTTTGTGAAGCATGTTGCCTAGCTTGCAGTCCTGTATGACGTCTGTATGTGTGTACCAACATCTGTTTGCCTCACTTAGCAGTGTTTGTGTGTGTTTGTTACCCACAGGGCTGGTTCAGTCCCGGTCAGGTGTTTGTCTTAGATGAGTACTGCGCTCGCTACGGCGTTCGAGGCTGCCATCGGCATTTATGTTACCTGAGCGATCTGCTGGAGAGGGCGGAGAACGGAGCCATGATCGACCCCACCCTGCTGCACTACAGCTTCGCTTTCTGTGCCTCCCATGTCCATGGAAACAGGTACACTTCAAGGTGCTGGCTAGTCCCATGTCTTTCACTTTACACTCAGCCAATAGCTAGCCTCGAATGCTAACATGATTACAACAAAACGTGATTTTTTTTTTTTTACTGTCAAAACTGATGTTTGAGCAGAAAAAATGATGACAAATAAAAGACATATATAGGCACATATAGGATGCAATATGTGACCCTCCCCCTGTCTGTTTTTATGCTTTTGAGTTAAATGCTTTGATTTGTTTTCATTTTGCATGTTTCTTGCATGTTGTTTGCATGTTGACAGCACGCTCACTTTTGCTTCCTCTCTTGTCTATTTTTCCTGTGTAACCTCTTTACCTTGTTCACTTTCACAAACTGACCTTCCCCTCACTGTTCCTAAATCCCTGCGTCCACACAACCACGCCTAGTCAGCGTGTGTCCGAGTTGCTAAACTGGCCGGTATCTGAGGCCGAACTCGAACGAGCCCTGTTCCTCTCTGCCCCTGAGCTTCCTGCCCAAACCGCTAAGAGAGAACTCAAAATCATTGAGTTCATGAAGAAAAAGGACTTCTGGTCCCCAATTTTCTCAGGAACTAGAAGGTAAGTAATCTCCTAGTCTGTGTGGCACAGTCTGACGAAGAAAACCAAAACGTCTTGTAACCATCACCCCTGACTCGTTGAGATTTGGAGATGCAGCAGCATTGCAATTCACAGTTTTTCAACAACACGAATGGTCAGTTATTTAAACCAGTAAATAGAAACTAGGCCAAAATGAATGCACCGGGATTCTCTGTTAGAGGACCTGTACATGCATCTACAGTAAGCACGGGATCCCAGGAAGTAGCTCTGCAAAACTAGTGCACAGAGGCATTGATAATAGGCACAAATACAGAGTTTCCATCCTGTCTGCCTGTGATCCAGGTTTAAATAAACATCTGAATCCTGATTTAAAAAGTCTGAGATTGAGTTCAAATTTACACGACAATCTTGAAGGATGCAGGATATTTATTTTTGTATCACATTATTTGGCCTTTGGGGTTGAAACATGATATGTCAAAGTTAGCAGCTTGATCCTTTGTGGATTAACGTTTAAATTTACAGCAGTTATAAATGAGTCCGATGGCAACCCAACAGCATCAATAACTGATTAGATATAAACTAAACTAAAACTACCATTTTGAACACAAACATTGTAATGTGAAGCTAACCAAAACACAATATTACAGAAAAGAAAACATGTTCATGAATATGATATTCCCCCCAAATGCTACAGACTGTTCCTTTTTAAAACTCAAGTGTCTGGTTGTACAGTATCCTTGTTAGCTTTCAGCACAGGAGTCATCTGGCCTTCGTTCCAGTATGTACCCTGTTATCTAAGTTGCAGTATTTACCTCTCGTCTAATCTGCTGTGATGTGCTCGGACATCACATCTGTCAACATCACAGTCGGCCGTCTGCGGCTGATTTGTAACAAAGATAGACGAGGGCCACTCCGGCGCTGAGGGCAAAGGTCAGGGAGGCTGTCGGTCTTTGGTTTGAACTCAGCCATCAAAAAGTTGTTTCTTGATGCCAGAGGACAGAGTTCATTATTACATACACAGTTTATTATTATTAATGTTGAAAATAAATACACATACATGGGAATTTAGGTCTAAATAAAAATGTCTTGTTTCATGAAATCCCAAAATAATGAGTCCTATTTATCTACGTATCCACACACATCCCAAAGAGAACTGCTCTGCCAGTCCAGCCGTCGCGCCTGGAGGTCGAGGCATGACAGGTTGACAGGTTGTCATGTGTGACGGCCGAATGTCTCCGCTGCCGACGCTGCTGCGTGTGCCCCAGTGCACACACCTCACCCAGACCACCCCCCACCTAAACAAACACACGCGCACACACACACACACACCCCACCCCCACCCCTGCCTCCTAATAGCCTGCTGGCCTGGAGGTGTTGGTGCTCCGAGTTGGACTCGGTTGCGCGGCCGCCTCCTAAAGTGTCAGGATTTGACTTCTGTCCAGCTAAATGTCGACTCCATTTAGATCCACTGTTTGTTCAGAAATTGCTTTAACATAAACAGATGAAATATCAGCTGCTCTTTATCCCATATAAAATAAAGAATATTTTACAGCAATTTAAATATTTAAAATGAAGCTATATTACAGCTTCTACAGCTATACTCTATGGTTTTAAAGTGAGTGAAACACAATCTCAACAACCAGGAAGAATATATGTGATCAATTCACTCATTCATTGCCTGAGTGAAAGTGGGGACGGGACGTCCGAGGATGGAATCTTATGCAAAATGTACATTTTCTTCAAAGCTAGTCTACAGTTCACACATGCATGTCTGTGCAAACATCTTGTGGTACAGCGAATGTGAAATGTAAATTTTTTAATATTATTTATGATTTAAAACAAGTGTGTTTTGAATTAATACAGAAAACTCACAATAACTAAATAAAGTTATCACAAAGTGATAAGTTAAAAGCCCATTTAAAATGTTCTCAATTGTTTTTGGACTGGTTTAAAATAGCCACTAACCATTGTATCTCATATTTATTTCTTAATGAATCACTTAACTTGACAATTATTTTCTGTGGGTTCATAAAATGTCCGAAGTCACAGCTTCCCAGAGTTCAAATGTCTGGTTTAGTTGACCAACAGTTAAAACCCAACCAAACACCAACCAGAAATGATTCACCTTGGAGAAACTGGAACCAGATAGCCAGATTTTATTTTTAATTATTCAGAGTCGTTTCCAGTCAAAGCTGCAGTTTGGGATTATTACAAAATATAGATTGCAGGAGATTCCTAATGCAAACATGTCACATGGTATTCTACCTTGAGAACTTGATGTGTTGGTCCCCTGCATATTTAAAGGAGAAGTCTGTCTGTCACTGATGGCTCATTTGCTTGTTGTCGTCACCGGAGCTGTGAAGTCATGAGGTCAAGCAAACATGAGGAAGCTGCCAAGAAACAACGCTTGGCTGGATGAAAAAAAGAGAGAGATAGAGAGAGAGAGAGCCCTGCAGGACTTAATTAGTGTGAAATCTCCCTCTTTTATTTCCTGTCACAATGTGAGAGGTGAGGTGGCTTTTTACTGTGACGCTTTGTTACAATTCCTCTCCCATTTCTGGAGTCAGGCTTGTATACGTTGATGTATTTCTAATGCATACAATCACCAGGCACTAAACAAAGGGTCTGGAAATGTTTTAACTTATTATCATATAATAATAATAATAGTCACCACTGGGACCAAACACTCAAGCTTAGTTCATACTTGTGAAGCCGACACGAGGTGCGCGCACCAGAAAGTGACGTAATCACGGCCGACACGAGGTCGCGGCGCTTGGTCATGCATCTCTGAATCCATGTAATCACGTGACTGTCACAAATAGTTCACTGATTAAAACTCTATATTCATGTCAGAGGATTATACAAAAAAATGCCAATTCACTTTTAAATGCTTAAGAAAGAGGAGGCTGAACAAGCGCCAGTATAAACACATTCAGCTGCATTCATCTTAACACAAAGAACACCAGTTTGTTATGATCAGGTTTCAGGCTTCATTCAATATTATTTTACCCTGCCATAGTTTTCTAAAGTTAGAATAGGAACCTCTATAACTTCATGACCATCCTGTTAGTATTGTTTCTACTTCAGAAAATAAAAACAAATGTGATGATAAGAAAATATTGGTTGTAAAATTTGTGTCCAGGTAAAAGCATTCAGTCTACTAATCTCTATGAACAGATTCTGGATTCATATGTAGCCAAGGGGACAATAATTTGATTATCAGAAGTGTTCTGGTTTCAATTTCCAGTAGTATTGACCAATCACGTTCAAGCACAGTCTGTGTGGAAAGCAAAAGAGGCGGAGCTCATCAGCTAAAATGCAATCTGGGAACCCTGCGGATATCGTTGATGATTTAGCTTTTTATTGGTTGAAAATGAGCATGTCCGAGATATCAACTGGCCACACCGGAATCCCAGAAATACAGCCCTCTACCCTCAGAGACTTATCATCCTCAGACCAATAGCCGATGGGTTCTGAGATTGCCAGGCTACAGTCGTGCACACTTTGCGCTCCGTGCAGTCCGCTCCTCCTCAGCCGCTTGGATTTCAGCAGCAGAGCCCTACAGGTGGCGGTGACACAATGACGGTGTCAGTGCTCAAGTAGCCATGAAAACTGAGGAGGAGATGATCGCTGATGCTCAGCAAATGGGTACTTCTTAAAATCCAACAAGCACTCGTGGAGCAGTGCAGTAAATATACTCCCCTCTCTCGCCCACCACACACACACACACACACACACACACACACACACACACACACACACACACACACACACACACACACACACACACACACACACACACACACACACAGAGACAGTTTCTCACTGTCTGCTGAAATGACATGTCAAAATGTGTGTGTGTGTGTGTGTGTGGGGGGGGGGGGGGGGGGGGGGGGGGGGCGGTGGGTAGAGAGAGCAGGAGAGTGTCATGTCTCCTGCTTCTCATCATGCTGTCATGGCCACCAGTCCAACGCCTCTTCTGTCACATGCACTCTGCTCACACTCCACCCAGACCCAACCATGTCACAAGCGATAAACACATTGCATGCACACACACACACACACACACACACACACACACACACACACACACACACACACAGTTAAATAACTGTAATGGTTAAGACATTATTGAAATAATAATAACAATGATAATTGTTTAAGAAGAGCATAACCCATAATGTAATTTACCATTATGAAAATTCAAATAAATTAAATTAAATTGATGGTATCTTTGACTGTGTGTGTGTGTGTGTGTGTGTGTGTGTGTGTGTGTGTGTGTGTGTGTGTGTGTGTGTGTGTGGATGTAGCACAGAGCAAGTTACGAATGTATTCTCTCAGCTTGTATTTGTCACAAAGCGCGCTGCCTTTTAATTACTGTTGATCACGTTTATGTAATGATGCGTCAGCACCTCCGTCCATCACTGTTATATCTGCATGTCTCTGTTACCGATCCCTGATTTTTTTTTTGGGGGGGGTTTTGTGTTATATCCTATTTTGTCTCATAAATTGTATGTTGTTACTTTAAATCAAATGTCGTTCTATATGAGCACACAGGTTATGCCATTCACACAGGAGAAAGTGAGACAGCTCTGTGCATTCCAGCATTCTGTGCAGAAAGGCATTTTCTAGATTTGCATCAGCGATCAATGGCTGACACCATTGCAGTAATGATGTTAAAGTGTGGATTGTATTCTGTGGAACCTGTCCAATACTTTTTCATAAAGGTGCAATCAGGTCAAATGTTTTGGTCCAAACCCAAATTCAGGAAAAGAAATTAAGGCTTAAAATCTATAATCCACAAACCAATGTGTAACAGTGACTACATCCACTTTTTATAGACAGTCTAAGGTCCCACAATGGTCGGTGTTTTCCCAGAACCTAAGGAGATTCTTAGAAACATAAACAATCTGTAAATGTACATGTATTTGAAACATTGATACCCCAAATTATACACACACTTCATCATCAGTGTTGAAAGTCTCTCTTATGCCAGTTGGCACCCTACTTGATTCCCCAGGATGCCTGGAGACACAGCAAAACCTGTAATTGCTTGTAACTGCTGTTGTCTTATAGGCCTGATGGTATTGGCACGGTGACTGTGGAAGAGAAGGAGCACTTTGAGGAGATCAAGGAGAGGCTACGGGTGCTTCTGGAGAACCAGATAACACACTTCAGGTTGGAACCGTGTACAAGCACCATGTGCTGATCTCATGCCAAACTGGACTGCTGAGGCTTCACATGTAAACCCAATCTGTGGCTTCCATACTGTAGGTACTGCTTTCCATTTGGACGGCCGGAGGGAGCGCTCAAAGCAACTCTGTCGTTGCTTGAAAGGGTGAGTCACTTTGACAGCTGGACAGAAGTTTTCTTCCATTCACTTTCCCTTTCTTTCTAACCACCCAAAAACACATGTTGGGGGTGATCCATATTTATGTTCATGGTATCTCTTGATATGCAGCATTCCTTCTGCACATCAGGCAATTCCTTCTGATGCTAGAACAGTCTTTAAGTCAATCATACTTGTTCCGGGGGACATTTCTCAGTTGTCCTGTGATGATACATTTCGCTGTAGACGGAAAATACAAATTGCTGTGTCTTTCCTTTGCAGGTCCTGATGAAAGATATTGTTACGCCGGTTCCACAAGAAGAAGTCAAGACCGTAATCCGTAAGTGTCTGGAGCAGGCCGCTCAGGTCAACTACCAACGGCTGTCGGAGTACGCCAAACTGGAAGGTAAGTCACTGCTCCCTTGTGTTAGATATACTGTAGTTTAAACACAACTCTTAACCTGCTGAGTCAGTGAGAGTTACCGTGAGCGCTTCCTGTCACATACGACTTCAGATGTGAGAGATTCTAGATGCAGTGTCGGTATGGTTTCTGAACTTAGTGGGGCAGAGCTCGCAAAATGTGGTTGTTGTTAATAAAGCTTATAGAACATTGTGGGATAGTCATTCAAAAATAGTATACATGTTCTCCAAATGTGACCAAGCAAGGATATGATAAAATAACAGTGACAAACACTGATGAATCACCTGAGTAAGTAGAGTTTTTCCAAGCCAAGGTGTGTCGTCATTATGGTCTGCCAATCGTTGGAAGTTTATTTTAGCCATGCTCAGATGGGACTTTCTTTTTTTATTCATGTAGTCAAATTCCGATGTTCACAGCATTATTGTTCATGATATTTTGAAAAAAACTAAAAACCTTTCACTACGCTTTTGGAAAAAATACACTTGCTTTAGCTTGGGTTGGCTACTTTAGAATTGACTTCTAAACAACTAAAGCACATAGAGCTAGTTGCCTTGATCCTCATCATCGTCCTTTAGAATAGTTTATTACATTTCTAAGTTTCAATTCTGAATTTCAAAACAAAGCCTAACCTATTTCTTTCTACACAGCTGCAGCTAAAGCCCCTCTCATAATGCTCTGTCATAAGGTTCTCAATAGGATGACCGTTGTTTTAACAAAAATGTTATGTTTATTTTGCCTTATCTTCAGCTTATGCTTGTAGCAAATGTAGTCTACAGTAAGTAAAAATGCATTCAATTCAATCTTTATGCTGACTTCGTTCCACCATGCCTCAGCTTCTCTTTTAGCCGAATCCTGAACTGCTTCTGTGTCCTGGTAGTTGAAGTGATGCTCCTTCTTTTCCCTCTTCCTTGCTCTGATGATTTCCATACTCACTTCCTCTCTTTTCCTTGTCTATTGGCTTTAGCTGCTTCTCATTAGCCGCTGTTTGAAAACAGGAAGGCCAATAAACAAGACATGATGAATCTGCTCTTTGTGGCAGTTCAGTGTTGTTTTCTGTTGCATGGTCCAGGTTTTCTTTAGTAGGCATCATACATATTTTTCAGACTTCTGAAACATGGTATTCCAAATCGAGTCAGAACATTTATCTGGTTTCTGCGAAAACATGGGTATTTTTTTTTTAGTTCGTCTGTGAACTTACATTTACGTTTCGGCATGGCTGCAGATGTCATGTGCTGTTGTAAACAATGCAACTAGTAGAGGTGGCAAGGTGCTCAGTGTTGCCAGATTGGAAATGGCGAAGTATCGTACCAAAGGCTCAAAATGGTCGTATTTGGAGGATAATTATCGTGCATCTGGCAACACTGAGATCGGTCGACCAATGACCGTTCTCTCTACAGTCAGAGCTTGCGCAAGAAGGTGGAACGTAATGGAGATACCATTTCCAAAACTTGTAAGGGCGTAATAACTAGTTTGTGTAAGACCCAGAGAAACACAAATATCCAACGAGGCAAAATCCCGGACGTTTTTGGAATCCCTGCCGGACAAATTTTTTAGGTCTCGAAAAGAGGACATGTCCGGGAAAAAGAGGACGTCTGGTCACCCTAATTCAGGCCAGATCATGGGGAGGTTTCCTAGTTAAGATCAGATAGAAATGTAAGACAGCAAACAAGTATGTTCTCCAAAATGCTGGTGGTCAAACTACTACAAATGGTCATTTCAAGACGATGTCTGTAAAGAAACCATCACCTCACTGAAGACACTAAGGAACATGAACCTTAGTTTCTCAGTTGTAAAAACTCCCTTTGTTCATACTGGTGTGCTTCCTAACCTATGGGGAAAAAAACTCTGATATCTCAGATTTTACCTCTGCTTGGCGGAACGAATGGTTAATCCAAAGTAGACAGCCCCTTCTCTTTGAGCCCCAGACACATGAGCATGGACACAGTCTACTGGTACCCTTCTATGAGGCCACCTGCAAAACTCCCTCAACTTGTGAAACCTCAGCTACCTGAGCTAGGTGGGCTAGCTCACAACAGCCTGGAACGTGTAAGCACTAAGATGAGACTGATAAGTTGTCTGGCATGTCAATGAAAATCATGGATATGGTGAGTCAGTGACATTCCAACTCCGAATGATTTGATGCAGTTTAAGAACATATTTGTTAGGAGAGCTCTCAAAGGCACAATATGTAGCTTTAATCTTCATTTTAATTTATTCATTATTGCTATTATCTATCATTGTAACAAATATGACTATTTAGTAATTTATGTAGTCTTATACAAATTGCGATAAGAATTGTTAACAAAATAACGACCTGAAAGTATCCACAAATGACAGAACATCGACAGGATTTAATAGGAATCAATCATTTTTTATTTTTTTTTCTAATTTGTTAATAATTTGAGATGTGAAAATTATACATATTCCACCTTTGATTCCAATTAACCGAAAATGTATACACTAAAATGCTTTCACGGCATGGAATGTGTGACATTTTAAGATTTTAAATAGCAGCACAAAGAATGCAGGTATGGACCCTGAAAGCCTCGCACCGGTCGAACCCTAGTGCCCTGTGTGCTCGCCTCTCTGACTCCGGCCTCTCGCATGCCTCGGTATCCTCCCTCTTTCTCTGTAGGGAAAAAGAGAGAGATGTATGAGCATCCTGTCTTCTGCTTGGCGTCTCAAGTGATGGATTTAACCATTCGTGAGTACCTTCCTCATTCCCAGCCCCACACCTCTGCATCCTCCTATGTTCCTCTACAACCAGTGTGCACGCCAACCACAACAAGCAAAGTCACATTTTTGTCGTCCCTCACGTCCTTTTTTTATTTTTTATATCTTTTGTTTAAGTCTGTAAAGTCTCCAGTTACAGTTTCTTGATTTGTTTTAAGCTCAATTTGGTTGCTTAACCACTAAAACACTTTAATAATCTTGTTGTGAGCTTGTTTTCTGTCCTGCTCAAACCACCTGTCTGTCTGCGACTTGAATGCATTTTTACTTTGCTTGTGTGTAAATCCTTTGAGTGTTTAAGATCATGGTACATTCAAACAGGACCCCTAGATCCTGTACTTACTTACAGGGTATCATAGCGCTCAATCCATTGAGCGAAACTCAAGACGAAGGCCACCATACAATTCTGATACTGATGGCATTTATTACAACTATTTTAACAGTTTTTTATGCTTTTTCAGATTTCTCCATACTGGATTTTAGGTCAAAGTGAAAATGTTTTGTGTTTTTTGTCTTGCTTCTTTCTATATCACCTACTATATTAAAGACGAAACCGGGCCAGCAGATATATGTTGAACAGTCAATCTAATGTTTACCTTTTATTTCTGTCTCCTGTCCTCAGTTTATATAACCTGTATTGAATAATCTCTTCTCTCTCACCCTGCACCTAACACTTTCCCACCTCTCTCTACCTTCTATCCATCCTTGCAACCTGTTCTTTTTTTTTAACAATTTACTCTTACTTAGTGGAGAAAAATCTGAAGGATCCAGGTGACTTTGTACTGTATGTCTAACCTCTGCTGTTAGCTCATCTGCCTTAAACCATACCACCATAGACCCTGTCACCACCTTCCTGATACCTGGATATTGCCCAGCAAATGCACAGAAACTTCACAGAACATGTTTCAGGAACGTTGTGACCCCCCCTCCCCCAACTCCATGTGGTGTTTCTCACTGCACTAAGTGATCAGACTGGCGAAGGACCCTTTGTTGAGATTAATTCGTTCCATTGTGAATAAGAAGATATAATAAAAAACAGAATTCCAAAAGTTTGGTGGAAATTATCAAGTTATTTAATTAAACTGCAATTAAATAATGTAAGCTACTACATCACATTGGACCTTACCCAAATAATAACCATTTGTGAAAAGTATAGGATCTGATGCTGATCTGAAATTAGTTGTTGATGAGTAACCCAAAAGAGCGACAGAGTGCACACATGGAGGAAAACACTGTTTGCATGCCGGTGACATTTAAAGTAATTAAATCTAAGACATGGCCTTTTCTTTAATATAGAGATATCATTCCTTATGGCAAATGAGTAGTGAGCAAGAACTCAATTCCCTGAAAACTTTGCAACGCAACTCGCGCGTGAGTTTACTCGCTCTACTTTATGTGGTTAATTTGCGTCATTTGCTTAATTCGCACCGGAAATGAGGCGAATTTTTCACAACACGGCAATCGCGTTGTTCGCAACCATTCGCGTCTGTGCATTGACTTTGCATGCAATCTACTCACGAAAAATTTGCAACGCTTATGGTGTGTAACAAAGCTTGATTCCATTCTAAAATATATCTGTATTTCAAATGATTACAAATAAAGTAATTGTTCATCCGTTTCCAAAACTACACTTTTAAACTCTGACATAACAGCTCTGACACACATTACTAGATCCTAACAGCCCCCCCCCCCTTTGAACCAGTACAGAAGTCCCATTCTGTTGAAGCTGTCAGCCATGTTAGCATGACAGCAGGCAACCCTCCATCCACCCGCTGTGTTGTCCACAACATCAGTTGCCACAGGAGCTCTACTGAACACGGTCATGACTCTGATGTGGCCAATTCAAACCCTGTAGAGCACTGCAAGGGTATGTGTTCTTATCCAGCAGGATGATCTTGCTGACGTTAGAGTGAGAGCGCATGAACCGGATCACAACACACACACTGTGTTGCTGGTTTTAAGACACTAGTGCAGTGCCAATTCAAAACACGCCTGTTCAAAAGGGGCCAAATGCTTGGCTTGCAGCTTTTCCGAGAACCATTCATACAAACAACTTCACACTGGACACTTCACACACCGCACGGTCAGAAACATCAGTAAAATATGCTCTGATTCAAGGGGAAAAAACACACACAAATCTAGCAACTCACGGTAAACTAGCACCGGTGAGATGCACTCTGGTTCAAGGGAAAACATACCCCAGTCTGGCTTCTCGTGGTCAAGAACACAGGTGAAATACTCTCCTGTTCAATGCAAAAAACACGGCCCTGACTCGTGTTCAGAAACACCGGTGAAAAACCCACTCTAGTCCGGCTACTTGCTGTCATGAACGTAAAGCACACTCTGGTTCAAGGGAAAAAACATACGCCAGTCTGACTACTCTTGGTCAAAAACACCAGTAAAATACAACTATTAGATGTATTCATTTCCAAATGGCAATAGGCAATTATTGGCTTGCTTTGACATGCAAGGTAATCCAGCATCCAGCCGCAAAGGTGAACTGCATTCAATGGGCACGCTTGTTTATTAGTCCGAACATATTAGCCTTAGCAGTCCCTGCTATGGAGAAGATTTTAGACCGAGCTGAGAAATCAGAATTGTAGCATTTTCAAAATGCTTAATCACTGGATTGCTGAATTTATTTAAAACTAAATAAAAAATGTGAATTGATTAAAGCTCAACATCTAGGTTTACCCTGCCTCTTGTTACAACATTATTGAATCTTCCTGCAATGCTGGAGTGGAGGCATTTTTGCTTGAAGTAATGGTGTTTCTACCTCTGAATCCATTACTTTCCATATCAGGAATACTTGGAGTGCATTAGCATGCTTATACGAAAGACAAATAAAGATAGTCCACTTAAAATCCACCAGTCCGTTGAACCCATTTTCAGTTAAACCCGCCAGGCATCTGTCAACTATCAGAAACAAGTACACTCTCTGGCTGTGGTATAAATTAAACCCTCTCACTGAACGTACTAAAGGTCAAAATATAAAAGACACAATTGTACTCACTGCAGCCTACGTTTACTCTTAATGCAAGTACATGCAACTCCCCCATGCAAACCAGTCAGACTGTCAGATATACTGTCGGGATGAGCACAACATAACCGCCCATCGCTGCATGATGAATGTTCAATGTACATGCTGTTTGCATCCCTCATCACGGCCATGTTTTCTCTGGATGACATCATCACTGCCCAGTGACAGAGATGTGCACTACATACCACGGGCCATCACCACTTCCAGCCACCCAGCAGTGCCTTCAGCACTCACAGAGATAGTGTTGATTGCAAAAATGCTTCAACAATATGTAATAACCCTGGAATTAAAGTATAACTAGGGCTAGGTAAAAGGTGTGCACATGTTCTTTGCTTCAAGAAAATATAGTCTACTACGACCATTCTGATTTATATCAGCCAGACTCTGACCTTAAAGGAGCAGGGTGTAGGATTTAGGGCTATCTATTAGCAGAAATGGAATATAATATTCATAACTGTTTTCTTAAGCGTGACAAACCAAACACTGGCACTAGAGAAGGCCTTTATGTTTTAACGTTGAAATGGCAGAAGAAGAAGTGGCTGGTGTTCTAAATCTATCTCACCGCTCGATGCCACTAAATCCTTCACACTGCTCCTTTTATTCACACTTTTATATTCTCGATGCCACAAACATAGTGCAGTCTTTAGTCCAAAAGCACTAAGGTCTGATACCCAGCCCTAATTATAGCAAGTTGATATTTCATGCTTGTATTTTGAATATGACCGTGAGGTTGTCCCAGTGATTTAGGCTGAGGCTGTAGACTGGGCTAAGGATCACTTTTGAGGCAACAGCTATATCCAAAATTTGTGAGTGACTTAATCCTCGAGTCTTTAGGAGTAGGCAGGATAACATGCATGCCGTGTACTTTTTTAAACTATCTAAATACTGTATGAAACAAGATCCACTTTTATATCTCAGACCAGGGATTATGTTTAAACCCTTTGTGTCGCATGCAAACAGTGGTAACAACAGCCAGAAAGAAGGTTTAGACACTGATCAGACTCTGTCCACATTGACCCTTGACCTTTGTGCTCCAGAGAATGTAGGGCGGTTAGTCACCCCTGCTAAAAAACTGGAGGACAATATTCGCCTGGCCGAGCTGGTGATTGAGGTGCTTCAGCAGAATGAGGAACACCATGCTGAGGTCAGTGCATCTACACACACACACACACACACACACACACACACACACACACACACACACACACACACACACACACACACACACACACACACACACACACACACACAGGCCTGTAGTTTTATTGCGGTATGGGCTGGTGTCTGGCAGACAGAGCAGTGACTGTTCGGTCTGAGCCAGCAGTAACAAGAAGGAAAAGGTAGGGCTGATTAAGATCATTGATCATACCAAAATCATACGTAATCATTATTTTATTTGGCAGGAAGCCGTACATATTGATTGAGTATGTAGTATGCAGTACGTTGGTACTGTATGTGTTTTTGAACACAGCCATATTTACCTCTGGTCATCTAAGGAAAAAATATAAAGAATGAATAATATGTGTCTCTTATATTGTCAAATTTCTGTTCCGTTTCACTGTAATGTCCACCTCCACACAAATATCAATAAGCCTACATGAAATTTGTTGTTTTCTTATGTGAAAGTGAAAGGAAGCTTGTTAAATACCTAAACAGGATAGGATAAAACATATATGCAAGTAGAAAAACAACACATCAGCAAGCTCTAAGTCATTTGAAAACATTGCTCTAATATCCATAAAGTGCCTGACATATATCCGGTTCTCATATGTAGCTTTACATTTTTTATATTCTTTTGTATAAATCAGAACAACAACATTATTTATCAGAATGTGGTTTATGGCTTTTTGCCAGTGACACCCACAGTCTAGACTCTATGGTTTACACTCGTCATTGTGATTCTTCCTTGTTCATTTTGTTTGTACGCCCTCTGGCGTTTTGGAGAATAATGCAGCCTCCGAGTATAAATGCCTCCGGGCCATGCTTGGTGTTCGCGCAACATCTGCAGAGGCTCGCGCTGTCCTGCTAATCGCGAGTATAAACAAAGCATTAGCCATTAGCACCAGTTTACCGCTGTGAAACTATAGAGGCCGCATTGTGGATATCCCTCCACCTCACAGTAACACTCTTTAAACATTCCAAACACATTGTTAGTACAGATATGTTGACTGGTGTCCTAATGGAATGGGAACAGCAATATCTAGATTTTTTGTTGACAAGATGGTTCACTAGCAAGTGGACATGATTTCTTTTTTTTTTTTCACTGTGCATGTCAATAACAACATAGTTGATCATGTACATTTTAAACTACTGGGATCACCATGCTAAGAGAGAGCTGATGTCTTCCACTAGGACCAAAGAGTGCATGATATTACCTGTAAGCCATCTACAGGCTGGCAGTATGCTCCAAATGAAATAAACATTTTGTTTTTAGCAATCACATGGTTCCTCACGCGGTTATCGTAAAAAAATTAATTCTATGGAAATAAAAAACTGACTACAACCAGTCTAATGACATCTCTTAACCAGTTGATGGCAAAATAGGAGGAGCTGTAAACAAAAAATAGTTTGTTTGCAAACCTGTGTAGATATGCCAACATTAATTTAGTGTGGAGTATGCTGTCGGTGTTTTCAGGTGTTGTCTTCCAAACTGTTACATTAGATTTATTTAATGTAACAGCCCTGTTTCCGTTCACAGACTGTTTACCTTTGTCTCTGGTACTGTTTCTGAGATCATCAAGTTACCTAAAAGGGATCTAAAAATGAGTTACAGAAAATACAGATATTTTTTACTCCTGAAGTTTCATGTTCATTCAGATTCTAAATGTTAAATACAAAGTATCTCTGTTGATCAAGGCAAAGGAAAAAGAGGTGTACATTCACATTAACGTATCTGTTGACTGAGCACTTGCTTATCTTACACATATTTTAATACCAATCGCACTGTTGTTTTCGTTGATTGTTGATTGTTGATTGTTGTTTGTCTCGTCTTACGTCCCATGTCCATGTCCAATGTATGCACCTTCCGCCTCAAAAAATTCCTCGTTTGTGTGAAAACATTCCTGGCAAATAAACGGTTTCTGATTCTGATGAAGAAAACATGAATTTGGAAGGTTTGTTCTGATGTGAAAATCCCATAATTCATCCTGTATTTCTAGCAGCTTCCTGTGAATGCTGCGCTATCTACATTACTGTATATAATATTCTCTTTTGTTACTTCGTTATATAAAGCTGACTTATTCCCTCTCTGCTTTTTATTTCAATGATTTATTTGGTTTGCGGGGAAATGTTTGAACAGGGAAAAGAGGTATGTGATTGTCTTAGTGCCATATGCCCCGTCTCCTACCCTTACTGTAAGTTCTGTGCATGCACTTAATGATACGGCTATTGTTGTAGAGGGTCATTCATGTTTCCCTACTCAACAATGATCCAGGACCCCTTTCGACTTGTGGTCATTGCTAATCAAGTGCTTGTTAGCAGTGCTTGTTAGTTTCCAAGTTAACAATAGTTTTGCCTTTGGTGATGGAGAACAAAGACAAACACTTAAATAATGTGTTTTATTTGTTGAGCTCATTAAGCTCCGCTCTGAGAAAGCAAAGTGCAGAGTTGTGACTTCATGCTGTACGTGTAACTTTTTAGCGTACAACTCTGTACCTTGTTTTCGAGGAGTCTACCCCAAATCATCCCTGAATATGCTAACCTGTTTTCCTGTGTTTAGCCATGTATCATTTATTCTACCGAGTCCTGTAAGTAAGCTTGGGGAAGGTGTTGTGTCACCTTTCCTTCCCTTTAAGAAACCCATTCCTCTCCATTGGATCCATAAGCACACACAATGGAGGAAATGCGAGGCATGTTTTGTGTGATCAGAGATAAGATGATCTCTCCCCTTGCATTTCAATGAAATGAACTATGCTGCTGCTCAAATAATGTGAGCACATGGGTGAACCAGCCTAACCAGCGTTAGACTCCATCCCTGGCAAATGTTGGTATCAATTCCATTGTTGTTTTGGTCAATTCACAATGAAACTTTCAGAACTCAAGGTTATTATAATTCAATATACTTGTATTCATGTTTTACTTGTGTGGCTCTAACGTTGGTTATTGATCATTTTATTGAATAGCCTCATTTTGTGCCTATCATGTAATCACCAATTTTATCTTCCAGACTGTCAAGTCAATTATTACATTCAACATTCAAAACTGGCAAGTTGTTCATAATCCTGTAACCTTCTTCTGTCCTGCAACTATAAACACATATTTACTGCTGTATCATGAGTTTTAGGACATCCCCAAGCAAAATGAAAGGAACGTAATGGCTGTAATGGGACTGTAGACCCAGCACTGTGATGCTGGCCATCAGTCCCCTAATGGACTCATCTTCTTTAATCAGTGTAATGTTAGCATGAAAGCATAGTGCAATTAGCAAAGTAGCTAGCCAAAGTAACTCAATTTAAAAACATAATGCTTCATCCACACACTCTTGTCAGAGCGAAGGAAAGCACATTGCTATCGCCAGATAAGTGTTAACTTTGTGCGATTCATTTTCTGAACTGGTAAACGGCTAGCTAAATGAGCCCAACACCATCTCTTCACCTCTCCAATAGAGTGATGCAGTGATGAGGCATTTTTTAACACAACAGATTTCTCATTTAGCCAAAACTACCGTTTTTAAAAAGCCCATGAAAGAACTTCACAATTCACAAATAGGATATTTACTGACATATTTAATGTCGTAGAACAAAACTTTAAAATCTCTTCAGCTTGTGTTAAAGACAGACCTCATTTCAGGCATCTAACAAACACCCTAAAAAACCCATTTACTTCAAGACGAAGGAACCAGAAGTATAAAAATGCTGACTCATTCCTGCTGCACTCTATAGTTTAGCCTATTAGCAACATGTCTCTCCATCTTCCTTGTAGTTTAGCCTTCTGCGGTGCAGCAGCAGTGACGACTGAGGAGGTTAGCAGAAGCCTAAGCTAAACTAATAGCAACATTTTCTCTTCATCTCTGAAACTCTTAGCTAACATTGTAGCTCGCTAGAGCCTAGCATCACAGTTTATAACTTCAAGTTCCGCATAATTTTTTTCTGCCACCCAACATTACAGCAAGATAACATTGGCAATGGGTAATTTTGACCTAATACATCTTTTTAGTTTAACTACTTATTTGTCAAATGTAAAAGTGATGATTACATGAGTGGCACTGACTAGATATACCTTCCTACGAACTATCTCACACCTACTACCCAATGCTACAAGCTCCCATGGCAAGTGCATGCCCCCTCCCCTTCCACCACCACCACCTCCACCACGAAAGCCCATGGGTACATTCACATTACAGTGTTGACAGCTTGATGTGAATGAGCAAACACCATGGTTCCTCAGGGGTCCTTCTTAAGAGGCCCGGCAAGAGTGGAGGTGCATGGAGGAAAGTGAGTGTTTTTGATGTGCATGAGAGAGCCCGGTCCCTAACAGTCACTCCACTGCGTCTATTCGATGAGGGGATACGAGCACGACGCAGCTCGCTGGCTCCTTTCTTCTGATTGACTCCCAGAAGGAGCTGCGGGTGAGTGTTTAAGTAGCTCCCTGCCATGCCTGTCAAGGAGCTGCTGCTGTGTCCTCTGTGGGCCAGCAGAAAAGCGTGTGATTTTCCGTGCCCAAGCGCTGTTTTTACTGCTTTGAGTTGTGAAGAATGCTTCCCCGGAGATTACGCAGTGGGAACAACTTGATTTCATATGGTGAAAAGTGAGAGAGAGAGATCCGAGAACGCTTGCAATAGATCAGTGGAGTTACATTACATCGTCGGCCTTTATGGTAAATGAGATTCAAACAGTTAGCAGTGAATTCCTGGAGACGTGACTATGGGGAGCACTCCTATGTGCCCTCTCTTTGTCCAATTTGCTTCCTTTCTTTCACTCTCACCCTGTTGATTTCCTTCCACTCCCTGTACTCTGTCTCCCTTTCCTCTTTGTCTTTCCCTCTCTCCACCTGTAGGCCTTTGCGTGGTGGTCAGACCTGATGGTGGAGCATGCCGAGACCTTCCTGTGTCTCTACTCGGCCGACATGGACGCAGCTCTTGAGGTTCAGCCGCCCGACAGCTGGGACAGTTTCCCCCTCTTCCAGCTGCTTAACGACTTCCTGAGAATGGACTGTGAGTGAGGAGCTATTTAAAAAACATATTCAACAGTCAGCATGGGGACTGAAGTAGCTGAATGTGCCTTGCAGTTGTTTTAGTAGGTTCTGGAGAGGGTTGATGAGTGAAGAAGTGATCAGGCACTGGGGATGTAGGGGTAAATGGAATGAAACACATCATACCCACAGTCAGAGCAATATGCACCATTTACAACAGTAAAACCAGTTGAGTATCATTATTTGTACACTTTATTTTGACTTGGCTTCAACACAAACGGCTAATTTAATTAACTTGACTATCCAGATGGTTTGTTACACAGAATCATCTGAGAAGCCGTCATTGAAAACTGTGTGGAAAAGGGCAGCCACTTTCAAAAAAAGATGTGGCAGGTGATGGTGGATGAACCGTCTGCCATTCAAACTTGTATCGAAGTGAGCCAGAAGAAGAGCAATGAATATGTTTTCCATGTAATAAAGCCTTCAGTGGTGTTTTTTACTCTTCTTTAAATTAAGAAGTATTCTCAAATTCTCAAATTTAGCTGCAATCCGCAATCGTTGTTTTTGAGCGAAGAGTTGCCTCTGTGTGGTATCACAAACACCTAAGCCACGCCCTCAGCTGCCAGACGCTCCTTTACAGCAAGCTGATTGGGCCGTCTTCTGGCTTACAGGACGCAAACACATTACTTGAAGCCTAAAAAGATTTGCGTGTGATATGTGATCCTGCGTGATCTGTTGACAGCTAAATATTTACTTACTGTCCAAGTGCTCTCATCAATATCAACTTTTGTTCATTTCTTGCATCGTCACTATAATGACACCAGAGGCAGCCTTTTACATAGCATCATAATGCTCAAGGCTCATAGTGAAATGGCTGCGGATAATGTTTATAAAATGTGGTTCACGGTGTGAAACGGTGGCGTTTACCGTTGTAAGACACGGTTAACATTGTGAAACAGTAGCAGCTAGGTTTAGGCAGCAAAACCACTTAGTTAGGGTTTGAACAAATATTGTAACTATATTTATACTACGTTATAACCTTCTTTAAACTGCACACAACAAGGTCTGTCGAATTTCTTGATTAACAGGGTTTTGATTTCTAGAATAAGACATTGCAACATGGATTTACATTATGCAAAAAACTAAATGACTTTCCAATTATTGTATTATTCATATGCCAGCTGATGAGACCAGGGCTGCTTTCACCAACTCATTCAATTATGCTTCCCCAACTTTAGAAAGTGGGACATTTCTAAAGGACTGCCACATGTTTGAGTTTGGTATGGTTAAGTTTTTTTGTGATATGATTGGTTAGTTAACATTAGTAATGTGTTAGTACACGTTTTTTAATTTCTTATTAAGAGGATGTCTCTATAGCAATTTGTGTTTGTAATGTTTTTTGCGCCCAGTTCTATAATCATAATCAACCAGGAAAATCAAGAGCATTTCTAATGAAGGTTTACAGCTGCTGTTCCCTCTGCACTCCAGTCGCCCTGAAACATCCCTCAAATGTCTAAGAAATCATTCCCGTCAACGTGAGATGTCTACTTAAGGCCTGGAGCGGCCTGAACTATGTGTGTGCGTGTGCGTGAGAGAGAGAGAGAGAGAGAACAGGGCCAGGAGTGTCTGATTGAAGATAATAGTCAGGTCCTGATGCTGGTTGCTCCAGGCCAGCCATCTCTCTAATGAACTACATGCACTTGCCTGCAGGAACACTGTGGAGCTGTCCGTGGTCCTGTAAAGGAAACACTTCAGTGTTCACAATGCAGACTGGATCTGCTGGGCGCTAATTGTCTCTGGGGAATGCTTCCCCTTTTCAGTTTGTCAGTCGGGTGTCAAGGAGAAGGCAGAGCATGGTCCACTCATTCGGCTGAGCAGATACGACTGCAAATAGCTCGTTATGCTCACTTGTTAGTGTCATCAAATTGGCCACCTTCTCATTTGCTACATATTGTCGATTGTGTGAAAATGGCAATTGAAGTGCATTGCAGTGGACGTAGCTACACCAGCCGGAAGTTAACAGAGGGAAGGTAATTATACAGCGCTGACAATAACACAGTGACTATAACAGACCCCTACTGTGTACATGTCCTTATCTGCTCCAAATGTAGTTAATAATGTATTCAGATGGACTCTTTGATGCAATATAACCGTTCATCTCTGTAGTATTAAAAGTATCTTTATTCTAAATGTTCTTTCACTCAAAAATATTGTTCTGAAATTCAACATTGATTGTCTTAGAGACATAATTGAGACATCATTGAGACATAATTACACTATTTTCTTTGTAAATCTGATCTTGACCCTGAACCAGACTTTATCCCTAACACCTGTATCAATTGTAAGGGATGAGATGGGTGTTATTCTCGTGAAAAAAAAAAGCATTCAACCACGTGTAATTTTGTTTCTCAATACCTTCTGACTTCCCAACGCTGTCTGTGGCTTCCAGCCCCAAGCCTATTGGTTTCTACGGAAGATCAAATATATAGCTTAATTTTTTTGAAGGCTCAGTAATTTCCTAAACAGCCAGTCACTGTAGTTTTTAGCAAACATTACTAAACTAAGAGAAATAGTTCATACTATTGTCAGTTTCGGATTAATTCACATTTGGTGCTCTAGTGAGTATTTATGGCCACAAATGTGTGTGTGGGATTGAGTAAAAACAAACGTACGTCATAAAGTATGTATGTTCATGGTAATGACATGTCACCTAGTGGTTCAGTGATGTGTTTTTAATAGAGTTCTATGGCAGAGAGGAAGAAGATCTGCAAGGCTTTGAAACACACAAAACTCTCTCTTAGCGTTTTAATATCAGAATAAATAAATAACTGTTACTTAAAGGTAAGCGTTACTTACTACTGGGTTAGTGCCACCTGCCCATCAGGACTTTTAACCTTCATACAACATTCACACACCCTAGGCACAGCTACGGGAGCAATTTAGGGTTAAGTGTCTTGCCCAAGGACACATCGACATGGACTAGCGGAGCCGGGGATTAAACCGCCGATCCTCTGATTGAAGGATGACCCTGCTCTATCACTGAGCTACAGATGCCCACAGTCGGCTACTCTTTGTGCTACTGGGTTAGTCTCTGTGCTGATGTTACTGGGTTAGCCTTTAGATTGGTGAGCAGGGTCGTCCTTCAATCAGAGAATCGGTGGTTCGATCCCCGGCTGCGCTAGATGTGTCCTCGGGCAAGACACTTAACCCCAAATTGCTCCCGTAGCTGTGCTTACGGTGTATGAATGTGGGTATGAATGTTAGTTTGTCCTGATGGGCAGGTGGCACCAAAAAATGCCGGCTAAACGCCTATTGTGCAGCACAGTAACGTCAGAGGGTCCATCTTCAGTACCAACATAAGACCCTCACTGCCCACACAGTGTATCAAGCGCGCACTTAAGTACAGCGTATCATCACAGGGACATCTTTTCCACAGAAGGTCATCTGCTGTGCCCCACAGCGGTTCACTTATGTAGCAGTAAATAGCCTTAGCACTAGACAGGCGCCAAAGTCAGGCTGCCATGCGAGGAGTTAATGAGGTCTAAAGCAGTGGTAGCTGGGCCACGGCGAGCCCTGCGAACACACTCCTGGACACAACACATCCAAGTGGACAGCAGCCGCTCAAGTGGCTAATTGGGAGCTTGGTAATCAGGGAACACAGCAAACATTGCACCTACTGTGTATCATCGACCTTGACTCCAATGCCAACACACACGAACACAAACACATACATGCTCAGAGGGGGAGAGAAAAACAAAGAGAGAGAGGGGGAGAGGAAAAGCAGACACACTGCATGAAGCCGTGAGGCATCACATTAGCACACACTGGCCTCCATTTTATCTCCTGTGGTCTTTGTCAGTGTTGCCTTTTTACCAGTTGGGAGCCGGCGGAGACTGGGGGAAATGTGTGTGACGGGTTGGATTTAGAAATACCCCGAGACTCCATTCTTTTGTCTAGAAAGATTGAAAACTGGATACGTTGTCGTACCTGCTAATGAAGAGCCAGAAACACCAGCCTTGAATATCATTGGACATCATCACCATCGAGGACAGGGCCTTTGTATTGCTGCTTGTGTTGCTGCTTTTCAGATTTATCTTGAAACCCAACATGCACATGAACACATTCAAGTGTAAAAAGCCCCTTTGGGTCACAGTTTACACACATAAAGTATGAGTAAAACATTTTGCCTATGCTGACATCTATAATTATTAAATGAGAGACATTTGTCTGTTCAGTCAAATGCACGGTGACAGCTATATGGACACTATGTTTGTGTTTACGTGTCCATAATGCTGCAAAATAAGAATCCATTGAGCATTGAGTACTTGGATTGAACGGGAGCTGGAGTGGGTCCCCATTCTGTTTATCTCTGCACAGGGACGCACATGAAGCCATTCACATTCCTGCCAATGGTTTCACACTATTCCACTGATCAACAGGTGGCAGTAACTGGCCAAGAAACAGTAAAGTGCTAACAAGGAGAAGACTGCCTGCTAGTAAACATACAAAACAAATACAAAATACTAAGACTCCAAGATACATTGTATGTGTTGTAACTGAGTAACCCTGAATACTCACTAACGGATCACCTCATTTACTGCACACACTGACAGGACTTCGATAACAAGACTGTTGAGTACTGCTGGTACTCTGCATTGTCTGCTATGTGCTTGGGTTTGCTTTGTCGCTTTGTCTTATTTTCCCCACACTCTCCCTCAGATAACCTGTGCAATGGGAAGTTCCACAGACACCTGCAGGACCTGTACGCCCCCCTGGTGGTGCGATATGTGGACCTGATGGAGTCCTCCATCGCACAGTCCATTCACAGAGGCTTCGAAAGGGAATCCTGGGAACCCGTCAAGTAAGGATGCCGTTATACACTTGACCTTTATCGTCTTCACCAGCGTATATTGTGTTGGATTAATCTGTGCACAGATTCCACCTTGGTTTTGACTCCTTGAAACTGTCACCAGGTTACTATTGTGATATTATGGTCATTTATTCACAATTCATTCCATTTTGCAGGAAATAAACAGAAAAAAAAGAATCCTTTAAGCTAATACATGAGAACTGTGAAGAGAGGGAGAGTGAGGCAGTTTATGGATGACCTATAGTGAGGATCTTATAATAATAATATAAAGAATATTTGAATTACCATTGCAGTTAAACAATTGGCCTATACAATTGCAGCACCCCTACATCCTGCGTAGATGACTATAAGACTCATTTTCTACACTCTTTCATTTTTCATTAACAAACACATGGCTAATTATGCATGGAGTACAACTCTCTGTTGGAACTGCCTGTCGTATATTTAATCTAAATTTGCTGGTTGGTATCATGCAGCCTTCCATGCAGCAGTGACGCTGTGATGGAAGTGAGGCTCGTTCCCTGAGAAAGAATAAACTATTTGAGTTCTCTTCATGAACGCACATGGAAGACTGTACGATGCATAAGTCTGATGTGTGGTGCAGCCCAGTGGTGTAGTCGGGTAAATTACAGAAGCACAATTCTGACAGCATCAGTATCTAGTCTACCATTTATTACTGGAGATAACCTCTGATTGTGTTGTAGCGCCCCAAATCCCCATATTTTCTCTTCAATGTTGCAGTTTAGAAACTCACCATAGTAACTTGTTGTTCCATGAACATTAAACATTAAACTCTAGTGTGTATATCTAATCAGCCAACAAACATACTTTCAATAGAATCTTAGTGGAGCAATATTAAATTAACCCTGAATAGATAGAATGAGGCAGCCTAGGTGGAACATTGTATTCATCAACATCACTCCAAAAAAAGCATGATTAGAGGTGTATAACAAAATCAAAGAGTTCAACTAACATGTGACTGTTCAGTGTGTTTCTTTTTACAACTCATTTGCATGAACAATCTCTGTTTTCTGTCTTCTGTTGTTCCGTTTCTCTCCACAGGAGTATAACAAGCCCTCTGCCTAATGTCAACCTCCAAATGCCCAAAGTACCAAATCTAACAGTGCCAAGTGTTAACCTCCTACAAATGCCCAGCTTCTCTGCACCCAACTGGATGACAGCTAATTCTGAGTGTGTACCAGCCTTGTGCAGTCCCAGACATGCACACATGTCCTTGGCATGAACTTGGCATCTGGCATACGACCCCAAAGCAGCAGGATTATAACTTTTACATATAAAAAAGAAAAATCAGTCTTTAAAAAAATAGCATACTGTACAGTAGCATACATTTTTACATCAGTCAAATAGTGTAGCATCTGTGATGTGTTTCTTTGTATATAGAAACATTTAAATTATACACGTGATATACACGTTTGCAGCTGTTTTTAATGAAGTTTGTTACATTTATAATAATTTTAATGAATGAATCCCGAAACGTAATGAATTAGATGTAAAGCTGTAAGAAAATAAATTACTTTAGACAAAAAGAAGGGGCACAGAAGCATAACTAGAAAGTAATACAAGTATTACTCCAGGAACATGTTCATAAAAATAACCGTTTAAGATGTTTATATTCTGTTCTTTTTTAGATTTAAGGAGGATTGTTCCAAAGTTTAGTAGCCACATCGGCCAAAGTCTTTTTACTAGCTTTTATATATGTGGAATTTCACATTATTTATTAGTTTGAACAATGTGTAACGACCTCTGATTTCAGTGAGGGGTTTCTATTAATATGTATGTGATCTTGTGAGTGTTATCATTAAAAGCACACTGCATATCTCTGCTAACTTAACACATCATCTATAGCACTTTGAAAACTTAAGGGAAACGCACCAACAACGGGATCAGAGGTGTAAACTCCTTCAAACGCTGCAGCATCCTGTGGAGTGAGACGCTGTCGCTGCAGCACATCCATCCCTATTCCCTCATCAGGAAATACACGTACCAGCCCTGAAGTTTCCATTGTTAAAAAGAAATGATGAGAGCTGCATTTCAGCCTTCACTTTATCTTTAGTAACTTGTCCGAGCAGAGAGAGTAGACTTCTGTCGTAGACTAGGCATTTACACTTTCCAAGATTAGGTGAGTTCAAAGAAAAAGCCCAAACTGGCTCTCCAAGTTGAGGATCGCATTCATGAATACTAAAGCGCCTGCATAGCTGTGGCAGTCTGTGACCAATGTCGGGGTTTTATACAGCCCCAACCCAACGTTCATGCCAACGCATGCTGCGCATGCTGCGTGGAAATGAATGGAGAAGGCACTGACTTGGAAAAGGAATCCCAACATATTCACTCCCGCAAATGTATTTATTTATGGACTGGAAAGATGCAAAAAGCATAACAAAGAAACAAACCCCCAAAAAGCTAACATAAATACAGTACGCTAAGGACAAAATAAAAAGTGTTACCAGCTAGCAGGCGCCTGGTTTTTTAACAATTATTTATCGACACATATCTGTCTTTGTCATTTACTGTCACTCTTCACAATGGTTCCCCTGCTTGTTAATCCATTTACTTTGCACACATTGTATGTTCAGTGCAGAAACATGTTTTAGCGACATCAATAGCTGTAGCTCAGGGGGATGAGTGTTCGTCCTGCAACCACAAGGTAGCCGGTTCGATCCCCCATAGCTCACACGTCGAAGTGTCCCTGAGCAAGACACTGAACCCTAAAATTGCTCCCCGGGCGCCTCACAGGGCTGCCCACTGCTCCTTAAGACATTAAGGATGGGTTAAATGCAGAGGACACATTTCATGTATGTATGTACTATGACGAATAAAAAAAGGATTTCTATTTTTTTATTCAATACAATTTACGGGGTGAAAAGTACAAGAAGTAAAACTGGGGTTGATGGGATCATTATTTTTTTATATTTTTCATAAACCAAAATATTGAAGTTGAGTAAGTTTTAGAGACTTGATTCCAGATTCAGAGCATTTTATTTAAACTATTGATGTATTACTTGTCCTAACTTTGAAAATTCTGACAAACTCAAACGACTAGGCAACATCTAGAGCAGAGTACGCTTCACAACTTCACAATTTTTTTCTCCAATCTCTTTGATCACCTGTCAGCCAATTAGAAACGAGAACACCTTTATTGTCTGTGGTATAATTGCCTTAAACACCACAGGATGTGACATAGGTCTCTGCAAAAATAATCCAAATCTGAATAAATGTATTCTCTGATAATTATTTTGGCAGCATGCTTCAGCACGCACATTTTCATCAAAACCAAAAGTAGACCTCAGTGGCAGCTATACTGTCCTGGTTATGAACTTGCATCTTTTCAAATCTTTCCTTTCCAAATCTCTTCCCCCAGTTCCCTGATGTTGTAGCATCCTGGCTTCTCTCTACCTGATGGTTGAGAAGGGTCTGAATGTGTCTGAATTCTCCCCACACTGTGGTTCAGTCTGCTCTGTGTTGAGTTTAGTGCTGTATGAAATGATGGTCGGAATGAAGTTAAGCAGCTGCACTACTGCTGCTTATCTTGGTTCCAGAGTCCTCCACTTTACCCAAATATGTGACCCATTTTCCTGTGGACGTTAACAGACTGAGGGTTCCCACCCATCCAGGAAAACCTGTAGTTAAAATACAGCAAAAGTCTTGGGAAACGACCGGATTTTACAAAAAGGAGAAATGTCCTGGAAATGAATTAATTGGATTTTATGTGCAGACAATAAAGTTTCACAACAGTTTCCTTCATCCCACTTAGATTTTAAAATATTCCTACACATGATTCCTTAGACTGGGTGGGAGTGGGAACCCTGACTGTATCCAGTGAAGAAGTTCTTTTCCTCTTGTTTCAGTTTTTGTCAACTGTAAACAAAATACACATTGCAAAATGTATGCAATTGTTTGTTTGTTTTCTGAGCACAAACTGTTTCTTGTCTCTGTCTGGTCTATGCCAGTGCTGTTTGTATTACCACTCACACACAAAGTACAAATATGTGTATTCTGAACCCACATATTCACACAGTCTTTAAAGTACATTTTCCTAATTACATAATTTTACTTAAAGGAAGGATAAATGTATAAGTTCAGTATTGTCTATGCAGTTTAGTGACGCTAGGAGGGAAACACATGTTTTCAGTGTATCCTTACTCTTGTATGTGGTATCCACATTTGTGTTAGACGTATTACCTCATTTGAAACAGTAATTCAGATAACTAGGTTAAATTAATAAAGCATGAGATAATCTAGAGCTTCTTTCTCATCAACCTGATTAATGCAATAACTCAAAGTTGCCATTCAAGCTTTTGATTTAGAACCAACATCATTGTTTTCCCCTTTTCAAAGCTCTGTCTCTAAATGCTGAATTGTGACCTGTGGCTCTGCAGTAATGGTTCGGGGACGTCCGAGGATCTCTTCTGGAAGCTGGATGCTCTGCAGACCTTCATCAGAGATCTCCACTGGCCAGAGGAGGAGTTTGGCAAACACCTGGAGACCCGACTGAAGCTGATGTCCAGTGACATGATTGAATCATGTGTAAAACGGTAAGATACTGTTTGAATACACGTGGGTCTGATTGCTAGCAAGTAACAGTTATTCATCATTTGTATGTATTCCAGTAGTGGCATGGGATTGGTGGTGAACTGGGTCTCAAAACATCAATAGTGTGCTGGTAAGAAATACTGGGATCCAATGGTTCAGAGGGAAAGAACAGGATTTACATAACACATTTGATGGTTTCACAGAGAAAATTAAGTTAATTATCTAGTTAAAATAGGTAGTCTTCCAAGCAAGTAGTACATTCAATCACTGTGGAAATTAGCAATTAGTGTAGTATGTTCTACTTTACTGAGTAATAAACTCATCCCTTCTGATTGTGAACGAATTTCAGAGACCATCAACATGGCACTCTTAACAGCATTAAAACGCAATCGGCTGCATTGGTGGGTGTGTGTTGCTTCAGGTGCCAGTGAGACATGGAGGATGTGACAGGAAGTCCAGTTTGAGTGTCAGATCCATGAATCTGAAGGCTTATCAGATGGCAAAATACTTCACATAACATGACGTAGTAACATAACTTTAACAATGTAACTAATGTAAATAAATAACAACCACCCTTAGATGACTTTCTTAAATAACAAGCGTAAGATCCTTACATTAGAAGCGTAAAGTCAAGGTTTACTTTTGGTAGCACAAACAGCGGTCTCCTGGGTGAAAGTCCTGTGTGTTTGTCCTGTTGTTATAGAGCCATGCAACCTTGTAGTGAGGAGGTCAGGGTGGCTCAATCGTTACACAAAGCATGCGACTTTGAGCCAAAGATATGTTTGAGCCCAGAAACATAGCTTGGCTGCCAGAAATGATATGTACTCACTACATATCTTGGTCACACATTTTTAATAACTAAATTTAAGAGAATGTTCCGGGTTGTCCATCCGTCCGTCACGTCCATTCTCGTGTACGCAATATCTCAGGAACGCTTGGAGGGAATTTCTTCAAAGTTTACACATTTCCTCTTCAGTGTTTGGTTCTTGGCCATGTGGAGAAGGCTTTTTGAACAGGATTTACAAGCTTCATGTGTGGAACTATATGATTTAACATTTCATTTATTTAGGGGTGTTGGTGGGTTGTGGGACTACTGTAGTACTCATGATCTCAGTATTTCTCAGATGCTTCATCCCTGTTTATTCCTATGCTTCTCTAAAGGACACGGACAGCGTTTGAGGCCAAGCTTCAGAAGAGCAGCCGGGCCACAGACTTCCGCGTGCCACAGTCCATCTGCACCATGTTCAACGTCATGGTGGATGCCAAGGCCCAGTCAGCCAAGCTGTGTGCTGTGGACCTGGGGCAGGAGGTATGTCCATAGAAATGAATCTTCTTTAAAAGAGAGGGAGCCCTGTTTTGGGGGAAGTAATTGTATCTTACTTAAAAGTTTAAGCCTCCCACCCACTCCTCATGGACATCACACAGGTTCCCTGACTCACATCATTAAAAGATCATTATGTTTTGGATCATTTGTGTTATGAGTGGCTTTGGCAGATGAAGGTGGGAACGTTTTTTAATTTATTTTTATGTTTCTCTCTCTGTTATTTCAGTTTAGTTTTTGCTCTTTCTTTGTCGCTTACTTTTTTAAACTTAATTTCAATTTCATGTCACCTCTATCTGTCTTCTTCTCTGCTGCTTTTTCCCCCTCCTCTCTGTCTTGTGAAAGTTTGTTAGAGACTGGGTAAGTGTGGCTACGAATTCAATTGAAATCTCACCCTCCAGTTCCCAAATGTATAATTAGTCATCAGTTTTCCCTGTCTGTCTTCCTCCACTTGAATTGTTTGGATTTCATTAGCATATGTGTAGATAGTATTGAATATACATGGGGTAGAAGTGAGACATCTCATATTTCACAGAGTCTCAAAACTGATAGCAATAATTAATTCATTGTCAGCAATTGCTAAGTCCTTCACTGTTCTGTTGAAGGCTAAACAAAAGGATTCCTCACAGTGATGCTGCTTCTGGGTTTCCATGACAGCAGTTTTTTTAGCAGGAGTAATCAAGTCCTTCATTGGGCTCTGCTTTACGGGAGAACCAGGGGGGTCTTTCAAATGCTTGAACAGCACTTCATTCATTTGCTTCCCACTCAAAATAAAAGTAAATAAATAGTGTAATTCATCAATTACGGTAGTAGGCCAAAATAAAAAAGGGGTTTCAAACATACACTATTAAATGTGAAATAGATTATAATGTTTTTAAAGAAAAGGAAATAAAACATGAATTAATTGATGTATTTGCATCTCTATTTCACAGATATAATTCTACATTATAATAGTATTGAGTGCTGCTTTGCTAAAATGTGTGTTTGTTCACCTTTACATCTCTGCTCTAATCCTCTCATCCTCTCAGCATACTACTGAAAGCCTTTAACATTTAATCCAGGGGTTTGATTGGTATACTTTTGTTTGAAAATGGAATGCAGTTACTGCAGTTTGGTTCATTACATACAGTTTATGTAGTGTGCAATTGAAGAAGCCTTTCTGATATTTATACTGAAGGCTGTGGCCACTTCTTCTCAAAAAAGTTGCTACTGCAGAGTCCCTGAAGTACCGACAAAGGTTTAAATAATGAAAAGCTACTATGGCCAGGGTGCTAGCCATCATGTGGGAATAAACGAACACATTGGAATCTGATTTCTGAAACGATCCTCACTCTGTAAAAGAGCTGCACACTGTTTATTATTTTTAATAGTCTGTATGCTGCTGTCAAATTGACTACAATACAATGTCAGATTTGTTTTACTGCCAAAATCAATAGGTGTAAACAAACAAGACTGTGATGTGTCAGTGCTAATTAAGACCACAAGATCAAGACCACAATTCACCTAAAAATCCTAGTTAATTTCCATTGCAAGAAGAAGTTGTTGTCAAAAATTCAGAAATATTTCTTACTTTTAATTTGTGACATCTGGGATGATCTCCCGCCAGCGACATTTGTTATTTTAAAAGAAAGTGATGGTCAGCCGGCTGAAAATGAGCTGCTACCTGAAAGTTGTGTACGCTTGTTTAATAGGAGAGTTTTCAGAGTGATTCAGTGTGATTTGCCACTCCTGGTGTCAGAATTGTTTACATTCCATATTCCAATTTGTACTCTCATATGCAGCTAAAAGCTGCGGTATAGAGCCTGGCTGTCAGGAGAGCAGCTTTGCAGCTCATCTATGCCATTACACAGAGATGAGACTGAGCTTCTCTTGTGAGTTTGGGTTTGACAGAAAAAAAATGCATATTTCACAGAACATCTGAGTGGGATTTCCAGTCGCGAGATTTGAACATTTGACAGACAATTTGTGAAGTTTTTTTTGTTAGGATAAAGTCCTGTACGAGGCAAGTGCTGCTTGTCTTAATTGACATCAAGGTAAAGATGTGATTAGTGGAGAAACATCTTGACATTGCACCTCATGTATTGCAACATTTGTCAAATTTCTTTTTTTTTTACATAGATAATGTATAATTGCCCAATAACAAAACATGTATTCAGTACAGGTAAATATGATGTAAATGATTATATACAGTCATGGAAAAACTGGAAAAGTCATAGAATTTTAAAATGGTTATTTCCAGGCCCTGAAAAGTCCTTGAAAAAAATAAAATCCCAAAAGTTTTGGAAAAGTCATGGAAATTTGTTATGTTCATGTCGTTCATTTACGCTGAGTTTGAAATAATGAATATGCTTTTAAAAGAAAGACACACAAATATATAAGCAGGCATACGCTCTGTCTATAAATGTTTATTCTTTTAATCAAACTATTGTCTCTCATTCATTTGTGTCATTTAAGGTATACTGTATGCTTTGGAATTCTCATTGTTAATTTAAATACTAAATTTTCTCACTTTTTCATGTATACACCGAGATTTCACAAAATGTTTTGGTCATGGAAATGTGGTTTAAAGTCATGGAAAACCGTTGGTCAAAATGTGTATGAACCCTGTTATAAAGTGACCAGTATTTCCTGTGAATGAGAAGAGTAACATTTTTCTGTTTTCCTTCCTCTATAGAGACAATATCATTCCCAAATTGATGATCTAATTGAAGAGACGGTGAAGGAGATGATAACGCTGCTAGTAGCTAAGGTACAAACTTCATATTATAGTATACATTTACACCATGTATGCATAACAGGCATAGACTTTTGTATATTTTTTTATTAGGATCCCCAGGGATTAGGGGGTGCGCTAAAAACTATGGAGACATTTAAAACTACAAGAAGACAGGAAACGACCACAAAGAGATGCAAAACAACAACAAAATTACTCAAAACAACTACAAAGAGATTCAATTGACCACAAAGAGGACTACAAAGAGACTCAAGTACATGCAATACAACCTGAAAGAGACACAACACGATCACAAATTGGCTCAAATGACTACAAAGTGACTAAAAAAGAGCACAAGGAGACTCGACACAACATATATTTAGAATCAAAACAACCAACAAGTGTCTCAAATGACTTCGAAGTGACTAAAAAGAAACATTATGTGGCTCAAATAACTTCGAAGTGACTCAGCACAAATAGATGTAATATGACTACAAAGACTCAAAATAACCACACATATACTCAAACGACCACAAAAAGGCTCAACGGTCTACAAAGTGACTCAATATTACCAAAAAGAGGCTCAAAAGACAACAAAGTAACTCAAAATAATCATAAAGAGATTTAAAACAACCACAAAGTCTCAAAAAGACCATAAAGAGATGCAAAATAACAACAAAGACACTCATAAAGACCACAAATAAAATCAAAACCACCATCAAGTGATTCAAAGTACTTTGAATTGACTTAAAATGACCACAAAGAAACTCAAATGACCACAAATAGATGCAAAATGACTTCAAGGAGACTCGAGACGAACGCAAAGATACTCAAATCGACCACAAAGTGGCTCAAATGACTACAAAGTAACTCAAAACTACCATTAAGATACTCAAAACAACTACAAAGAGGCTCAGCAGTCTTAAAGTGACTCAAAACTACCACAAAGGGGCTCAAATGACTACAAAGTGATTCAAAACTACCACAAAAAATGCTTCAAATGACAACCACAAGAGGCTCAAAATTACACAATTAAAAAAGACGTTTTTTGATGCTGTACTTTGAATAGAGGAGCCTGTGTTCTTTAATCTGATCTGTGAGCATGAAAATCACTAAAACAAGAGATACATGGTTTTAAGATGACATGGACAATAGTCCTTTGTACCAATTGTACTTTGTGATACTGCTGCATTTACATAAGTAAAATAATTCCCCTGCTGCTTTCTTCTTCTTCTCCTCTTTCTCAGTTTGTGGTCATCCTAGAGAGTGTGTTAGCCAAGCTCTCCAGATATGATGAGGGAACACTCTTCTCTTCCTTCCTATCTTTCACAGTAAGTAGCACATAAACTGTACACACTTCCAACAGTATTCTTCCTAAAACACATTCCAGCAGATACTCACCTGCTTCATTGTTGAATATGCATATGACATTTTGAGTGACCATGAGTGTGTGTTGCTGTCATCATAATCACATGTGATTATGATGTGATTATGACTGTTCTCATTCCCAACTCGCCATTACTTTTTAACAAACTTGGTGTCACTTCGGCAAATTAACTACTTGGTTAGGTTTTGTAAAAGATTGTGGTTACGGTTAAATTTAGTACAATTTTAACTTAACTTGCGTGGCATATATAGTATGTCACATATGTGTGCATGCAAATTAAGTACTTTACATAACATACTAACTTAAAACAAGTCACCACTGCCTTTTGGTTTCACATGGGACACAAACAGTAATCTCTTGGGTGAAAGTCCTGTGTTTGTTTGACCATCCGTCCACCAATTAATTCATTCCTACAAAGACTTTGTTGCTCTTTATACGACATGACCTGAATTCCAGAAGTTGCGCGGTTCGTCTAATATTGCCGTGGATGGGTTAACGTTACTTGAAAGCCCGGTGCATTTCATAGAGACGATAAGGAGGCCTTGTGCGTCGGATCAGACGACGAGGACGGTGTGGGAATGAGAACGAGATGGTTGTAAACATTAGATTTGGCAGCGTTACCTTCAAGTTTAACTTTGACCTCCCATAGTTGCATATATACACTTTATTTTATTTTATTTTTTATTAATGTGTACATACATTGATGACAATCTTTATTTTCAAAGCATTTCTTGGGATACCATCCTTTTTAATATGGCCCTCAGCAAAAGTTCTCCCGTTTGATCAATTCTGAATCTTGATAATTTAATCACCATTACAAAAATATTTTAAAATGACATTCAATGATAAATTGTTTTTTTTTCAATTTAATGAAAATGTTGATACAGTTTGACCTTCTTTGAATTCATCCTGAGCACCAAATAGCTTAACACCTCAGCTGGTGTCCCAAGGAACTACAAAAGCCCGGTTATTGAATTTGCGAGTGCACTTTTGCAGTTGAAATCACCACATGAGTCACTGCTGCCACTTCAGCAGGTACTAAACCACAGGCTGTACAGTCTCATCACGGCAGCTTTTGTCCTGAACAATGATGCCGCAGCTCGAGACTTGACTGTTTTTTCACCCACCTCTCTCTCTTTATGTCAAGGTTAAAGCTGCCTCCAAGTATGTGGATGTACCTGTAAGTGAGACTCATTTATTTCTCTGTCTACCTCTTTATGTGTATATGCGCAGCTTAAAAGTCTTAGTCATCTCATTTATCAACTCTGTCTCCTATAAAATAAATGTATTTATGAATTTTCAAATTAAAATCCGTGCAGTTTAGTCAGATTCTTCACAAAAACAATCCCCATCTATATACCAGCAGTAAAAAGCATAACAAACGAGAAAAGAAATGCAGGTTTTTAGATATTGTTAAAAATATTTTTGCAACACATTTGTTAGACCTCAAAGGTGAACATCATTAAACATTACCAAAAAACCACAATAATGTTGGCTAAATGTATTTGCTCCTTTTTTAATTATGTGTATTTGTATGTGAAGATAACTTTGAGGAGTTGCAATAATCAATAATGGTCCTGTGAATTAAATTGCTTAATTTTATATTATTATGCAAGCTAAATGTAATTCAATAACCTCCTTCGCATTGATGTAAAAAATAAATTGACAGCCTTAAGCAACATTTACAACTTGCCATTGGTCTATTGTTCATTTCACTTTAATCTTCAAATGCAAAGTAGAAGTGTCTCTAAGGATCAGAATGAAGCATCTTGGTCCTTATTGCTGCGCGTGTGTTTGTTTCTCGTAGATGTACAAATATTTGACCATGCTTTCACATGTTGAATCATAACCCAGATGGTATTGCTTGTCATATTTCCACATCAAATGTCCCCCTGTTTCCTCCCCTAAATGTCCATTCATTTGCATGTGGCCAGACACTGACAGGCAGCCGTGCCTCGTGCCTCGCTCTCGTGCAGTACACATCGTGAGTCCATGTTGTACAACACATGCCCATTCTGCTGTCAGGGTGGTGGCGGCGGTGTTTGTGTGTGTGTATGTATATGCGTGGGTGTACGCATCAGATCTGTATTAGCTGCCAACACTTAGGCCGTAGCAACACGCCGAATTTCAAATTAATGCCTTGTCAGTGAATGTGACGGGGCACTGTGTTCACTGGCAGGGGTCGCCGTTTCCAGCCCAGCACGCTAATTGCGTCCTTAATGTACAAAATGAAAGTTTTGCTGGTAAAAAAGACACTCATTTACACATTGTTAGTGTCACAGCAGATGTGTTAACTAAGTTTAGTAGCAGTTAGCGTGAGTTCTTTGTGACTTATCCAATCGGTGTGAGTTGGAGAAAAAAAGAGACGACCTGAGAACAAGCGGTTAACCGAGGGCGCCATCTTTTCTTGAAAATGATTCGACATGTTGATGTAAGAAGGGGAAATAACGCATTGTCCTCAGTGAATATTTTAGATGTCAGAATGGCAGGCCTCCTAACAATCTGTTCTCCCCATTCTCCAGTGCCCCTGTTCACTTTGCACATGCCCAGACTGTGAGCGTTGGTCTCCAGCCAAGCTCAACTCTCTGACAGGAGCTGACTGAAGCTCACGGCTGCCTAGTCAACGTTCCTTTTCTCCAAATAGATACTGAACATTTCAGAAATCGACTTCATTTTGGATGCAAGTCAAATTGGAGTCAATTTAAATTATGTGAAATACGTCTGTCACCTAAAGTAGTGGTTTTCAACCCGAGGGTCGGGGCCCCAAGGGGATCACAAGATCATTTCTGGGGGTCGCCAGATGGTCGTGGCGAAAAAAATAGAATAACCTATACAAAATCAAACAACATATTTTAGACTGGGTAATGTTTTTATTTACATTACATTGTCTGTACCAGTAATATGATTGGCCTCAGAATAGATTTCATTGAGTGTGTCCAACACACTGGTTTTTATGGCTGCACTATTCCATCCAATGCAAATTCTACATACTTACACTTATTCAGCTTTGGTGTGTGGGATCTCCACTATCACAATAACGTTATGGGTACTTACGTAATGTTTTAGGGTTACCTTTATCCACTGATACAATAGTGATTTAACTGATTTGCCATAGATTTTTGTAGTTATTTCCTTCAAAGGGAATATTAATATATTTGTACGAGTTTAACACGGTCATTCCCAAACACTGGGTTGGGAATCACAGGTGGGTCACAGGAGGTTTTTTTGGGGGGGTCGCCAAATTAAAATAGCAGAATTTCTTCCAACTTTGATCCTCCTGGGGGAGCCTTAATCGATTAGCTCAGATAATTATAATCTACTGATAACGTTGAATCTAGTATGAAAGGCTAACGTTCATTGTGAACAAGTCTGTTTACTCTAACTAAATGCATTTATTTGGTCTCATTCATAAAATGTTTAACGTGTGCTTACGTTTTCAATAACACATGCGTAAATCAAAGTTGTAATCTACTAAGTGGCTGGTTTACCTTCCTAGATAGTATAAGGTGATATGGAAATGGCAGTAAAGATGGTTAGGATCATTCAGTTATGCAGACATTCCTGACCTGATGCTTTGTCATTTTTTAAAAGTGGGTCCCCAGAAATGAGGTTTTGGAAACTCTATGATTTCACTTGAACGTGGTGGAATAACATGTTGACACCAGTTGGCTGAGCAAAGACATTTTTCTCTCTTTCCCTCGTCATTTGCAGAAGCCAGGGATGGACGTGGCCGACGGTTACGTGACGTTTGTCCGTCACTCCCAGGACATGCTGCGGGAGAAGGTCAACGAGGAGGTGTACATCGAGAGATTATTTGATGTAAGTAAGCCACGGCCCTCCATCAAAGGGAGGCTTAGCAACAACACGCTTTCATTGACGCCACCTGTGATCATCTGCAGGAGGAGATTAAAACAAATCCTCTCCTCTCCAGAGTTTGTACTTTTCTCATTTGAAAGGAAGATATCATGATAATCTGAGTCATGGGAAAATCGTTGATAATATTGGTAAAGTTGCATCACATTAAATAGTGACAGAAGTCATGGCAATATTACATAATTCAATATGAATGTTCTTTGGCTGGATCATATTAACCAAATGGCAATATTTAAGATGTTATAATATATTCTGGGATATGTGGTATCTCTGCTACAATATACAAATGAATTGTGTTTGTAATGCTGGACCAACAGGTGAGTCTGGAAATGTTCAAAATGTCAATGCTGCTGTAACAACTCATAGCTAGGTAACTGTGCTGCTTCTTGTCTGTCTTTCTGCCGACATCTCGTCCAGACTCGGGTCTTTTGGGGTCTTTGTGAGTCATTTTGTGAAGCTGACTGTATTTACGCATCCGTGTCCTGACAAACTGTAATCAACTCCAGCTGTAATCAACTTGCAAAACAGTCCCATGGCACTGTTTTCCTCCATTACGTGAGACGAGGTCAAGTAACACCAAAACAATTAGTAAATCTCTAAGCCTGGCCGCTGAGCCTCCTCTTGGGTCAAACTGGAGGATTTCTCCTGGAAATGTGCTAAAACAATCCCTGCAGCGGGACGACTTGCATTTCCACTTCTCTTTTCAAAGTCGGCCATTTCTCCACCGCCGTCCTCCGTGCTCCTCGCCGTTCACCCCTTTGTCTCATGGTGTTTGTGTGCAGTTTGTGTTGATCTCGAGGAGGGATTATCCTAAGCGTCGCTCTCTCTCTTTCTGAGTCAGCAAACAACCGATAATCAATTGAAAAAGGGCACAAAAGATCACTTTGTAAAATGGCTTAGCAGCAACCAGACTTACAAAGATGTTGTCTCCCCAGCTACATTTAAAAGTATTTCTCTATTTATTTATATTTAAGAGATTGTTCAATCTTTTTTCTCATAAGTGTGACACATCATAGATAGACACATCGTACAGACTGAAGAAGTAAGTAAGGGTCAGCAGCCGAAATCTGTCGATCCAGGGAGTAAATGTGATAAAGTTGCTGCTTTTGTGGAAAAAAAGTAGCAGGAAGCTCATTAAGATGCAGCAGATGTGAAAACAACTGGTTCTGCAGTTGTGAGGTGTGTTCCTGCAAAGCTTCTCATTGACTTATTCACTCTGTGTTCCATTCAGCAGGCAGCTGGTCAGATCAAACTGAGTCACAGCACAAAAAACACACAGCTAAACTTTTCAGATAAGGTGCCATATTGCTGACATTGTTTGGGTCATCATCCATACTTAAAATGGCCAAGAGAGAGGATGGACAGTATCAGAGTCTGGCTGGCTGACCCTGTCAGATAAATACTCTGCTGGGGGACTCTACACTACGCAGGAAGAACACTGTCTGCACAGTAATTCCAGATTACTGCGCAGACAATAATCTGGAATCGCACAAACATGTTTTCTTCGACTCTCAGCCAAAGTCAAGTCCTTTCTGTACTTTCTGATCTTGAAACAAACATGTATGCCTTTATCTCGTCTTGTTGGACTTTGGGAATTGTCTTTATCCTTGGCTCAGACAGAAGACAGTCTCCTCCTTTCAGCTAACCCAAAACAATACATTTGTTTCTTAATGTACTCCCTTTCCAATTAGTACATACAAGCATTAATTAAAACATAATTGGCATTATATCTTATTTATGACTATCTCAGGCTTAAAAGGTTACAATAAATAAAAGGCATCAGCAGTCAGACAGGTTGTAAACAAAGCCCCATTTTAGAACTTTTCTTAGAAGAGAAAACCAAAATGATAACCCAAATTATTTTGTTTATAAAGGTCCATCACACTTTACAGACCCTCTTTCTGCTTCAACTTTGACCCACTCTACTGACCGTAGTCTTCAAAATGAGGGATTATGATCAACTCCCTTTCAGCTTAAACTGTTGACTTGTTTTCATCATGTTGTTGGATTTTGATGTAGTGATGTGACCATGTTTGTAGATCTTGAATTAAGTTTGTGAGTAAATGTGACCAGAATCTATCAAAAGGATGACCATGAGACCCCAAGTGGAATAAACTTGATTGATCCTTCAAATCAGTAATTTTTAAAGTGGGGGCCGCTAGGGGGTAAATAAAGGGAAAATAAAATAATAAATATACTTAAATGCATTATTATTATTATTGATAATAATGAAGCAATGGTGCTGATAATAATAATAATAATTAATAATAATATTACTAATACTAAATAATAATAATAATAATCTATTATAATATCCAACAAATATTTGCACAGAGGCACAGAGGCACAGAGACGTGGTCCAGGTGGTGTAATCCTATGCAGCGGATGTAACTGTCACCTCTCCATCCTGGTGGAGTCTCTGCAGACTGAACAGTGGAGGCGTGTATACAGGTGCCTCTATCTGTGCGTGCCATTGTGCTGAATGGAGGCCTTGAGGTGTAATCCGTCTCCTGTCCTCTTCCTCTCTGGTGGTCCTGACAGAGGGTGACAGAGAGGTGTCCGGTGCTGGATGTTTGCCGATCGTTGCTGCATCTTGACCCGTTGCTTTGCCATGTATCCGCTCCTCCTCCACGAGAGCATTTCTGCTGGGATTTGTCTCACCCCGGCTTCTCTTTGTTGTCATTCCGTGTTAGCTCACCCTGCAGCGCCACCGAGGACGACGAAGGTGTCTCTGGCTGCTCTCTGCAGCACTGTTGTGCTTTTCTTGTCACTCCACCCTTTTTTATCTACTTCTCTCTCTTTCTAGTGGGTTTTTTTCTTCTGGTGGCGACTTGGCGACTAGATGGAACATTAGTGCTTGACTCGAGACTTTAAGGCAGAATAGTTGTTTCTCTCTCTGGAATCATTTTTAGTGGCATGCCGTTGTCCTTCCTATCTCATTCCATTATTGTAAAACTTCTATACAAATCTATGAAAATTGTTTTGTGTGGAAGGAAAGAGTTTAGTAAGAAAAGCACGTCCAGAAAAGGCTGTTTGTTTGCTTCGCTGTACTGTAGGAAGCTTGATGCAGCCGAAGCAGCAGTGTTGAGCAACTGAAGTCTAACTTCCTGTTTGCAAATGGTGTTGTTGAAATATGTGCAACAGAAATTTCAGAAATATTCTTTGAAATTAATTAAGATGTATGAAGCAGGTACTTTACACTGTTGTGATGTTGAAGACAAAACACTTGAATTAGCATTTCACCTTTTTGTTGATGCACAAATTTGGAAATAAAAATCTCACGTCTCATTCTCCGTGAGTAGGAACAGGACATCCTCAGTCAGTGGAACCCTTTACAAAGCCATGCTGTGTAATGAGCTTTGTATGTATGATCAAAGGGGGAATTTTTGACATTACGCACGTTTGATGACGTTACGTTTTCCCTCTATTTCATACTTTTTTAGTCACTCACTTTGGCACTATCCATGTTTCCATTCATGTATTCTTACATGCATTTTGTGTCGCAATAGAAAAGCTTTAAAAAAGCAAAATTCAATAATACTTCATTTAATTGCAAAAAAAAAAAAAAAAAAAGTATGATGAAGGGGCTTTTGCTTTTGTCATAAAAAATAGTGGCTGCGCAGTTCACAACCTCCACTTCTTCTGCTGTGTATCGTGGTGGATTACAGACACGGTTGCTTATAGCGCCAACTTCTGATCAAACTGCACTGTTGCTCCAAACTCAGTTAATGGAAATGTCTCTTAGTTTTTGTTTTGTTTTGCCTTATTTCAAGTTTCCTGAAAATTCGCTTGACAACTGAATGTAAACACTGCTACTGTAGAAGTAGACACTTAAGAAAACACTGTAGCAGTATAGTTAAAAGCAAACGTTCACACAGGCCACCTGTGTGTGTGTGTGTGTGTGTGTGTGTGTGTGTGTGTGTGTGTGTGTGTGTTGGGTTTGGGGGTTGTCGTCCTCTTAAAATAAGGTCAGGATGGACGCCCCTTAAGCTTTGCTTTGTTGGCCCCCCTCCCTCCTTGGTGGACTGCTGGATTCATTTATTCAGTCAGTCTACTGGTGAGGATTACAACAATAAGGCGGCTCATTATATTAAATATTATGTCTTATTGATTTTGCTAATGTCCTTTCCAAAAACAAAACTTCACCATAAGTTTGTCCTTTACATGCATAGAAGTTTGCAGTTTTTAAATAAGGTTTACACTGTCTCCCTGATTTCTATTCATTCCAAATTCATCCAAAAAACAAAAACAAGAAACAAAGAGGAGCAAAATTAGAGAGCCAGATAGAAAACAAAGTGATGGGGAGACAATTTCCACGAGACTAGAGGGACATTATATGATGTGTTGATGACCCGCAGGACACGTTTCTTCTATGCTGGTGACAAGATTAAAGTCTTTACATCTTTCTATGGGCCATAATGTAGAATGAAAGAACTCCATCAAGTACAGTTGACTGTAAAGAGATTACATTTCAAATCACATCAACTAATCAAGTCCTTTTAAGCGTTTCATTCCCTGTCAAATGTGAAGATAAACAGCAATGTGTGTTCTTGTATTCTATTGTATTCTTTTCTGAATAGAAGTGAATACAATAGAATCGGACCGTGTCTTTATCGGTAGGAGATGGAGCACAGGCTTAGTGGAGAAGCTCTGCACGTGCCTCAAAGTAATTTAGGTCTTAAACATGTTTGGCTGTGGTTTCTTCCAGAGACAATGCGCCTGAGGTTATATGTCATTTTAATTGGGGCTAAGACATGCATTTATCTCAAGACGCCTTCTAATATCTGAGGCAGTAAGCAGATTATTTCAAAACGGCCTCATAACTTGTAAATATGTGTCAAGACTCACAATCTGATGTGTAGAGTGACAGCAGACCGGCCCATATGTGGTCCAATGTTGATAATATTAAACAAACAACAGCGTCTCAAGATATAAATCATAATTTGAGCCACATTAACGAGTGTTAATCCCCATGTTTTGGCACAGATTGGCGGGTCAGGGGGCTTGTCGGGGTCGGACTTTTTAACTGATATTTGACCCACTTCTCTGACCAATCATGTGGGTGAGGGGTGAGTGGGGGGGGGGGTCACACTTGTTGTTTTTGCTTCTTAAGCATAGAGTGTTACTTTTTTGGTGTTTTAAATCAGATTTACTTAATGCTATTTTACGAACCACAATCCTAACCAGCAATCCAATCATGGAATTATTTATATATTATATTTTCTGCTGTTGTGAAAATTGCTCTGCACTGAGGCATCATGAGCATGGCTGCTCTCCCTCAGGTTTCTTCCCTTTTTCTCCCCGTTAAAGGTTTTTTTGGGGGGAGTTTTTCCTGAACCGATGTGAGATCCCGGGACAGAGGATGTCGTATGTGTACAGATTGTAAAGCCATTTCAAGCAAATTTATAATTTTGGGCTATAAATTGAATTGAAATTGAATCATGATTAAACCTTAATGGAAATCCCCTGCAGCAAGGTAGCTGCTGTGAAGTTGCTTTGATTTTCTTACCTGTCGCTGCCTCAGGTTAAGCACATACATTTGAAAAAAAATTATGCACAATAAAACTTACATTTTGAACTTTGAGGAGCTTTGAGAATGTCGGTTTGCTGGGAGAAAAACCGACACAGAGTATAAAAGAACCAAACGTTTCCTCGTCAGCTCCAATGTATCCTCATACAACGGTTCTTAGAATATTTTACGCAAAGTATTTTCAAATTTTTCGTGTGTTTTCTTACAAAACCCAGTAACGCGTATCAATTTCCAACATCTCAGTTATGTTTAGGCAACAAATTTACTTAGTTAGGTTAGGGAATAGATCGTCTTTTGTGTCAAGATAACGAAGGAAGTGCCAATACTGATTAATCAACATTGACATCTGGTTTCACATGGGGAACGAAGAGCCGTCTCCAGTCTAAAAGATCACTGTTTGTTGAACCCAGCCACCTCCCCTCTTGCACAAAAGCACAAACCCCTCGTTTGTGCTTTTGTGCAAGAGGGGATCTTCATACTTCCTCATTCATGATAACGTGGATAACATATAGAATCATCTTGTGGCATATCTACAAATTACGGTGCATTATTTTTCATAGGATAGCTTCGAATGCCAAATGGTCCATGCAACTGTCCTCGTAGAACGTTTAACCAAGGCTTATGACGGCATTCTCCCCCACTAAAAACTGACTTGCTTTGTAAAAGGTAACAGCACCTGTGGACTGGCAGACCAGGGTGGTGGGTCTCCTTTTTAAAACAGGAGACCAGAGCATGTGCTCTTACTATCATATTGCTGAGTGACAGGGATGTCGTATGTGTACAGATTGTAAAGCCCTCCGAGGCAAATTTGTGATTTTTGGCTTTACAAAATAAACTGAATTGAATTGATGTTGGGATGCCGATCGTCAAAGCTCGGATTCAGGAGGAGCAATTTAGAAGATTCCATTCAGGTTGTAGAGCAGAGAAGCAGCTCTTTAAACTTGTTGCAGTAGTGGAGCAGAAGTTTGCCCATCTTGTTGCAGACGCTGCAGGAGTAGGAGTCACCAAAGCGGTCACTACGAGCCATTCGGTCCTCGTATACAGTAGCTCTGTGAGAGTTATTGAAAGCTTTGTCTGCGTTCTTGACAGCAAATAAAACTCGTTCTCAGTTGGCACTGAGCTCCACCACGCAGAGTTGTGCCTTGGGGTTTTGTTCACGAGTGAGGGTAAGATGGAAAACAAGATTGACAGGCGGGTTGGCGTGGCATCAGCAATGTGGGTGCTGCACAGTCCTGCGTGTCGCGGTGAAGAAGGAGCCGAGCCTGAAGGCGAAACTCTGGATTTACTGTAGTGCCCGAAATACCCCAAATGAATGTTATAATTTAATGTCTTAAGGGTGAGCGACAGGGTGGGGAGCATGGGCATCCAAAGAGCTTACAGTGAACCCCTGCTGCTTTACTTTAAAGGTGCAAAGAGATTGGGAGCATTTACATTGCCTCTTAACGGCTCTCAACATGGCGTTGCCTGAGAGCGACTTCACTGTCTGCTCAGGTAGACTCCACTACTTCTTTACATAGTCAGTAGTTGTTTGTTGCTATGTTGATTCTCTGAATGTTGAATGTTGCTCTTTTTAAAAAGAAGCTAGCTTGAGGTGGTTTAGGCATCATATGGGGTCACCTCCTGAACACCTCCTCTTGGAGGTATACTGATCACAACCCAGGCTCAGCCACTGGCAGGAAATGGATGTATGAATAGGTAGGGAGGGGCGATATCAAACTTTTGGGAATTCGATACAATCCCAGTATTTGTTGGTACAATTTTAACAATACCGATACTGATAATTTCTTAAATGGGTGATAAATGTAATTCATCTGCATAAATTCCCAAAAGATAAGTATATTTAAATAAAAACCACATGACATAAATGGCTCATTAATAATACATGTATTACCAAAGTCAATAAGAGTACAAATAAATAGAAATGTTTGTGCCACTATGTGTAAAAGATTGTATTCATTCTGTAATTAACTTACTTGAGTGTGTCTTTTTGATGTTTGACGAGGTTGCTTATTTTGCTGTTTGGCACTTTATTGTCACAAATTCTGCATTCTGCTGTATTTTATTTACAGGTGTAAAGTAGCACCAGAAAGTTTCCTCTCTGCCATTTTCTGACTTGTTCAACTTGTTGTTGACAGACATATATATAAATGACAACACCTTTTATGTGTTTTATTAAAATACAAAATAAGTCTGGGGTTTCGTGGTTCACAAGGGGAATTTTGTGATCCGATGCACCAGATTGTAACCAAGCTGTGTCCAAAGGTGTGTGCACACTTGACACTTCAACGTAACCTGCCTGATCGGATAGTGATGTATGTCATGATCAAAGAGCAGCTGTAAAACGGTGGATAAACACATTTCATTAATTATAAATTCTTCACAATAAAAGTCCCCAGTGATTTTTACTGCTTCCTCTTCCTACCTGCAATTTTAGCATGCTTGTTTTATTGAGGACTTGCCATAAACAAAGCTTTGCACATTTTTCCTGTAAATTCTTCACAATGAAAGCCAACTGTTATTTCATTATTTTGAAACAGCAAAGTCAGAAAATAGTGTTTTCATCAGCAGTAACATAACAGGACTCAGACAGCAGGACATCATTTTCTTCCTCTCCTCTCTTTGCTCTCCTCTGTAGAGTGTGTGTGGGGGAGATGATGGAGACCTACTTTTGTTAAATTGTTTACATTGTGTCCACATGCTGTCCACACCTCTCTGAGATTTGAAGCCATCTTGTTTTTTTGCAACCAATGAGTGACCATATTTGGATTGTAAAGCAGTGGCGTCGATGTGCCGTGTACAGACCGTTTAAGGCACGTCCGCATTGGCTTCACTTTTCAGACCTTGATCCTAATAAAGGCAAGATCTGACCAGAGAAGGTACAGACTAGACAGTTAATGCGTCTCAGGATGATCAGAGGACAAAAGTCGGATTGGAAAGATAAGTCTAACCACGGCCTTAAACTTTCAAGGCCGAAACCCCACTTCTATCCTCAAGTTCTCAACTGCCTGGAATTGAACATTCATCTTTTTACTTATAACTCGTCTTGCCCCCAGATATCTGTGTTCGGTACAACTTGAGGCACTTCTGTATTACTTGTGTTTTCTTACTTGCAGTGCATTCATTTATGATGCATATCATTTATGTTGTTAAATCCGTTGTTAAAGATGGTTTCACTACTTGCTTGTGTTTTGTCTCATGCACCTGTTTCGATACGTTTCAGAGCATTGCCATTTCTTGGCCTTGGCATTGAAAACGACCTGCAGTTTGACATTTTGATGATGTGTGTGTGTGCGTTTGGGGAATGGCAAGAAATTAATATAGTCCCCCTGCACCCTCACCCCCTCCCCTGCGTGGTTTAGTTCTTGAAAGAGTGGCTGAAGAGGCCCGGATTAAGACAGATGTGCTTAAATGATACTGAAGGGGGGACTTAGCACGGCACAGCCGGGGGATCATTGATTAAAAAAAGCCATGTCTTTAGCCTGAGCCAAATCCAGCACTGCACTGATACACCACAGCTTCCTGCCTATGACACTCCCCCTGTAGCAGGCAACCACCATGCCAGCCAGGTTGGGGGGGGGGGGGGGGGGGGGGGGGTAGTGCAGGAGGGAGGCAGACAGTGATGGTGCTGTAGAGCCACTGAGTCTTTGAGCCACTTCCCTGTCTCCCCTCTCTCTCCCCCCCCCGGGCTGGAGTTGCAGATACTGGGATTACACAAGTCAATTATACACTTAATCTGCCTTTGCCCGAAGGGGATTAGGAGTGTGGCTCATTGATTGATTTGAAGTATTTCCGTTGACCTTGGGTAGTTATCAGATTCACAAGCGTGGTGAAATTGCACTTCTGTGTGACGAAAGTTAAAGCGCTTTTTAATCGCTGTTGCTCCTCCCGTCTCGCTCCGCTTACCAACTGCTGGACGGCTGTGACAGCGAAGCGGGGGCAGGGGTCAGGTTGAGCTGCAGATTGGGGGATTTGAGATATTGTTGTCGCCGCCGCCGTTGTACTTTGGTCACGGCGGGTGGGTTTGTGGACGGCCGGGTGCAGAGTGGGGTGGTGGTGGGCGATGACAGAGAAGGCCAGCAGACTACCGGGTTATGGAGCTGCCGTCATACCACTTGGCTGTCCGGAGACGTTTCACTTTGCCGGCTCCGGTCATGAACTGCCAGCCCCCACGGCCATGCCAAGTGAACAATTTAATCAACACTGAGCTCAGGCAACACGCAAACGTAACTCCAGCTGCCTGTCGGATGTCTTATTCTGCTCAAATGACTCCTTTATGAGATGATGGAATAAAGAGGTTTTATTAGGAACTATTATTCAAACATTTGAGAAATAGCTGAGAACTTGAAATCATACTGGAAGTAATACAATAAAACAAGAAGGTAATAAAGTCAATATATGATAATAGGAAGTTTGAAAATGTTATGATCGAATCATCCATTAAAAACATAGAGATCAAAACCAATGTTATTTTAGGTCTTTTTTTTTCCAAAATTGTACAACAGAATTTTGTAAAATTACATAAAGCATATAATCATATCATCTACATATTTCCACTGGACTACCAAGTCCAATTGTATATCCCATTCATATACAATGAATGATAATGAGATACATTATCCGGCAACATCTGATCATTTACTCATTTTCTACAAAACTATAACTCATTACATCCAACCAATCAACCAACATTACAGTTACAGTTTATCTCTATTCCTGATTAATTGGCTATTTCTGTGAGAAAATGACCAGATGTCCTTTACCCTTCATCTACAACAATATGACTGCAATACTGCATTGATGTTGTTGTTTCTCATGCTGGTCAGTTATCTTGTTTAGGTTGAAGCTAAAATATCTGTGAAAGGATTACACAACCAATAGGGAGGAAAATAATGGTTGAAATCTTTTTTTTTTTAAAGGCCAGCCGAGCAGTGTAGGTTAGTTTGACTGTGTGACTGTTCAAAACATGCTCTGAAAAGGTTTCACTTCCATTTAATGAAGTCTGTAAGCAGCTTAGAGTCCTTAATAATTACTGAGAGAGAGAGAGCATTTTGTTTCCCTGCTCCGTTTCTTTCGGGTTTTAAATCCTCTGCGCCAGGAGGAAACCGCAAAGGACACCAGGGCCACGATCATCCCGAGTGGAGGGAAATACAAGTTTAATGGAGACTTCTCCTTTGTCAAGTGCCGCTGGTTTATTGATCGGAGCCAACAGGGTGAATTGATCGAGGACACGCATGTCATCTCTCGGGTCTCTATCACCCTTTTTTTACAGCCCCCTTCCCTCCCTCCTTCGCTCTGCCTTGTTAAAAAGGGAGGTATGGTGGCATTTGTTTGATTAACTTGCCTGACAAAAGTGACAGCTGCTCACGGGCGTATGTGGATGAGTGGCCCAGCGCCGCTCCCTCTTTGTACATCTGTCAGAGCCGGAGCAGGGCGAGCGGGGTGAAAAGAGACAAATTGGACCCAAAAAGAAGGCCATTCACCTTCCCCGGACCCCCCTCTGCCACTCCACCTCTCTATCCCATTCAGGTGCTCGGCGGGACCCTCAAGTGCTTGCTGGCTTATTCCATTTTCACTCCCCCTATAGAGTTCTCTGAGCCCACAAGTGTTTTAGCCCTCTTTTTCCTTCCCTCAATCCACCCCTAAGCGGCTCTTTGTAAGTAGAATGGCTCACTTTTCTCAGGGCCCGAAGCCGGCGGCTTTTTTCTTTTTTTATTGTCCACCACTGAGCTTTTCTGTTGCTCATTGTATGTTTACTCAATGACTGGTCGCTGACCGTAATTCCAACTGTTTGGTTCCTCACAACATGGCCCCCCAATTCCTTCCATCCAGCGCCCCAAATATACACCCTTCTCCAAACCATCGTGTTTTTATGTAGTTGCTCCTTATTTAGTCTCTCTTGTCCACTGAACTGACACTTGCCGGTAGAAGGAGACGGCTGTTCTGTAAGAGACCCAGATTGTCGGCCTGAAAAGAAAACCCAGACCTGAGATAAACATTTACCTTTCTCCTGTGTCGCTGTGCCTGGGGTTGACTGCCATCCTGTTCCTCAGTACTCTCCTCTTAACCAGCTGCCTGGTAGAAATGCCCACTGAGCCCGTTTTGTTGCCGTGCCAGCTGTGCTCAGACAGCGGTCAATGGTCAGCCGGGGTTGGCCTTTTGTGTCGCCGGCACAATCAAAACAGTTTGAGACCTGTGAGCTTGTTGAGCCCAAACTTTACTTTAGTCCTAATTTCAGAGCCCTCCTGCTCCTTCCTCCTCCTCCAACATACCCACTTCCTTGAATGAAAAGAGGGGCACAGAAAGAGGGGGAGAGAAGGAGAAATGACAATATCTAGTACTAGATGCTCGGTCCCATTGAGCCTCGGTGAAAAGCCCCTTTCTTGTCTGCCCACACTGAGGCAGATACATTTGAAAACATGTTGATGTCTCTTCACACTTTTCACACACAATTTTCTAAAAGTCTGCCACCAACACACCAATGACCAAACAATAGGAACGTGGTTAAAGAGAGGGTGAGAAGTTTTAAACGATCACCCTAATACAAAAAACGTATAATTAGTTTGGATTGTCACATTCAATCCGAGCATATATCTGACCTCTGCATTCAACCCATCCTAAGCATCAGGAGCAGAAGTGCTGACACAGAAAATCAACATGCAAATTGAACCACCAATCTTGTGATTAATGGACGACCCGCTGAACCACCGCCACCCCAGGACATTTATGTAGGGGGGCAGCGTCAGACAGCTTTTGTAATTTCCCCAAACGGACAATCAGACACTAAAGCCAACTTTTCCAAGCGATTGTCCTCTGCCTTAAGATTTTTGTCTTCAGACACAGTCTGGTTACACGTGACCAAATCCATTAGAAGCTAATTTAGCCTTTACGCAACTTAAAAATAAGTTGCATAAGTTGCATGCTATAGTTCAGCTGAAACTCAATGAAGGAGATGAATTGAGTCGGAAGAATCGCCTGGGGTGCTGCACGGTGTTGTGGTACCACTAGCGCTGCCACCTCACAGCAAGAGGGGTTTGATCCCCGATCCCGGGCGGTCCTTCTGTGTGGCGTTTGTACGTTCTCCCCGTGGCAGCGTGGGTTTCTCAGGCTTCCTCCCACAGTCCAAAGACATGCAGCTTAGGTTAATCTCTATATGTGCCCTGCGATAAACTGGCGACCTGTCCAGGGTTTACCCTGGGTGTACCCTACTTTCGCCCAATGTCAGCTGGGATTGACTCCAGCGCCCTGCGACCCTGAATAGGATAAGCGGTTTGGATAATGGAATGGAATCGACTCGGTATATTTGCAGTTGTGGCAGACGCAGTTGTGCTTTTGAGCTGTCATCTGGGCAGAGACAGTGCCTGAAGGGTCTCAGTAAGGCGATATGCTGTTCTGTTCTCTGGGATCTTGTTCTATTTCTCTTGTCAGACAACTACACAAGTATGACAGCGATTTGACAAGCGATCATAAATGCTACCTGCTGCATTGACATGGTTGTCTATAGCCCCCTTTCAGGCACAGGATTCATTACACAAACACATTGGCCACTTAACTTATTCGTCTCACGTTTGAATAAGACCCAGAGTTACTTTGATCAGAGTCACTATTGGATTCTTATTAAATTGGACCAATGATGGGAGAGAGAGACTGGGTGAAATGCAACAAAGTCCCTGGATGGAAAAGGGGACGTTGTGGTGAAGCCAGCAATATTGAAGATTGCATGACTGAAAATAGCTTCATTTACTATTGTATCTCTTATAAGAGGACATGTGACGTAGTGTGTGAACTATACTGACTCATAAAACAAGCGATCACTGAACTAAAAGTGACAGAAAGTTGTCTCCTTATAGTTGCTTTCAATTGGAAGCACTTAATAAGGGGTGTTCATGCTGACAGCCGTATTAGCATACACACCAATATTTTTGGAAAGCTCTCTAGGATTGTATCCACATTATAGTGGACGTGGCCTCGGGGAGGACATCATCCAGTGTAAGACGCTGAGCTCCATTAGCCTCCAGTGAAAAGCTCTGAGGGTCTAGCTTAGTCCTGCTGTCGGGTGACAAGGTGAGCACGGAGCTGAAGGGATGGGGCCCTGGTGGTGTTGGTACTGAGACTGGGGTTTGGGGGGTGGGGGTGGGGGTGGGTTGCTCCCGACCCACTGTGTGAGTTACTATGGTAATTGAGTGTCGTCATCAATGGGCCCTCTCTGCTGAGCTGGTGAGCGAGACTAGAATAGGCCAGCGGTGGGCTCTGAAAAGCAGAGCAGGTAGGATTAGACGAGCCCTTTGTCCACAATGCAGTCAGATTTACCACCCCCCCTTCAACCCAACACCAACCTTGTATTTGTTTCCTTGTCTCTGTGTGCATATACGAGCTATGTGTGTACACGTGTGTTTGAAAGAAAAAGTAGTGTTGCTTTATGGCACTCAGTGGCCTTCCTTCTCCTTCACAAGGAAGCCTGCCACTTGGCATTAGTGTTGCCACGCCAGCAATCATCATTCCATGCCTCCTGCTAATTGCAGACACAGCTGGGTCTCAGCAGGACTCTCTTTCTCTTTCTCTCTCTCTCTCTCTCTCTCTCTCTCTCTCTTTCGCTCTCTCTCTTTTTTTCTCTCTCTCTCTCTCTCTCTCTCTCTCTCTTTATCTCTCTCACACACCAGGTTGTCAGCTAAATGGTCGTATGACCATGAAAAAGGGATCCCAATCGATAGCCATCGTTACAAGTAATTCAGCTGTGAATGAGATATTGAATTAATTTGGACTATGGGCTTTAATTTGATCTGATACTTGTTTTAATGTGTTCGGTCAAACACTTCATAAAGGCGTTCAAGGTCATACATGAAGAGGGTTTCTTGTCATATTGTTCCATAACTAAACAATAGAAACAATATTGTCTTTACTCGTCAATTTTAAGACCAGGGTCTAGATATATAAATCATGTGTATGATCATGCATATATACTGTACATAAACTGGTTTAGTAAAGAGAGAACATGGAGAATGTTCTCACCTTGTGCATATTCAGACCAGAACAAACCTGGTTTAGTACAGCGATCTGAGAGTGATACTTGACTTCCCTGATTGTGTGATTTGTTTTACAGTCTGCATAAATGTGTAACATGACAATCACAGGTGCATTCACAATTACGTGATGAGCGTTCTTCTCTTGGAGGCACAATTGAATTCCCCTCTTGATCCTCTCATTTGATCCTCTATTGTGAAGCTAAAGTTTGTTTGGCTTGTTGGAGCACGATAAACTAAATCACTGATGATCTTTCTGTAGCCCACAGTTTTAAAACTAGTAAACCCAGTTTTATCTAAATGATGTGTCAGCTTGTCAACATTTAGCAATAAGTAATGAAAATGTTCCACCAATCCGAGCTTGAAGATGAAATAACAGGATAAGACTTCAGTTGGGTGATTTTTCAGCCCTTTTCCCAGACTCATTAGTCCTTCTGCAATTTAATTCCTATCCGGAGTAACTTCCTTGTTCTTTAAAAAGGATATTTTTCCTGTTAAGAGCTCCTTGTCCTTTTACTTTTGTAAAAGTAGAATAATGCTTATCTGATGGAATAGAACATGCTACCACCAACATACCTGTATAGGCCGACATGGGAACTCAAGTCATCAGGAGAGCAAAACTATTTACAGGTAGATATGATTCTCTTGAGCTCCATTTTTAGCCTTTATAGTTTGCATTTTAAAAATTATTAGTAGTTCCTGTTTGAAATGTACCACTGAGGTCTGGACAACTATATCTGGGTTATTTTCATGTTGAATAAAACTTAAAAAGACTGTGGTTCTTCTGTAAGTCACACTAAATATCAATGTGTGTTTCATGACAGAAGATCTGATTACAGACCATTTATCATATTTGATTTCACAATGGTTACTATTCCACAGATTCCACGAGCACAGTGAATATTCCATTCCCCATCTCCCCTAGTAGCATTAATCCTGCCCAAATGAGGTGCCTTTGTATTGTATATGTTGTGGTAAAGGTTTGTTATCATTTGAAAAATCTATATTGCCTTTGCTTTGATGTTAAAATGAGGTAAGTAGTAAACAATACTAAGATTCTGTCCGAGTAGTCAGTACTTAAAACTTTGTCATACTATTTCTGATGTGATACTCAAACAGTATTGATGTTCAACACCCAGTCCACGTTAAAACATGTGAACATGTGTCCTCATCATTGAGGGCATAGCCTGAATCTTGGCTGATTCCTTTAACTCAAACAGATATTCTACAATACTGACATAAAGAAGATCCGGCGTTGTTTTTTTCCGCACTGAACCAAACAGCGGAGGCCCAATAATGCTGCCCCTGTGATGCTGACTTAAGGTAGCATCACAGGAGCAAAAAAAAAAAGTGTGATGTTTAGTTTAACGCAACAGCGTCGCCATCTAGTTTGACAAATGCGTCGGGCAGCGACCTCGGTGCCTTCCCAGTGTCTCCCAATCCGCTGCCATTTCCGGTTGCTGTAGGTTAGCTGCAAGGATTTTGAAAATCTCCCAGAGGTGCACAACTAACACGTCATTAAAACGCCACCGTTCTGCCGGCTGTCCCTTTTCACACAGACGTTGGCTCGGCTCTGTGACTACTTCCACCGCCAACTCACAACGGAACACCTCTGTTCCCTCGTTCTGCAACTGTTCCTTTCATACAGAACGGTGCACCATCCCGCCTTGAACAAGCTGTGTGAATTCAGGCTACAGTAAAAGTTAAGGATTAGTGTAGATCAAAGTCATTAGCATACTAAAGGGGTAGCCATTGCTACTTTACTTTGGAAGGTATTTTGGTGAACTACATCCTCAACCTGGGATTCCAATATGTGACTGACTTTACTCAACTTTACTCTGACTTTGTCACCATGTCACCTTGTTTTATCATTCTAGGGATGATTTTGTTTATTAAAATACAAAATGTGTACTTTTTTACCCCCAATATCTTACAGTATAAACACTTTTCAACAGATGACAAAGTAAAATACACAACAGAACTAGCAAAATTATAATTAAAATCAGTTGGTATGTAAACAAGACCGAACATTCAATGCCAACTTTGCAGTTTGTTCTCCTGGCATTATCCACTCAGTAGGATCGTTACTTACTCAGCCCTACAGTAACTATTGAAAGCATGCACACACACACACACACACACACACACACACACACACACACACACACACACACACACACACACACACACACACACACACACACACACACACACACACACACACACACACACACACATGCACTCAACACAACACAGGAGCAGCAGCAGAAAGAGGCAGAGTCCCAGGTTGCTTGTAATCCCCGTGTACCTCCTGTGGTGAAGCTCCTCCTCAGCTCCAACATTCCTGGCTCTCAGCAGCACAAAAGCTCCTGAGCGGCCCCACAAAAGAGGGCCTCTGACCTAACAAATCAGTTGGCTTTTTGGGGGATTTGTGTGTGTGTGTGTGTGTGTGTGTGTGTGTGTGTGTGTGTGTGTGTGTGTGTGTGTGTGTGTGTGTGTGTGTGTGTGTGCCTTATTAGCCCCTTTCAATGACAGTTTTGTCCTACCTTTAAGAGCATAGTTTTAATTGTGTGTGCATTTATTAATATCACATTTTTAATAAACCCTCTCAAAACTGTGCTATCACTCTCTAATATGCCCTGCTCCTGCTCTGTATTTTTGTCCTCTCTTTGCTTTCAAGCTGATTCTGCACACCCGGTAAACTTCTCCCCGCTCCTCTGATTTTTGTGCAACTGCTGAAGGCCGCTTGTTTTTGACCTCAGCGTATTCCTTATGAGGGGTTGCACTTCCTTTAAATGATTTGTCCACCCACCCTACACATATTAATTTAAATTTATTCTAATTCCATATGTGATTTATTTAAATAGAATATTCCTCCATTAACAACATGACAGCAGCACATTAGTGCACTAGAGGAAAACACATAAAGGTCCCATTGCACAGTCCCTCAGCAGAGGACTTTTTGACAAATGAGTAAATTATTTAGATGTTTGCCAAACATTTTGGTTTGTAGGACTAAAGTGAGCCCATTTTATCAGACAGGTCCTGTCAGCTATAGGTAGGTAATGTTTAGTTCATGTTTATGTTGAGGAGCGTCACAAATGTTGCAATGTTGTGGTATTACAAAGAGAATATTTACCTACCGCTTTGTGTGTACAGGTTACAACACATGCCGACATGGCAGAGCTCACGTGCTCTATATTTGTACACAACATAATAATGTTGACAGACCACTTATCTGCTTGTAAGTATAGTGTTGGTCCAAATACAAGATGAACATGTTAAGACAACCGCCACTACCACCCACCATACAAGGCCTGGTTTGGGAGAGATATCTAAGATTAGACCATCTTTACTTTTCAAATGTATTGTCATATACATTAAAAAGTACAGTTGTACCTTAAAATGCAATGAAATACATCTGCACTAGCTATCTAATGACTAAAAATCTAAATATAATAACAGGTGACAACAGTGATAAAGAGAAAGGCTCATAATGTGTCGACATCAGTTGACGTCATCTTTTCAGGGTTACATCATCTTTTCAGGGTTACAAATTGGCCCAAATCTGTTTGTTTATCCATTGTTAAAGTAACGTACGGTTGATTCAGTAGAAATGCTAACAGGGACTTTTGGTTCTGACCTTTATTCCTGTGGTTTCCTAGTATCTGGAACCAATGTCAAAAAGGGCCATTAGTACAGTATGCATAGGACTCAGCTATGTTCCACCCACATCTAGGTTACGTCATCATCTTAGTTTAAGAAAAGGTTCATGTATCCATTCTCGTGCACGTGTCTGCTCCTCATTCTCCCCAGTAGAGTGGAGTGAAAGTTGTCTGCTGCCTCCTGTGAAACTTAAAGCGTTGTTGTTTGCCTTTCTAATCTAAAAAAGGCCAGTTCCCACTCATTACACGACACAGCAAATATATGCACAAGGGTCATGAAAGAGGTGAGTAGGTGGATGGGGAGGGATAGAAGGAGAGGTGTGCCATTTTTTGCATCACATCCTGCTGGTGGCAGGCCCCCCCCATGCCAAGCGCCATGTGAAGACTTGGGTGTGAACACTGGCTTCGAGGCGAGGTTTGTGTGTGTGTGTGTGTGTGTGTGTGTGTGTGTGTGTGTGTGTGTGTGTGTGTGTGTGTGTGTGTGTGCGTGTGTGTGTGGCGGTATGGGGGGGGTTTCGGTGGGATGGGTGGGTTGGGTGGGTTGGTGTCAGATGGGGGCAGGAGGTCGCTCCGTCTCCCAACTCTCGCTTGAAGGGGGGATGGACCGGCAGATGCATATGTGTGTATGTGGGAGTGTGTGTGTTGTGTTGTGCGGGGCGTGCATGTCGCCTGTGTATAGGTAGGGGTTCATCAGCATGTCTTGAGGTGACAAAACACACACAAATGCACACACACAGATAACCCCGTTGAAGGAATGGAAGCATTTCCTTCAGATGGAACTCGTTAGAATGTCACAGATTTGATCCCTGTCGGGTTATGGCATTATGTATTCAGAGCCATATTACGCTTGTTTTGGCTGTCAACAAGCGCTAGCCCCCTGCTGATCCCCATGCAGCCCTAAAAAAGAGAGCTTGGGTGAATTTGACTGTTCTGATTATTTTCTTTTGTTAGTCCCTGCCAAGAGGAACAAAGCAAGAGGGGCCATCACTGTTCATTTGACAAGCTCAGCAAACATCAACATGTGGACGCTACGTCTTAATCCCGCCCTGAAGAACGTTGAAGGGAAACTGTGGCTTTTACATGTGGCTATTTTAAAGTAGACAGAGTTGATTCGAAGAGCTTTATAGTTGTGTGTCAGAGAAGGGGAAAAGGCGGCTCCAGAAATGGTGTCAAGAATACCATTTGGACGGCAAGAGGGATAAAGTCAGGGAAAAAGAAACAACCAGCCTCACTGATTGAAAGGGAAAGTTCAGGAAAGAAACGTCCAAGCTAGATCTTCAGATAAACAGTGCACAGTGTGGATGGCAGTAAATAACGGAGGAATCTTATAAAGATAAAACAATGTCAAGTGACGGATGGATTGTTAAGACAACAACTTGAGAGTCAATTCTTCCGGAAGAAAGGCCAAGACAAGAAAACAAAAATTGTGAAAATGGTTGAGGAAGAGAAATTGATATTTCCAGACAAAGGTTTGTGGACAGTAATTTGTAATATGAAGGCTGTGTCCGCAAATGTCTGAAACTTTCTAAAAGCGGAAAATCCAACCGGTACACACACACGTGACGTGCAGCGTTGAGCAGGTGTAGAGAAAGCAGGCAGTACCAATATAACTCTCAAGATGTATTTTGTCATTCTTCACTCAACTGCTTTCTTGTTGAATCTACAAATAAGGCCAACACTCTGAATGCCTTTGAGGAATGGCTCGTCCCACATTTGAATGTTTGGAACAGCTACAAACCCTTTAGTCTTCAGATATAGTCAAACCATATATCATTCAAACTTTGCACTGCTGAGTGGCTTTTTGTCCATGGCAACAGCAGCGAGGCTCATGGATATTGTAGTATTTTGCCATCCGACAGATCATGATTTCTCAGAAACTGAATCCAATAATTGAAACCGGTGGTGATGGCATAAAGCTATGGGCTTGTAACATTATCCAGGAGAGTCCCATGTTTCCATGTCAGGCAACATTGAGCATATTCATTAACGAAACATTTGAAAAGGGAATACAAAAAAGGGAAGAACCCTTGTGGAACCAGCGGCCCCTCCTTTCCTTTAGGGAAGCTATAGGGAGACTTTTGGGCATCCTTAAGATTCAGAGCAGGGCTGATGCATGACATAATCTACGACACAGGGCCAGTTTAAACAGCTGGGAAATGTAACAGCTGATTGAGCATGCAAATTCAAGTACATAGCCCATCTGCACTGTGATTACCTTCCTTAGAAGATGACTCTCCAAAACAACTTGAGAGTAATGCTCTCCACAAGTATCAACCTTGTATTTATGGATTTGATAATCACCCTTGATTACATCAGAGACTGTGGTCTTGTAACATAATTCAATTGATGTGATTAATTTCCGGGCTTTCTGCCACTATTTTATCATGAATTTCTGATTTTAATGTAATGACAACATCACGATTCATACCATGGCAGTTGAAAATGCTGTTTTCTGATTGGCCAGTGTTAAAGGTGACTCACTAATGGAACCAACCGTTAGATGGTTGGGTGTAAAAGGTTGGTGACCAATGTTTGCATTCTGTATTCTATCAACAGTCATGTTGGATTTCTTCGCCAATGGCCACACTTCCCGACCATAACCAAGTAGTTTTAAGACAATTTCACAAGCTACAGTCTGTTTGACTAGTCCGAAGAAGCAAAGTTATCTCTTGTATCTGGAGAGTTTCCCCTTCTATGCAGGGATCTATCAGTACTGAACCAAAGGGCAAAATTAGCAGACTCAGATGATAGGTCAGTAGTAAGTAGTGCTGTCAAGCGATTAAAATATTTAATCGCGATTAATCGCATTTATGTCATAGTTAACTCGCGATTAATCGCAATTAATCGCAATTTTTTTTTTTTGAGTTTTAATGCTCTTATCAACATGAAAAAGTGGATTGGCTTGCTTTATTTTATTGAAAAACAACTGCCAAACAGGGCACTACAAAATAAAATCACTGCACATTTCAGGTAAACAAGGGTTTACAAAATAAAATTATAGAGTGCACCAGGCATGAAAACGGGTCAGGGGTGAAAAAGGTGAGAAGGATATAACCCCTCTAGGGGGTCCGGGGGCATGCTCCCCCATAAGAAAAATTTAAATATTCCATATTTTAAAGCATCAATCTGATGCATTTTGAGATGCATTTTTTGCCAACCTGGGGAGAGCTGGAGAAACTTAACTTCAGCCATGAGTCAACAATTATTATGACCTCCTTACTAAGTATTATGCAAGGCATTTCATGCCAGCCTGTCACTGGGTCTAACATTTACAGTATATGAGGCACAATGTGGTAAGGGAGAGCATGGCTGCCTTTGTTAGCATCATTTATATCTTTGATGCAGAGAATGCATCTGGCGAATCCCTGCCTGTTGATTTTGGAGAATACATCTCCTAGATGAAAGGACACCTCTTGCCCTTTTATTGAGACCTTGCCTTCCAGTTTTAGCCATGACCAGTTCCAGCTGCATTTCAATCCAGCTGTTTAACAATGGCTGCATCCTTCTCCCCTAACACACTCATTCTGCAAAAATAATGTTTATATTGGTGTTAACTTCTAGTTTAGCCTTATTCAGACCTGCCAACCTTGATATATAACCTATATATTGATAAGTCATTAAATACTCGTCATGCATTATATTGCATTGCATATAATGTGTGCTGGTCAATTAGTCTAAAATTAATTTTAGACTAATTTTTACCAGCGTAATTTGACGTCAAAATGCGTATCCGCTACGCAAATTGCGTACAGGTTGGCAGGTCTGCTTATTGATAGAACGGTGGACCACTTTACCTTCTGCCTTGTCAGTCCCCTCACCTCAAAATCTACCTCCTCAAAAACGGTAGCGTTATGGTGTGAACACGGCATAAGCTAATAATTTTCCACCGGAGCTTTAGCTAGCTGGCTAACGTTGCGTTCTCTCCTGCTGTGTTCAATGTGTTCACTCGCGCTCCCTTCTGGCACGCGCACCTGTTCTCAGTTCACTGAATATCATTCATTTTGCCGTATCGCGCTCACCATTCATTCATTTCAAACTGTAACGTTAGCCTAGCTTCCAAGCCCAAACGGCGTGCCTATTGTTTTGACCTACATCCGGCGTGGTGCTCGCGGAAAAAAAATAATGTAAAAATTAAAATGCGTTAATTGACGGCGTTAAAATTGGTTTGCGTTAACGCCGTTATAAGGCGCTAATATGACAGCACTAGTAGTAAGTAAAAACACTTTACTGAAGCAGGGTTCAGTGCACAGGTGATCCGTCAGGATAAGGCAAAAGTACAAAATCACAAGGCTGAGGCAACTAACTCGCTAACCACCAGTAAAGAGGAACTGGCACAGACAAAGAGGAGCACAAGGGAGGGCAGGTGAAGCCAATCAAGGCGGGGCGGTTAGCACACAGGCAGGAAATATACAACGGCAGGAAGTGAACAAGTGACAACAGGAAAGTGCAAAAATAGTAGTTTTAAATATTGCTGTCATAGTTTTTTCACTTTGAATCTGCAGTAATTTTCTGTGAAGTCCCTCTCCTCTCCAGTTTATCTTTCACAACTTTACAAACGTTGCTATTTTTGTGGACTTTATTTAGCATATTCTATATTTTCTTGGCCCAGGTGTCAAGCAAACATCGGACTTCTGCTGTCAAGACCTTTTGTCAAGACCTTTTCCACTAATGTTAACAGGTTAACTGACATTTACCTGTGTCCATCTCAAGACATGCCCATGCAGGTAGCCTGTGCTTTGGTTCATTTGGAAACACCTCTCGCAACTGGTCTTGGACCGGTTGTTATGGTCAGCACCAGAATACGATTACTGTACTCACAAATGCCCGTATAAACCGCACCAGGGGTTGAACCGCATCAAAGTTAGATTAAGTTGTACTAAATGTTGGCTTGTGACGTGGTCTGAACTGAAGAAAATGGAAATTCTGGATTTTGTTCCAAAAGCAAGAAAACAATATGCAAAATCACATTCAAATTTGTAATAATTATTACAGTTCATAAGTGTATTTGTTTTTATTTATATACTTTTATTTGTATTTGTATGTTAGGGGCTTTACAATCCATAATCTATTCAAGGCTGCAATGAGGAAAGCTGTCATGAACACAGGGAATGCTACATGTCTTTGTGTCCTGTTCTCCGGGTGACAATTTAAACAAGTCATGAAGATCTTCTGATGGATCAACAGCCAAACTGTTATTGCATTCAAATTGGCATTAAAAAGATCTTAAAGTTGGTGAATATCGCAGGCATTATGTGTACACAAGATGTCCCTGACAGACCTCCAAAATGCTAGTCATGGCAGCAAGAAGACTTGTGACATAGCTGTCAAAGCCTCTTTTTTTAATATAAAACGAAGAGGAGTAAAGCTGAACAGGACACAAAATGGCTGCTGCAAAAATGGCTGCAGATGGGAGCTGTGTGGCATGGTGCAAAGTCTAAAGAAAATGAGAAGCGAGGGAGGAGTGGATGATGGGAAGAGGGAGAGCAGCCAGTCAGTGGATCAGTCACTCCAGGCCTGGCCTCTCGGCGGGGGGTTGTGCTCGGGGCGAGATCACAGGCCTGCTGCCACGCCGAAGCCTTCACAGGCACACAGCGACAGATAGGAAGCTGCTGGCACCAGGTCGCCTCGCTGATTCACCCGAGCACTGCCTCGGCACAGCCATCTTCTCTCCTTCAACCATGTTCCACTGACTGAGCTTGACCTACATGTAGACCTGCTCTGCTCCTCTTCTTGTGGCCTCAAGCAGGTCTGATGTCGGTGTCCCACTGAGCAGGTTTTTGGTCTCCCAAAATTGGACATAAAAAACATTTTTTTTTCCACTATGATGGTTCATTGTTAATGCACATAGGCAATTATAAGATAAGTAATGCTAAAGATGTTCCAGAAGTTCATCTCTAGCACAACTCTCACTGATGTTATTCTGGCTGTTATTACGTCTCCTGGAACACTTTCACACCTGTAGATAGGGATCTAGTTCTGGTCCCCTCCCTGCTCACACTGACTTTTCGCAATCAAATCAAGAGCAGTAAACATGACGTTATACAGACTGACAGGTAACTCATTGCTTGGACAGTTTGGGCGATTGCCATGCATCATCAGGACCCACGTGGGGAGATCACAATTTGGTTGATGTTCTTTTGTGCCACAAAGAGCTCACGAAGAAATAATTGATTATATGCATTATTAGTATAATTACAGGACAAAAGGGAGGCGTCTTGTAGGGATTAAGGGCTTGATACTGTGTCAGTTTATTAAGTCCATTAAAAGTGTTTGACAGCAATCCCAAAGTACACAGAGTCAAGCACAGCAGCTTTAACAGCTTTAGACCTATTAATCAGGAAACAAGTATGCGCTGACGTGGATTCGTGTTGATTTGCATTAAAAGGTTATAAACATGGCCTAAGGCTATACCGATCAATTACAAGATCACTTCCTGAACACATTTTACAATCAGCAGAAGGATTCATGAGTACTTACGGTTTTTAATTCATGCTAAAATCATATTTCTGGTCTCATAAAATGCGGGGGTTGGTTTGTTTTACACCACAAAACTTTGGAATTGTATAGTTTCTTCTTAAATTTTGCTGTAAAGAAAATATTAAAAAACGTTATTAGATGGAGTGCAGTAACCAACACAGGCTGAGGCTGCTTATTATTCTGTGTTATTTCTTAAACATTTCTTTAAAACCCTGTAACTGATGAGTCGAATTGGCCTTTGACTTTGTAATTTGTCAAATTTGATAGACAATAGAGCTCATACTCAATCATTATGATAAAAAGTGATTTACTTTCCAGGACAAAATTGATCTTGTATAACTTACCCCCGAGCATCACATCCCTCTTAAACACACAGACATGCACACACTGCTACCCTCTTCCTCTTCTTTTCTCTCCCCATTCTTCTCCAGCCCCCCATCTATTCTGCTGTGACCCTGACTGTTGAAAGTCAGTCGGCTTCTATTAGTATCAGCCCCGCTCATCATTATCCATCAATTAGACTTGCAACAGTCAGGGCCCACAGAGAAACATCTGGACCCTTTCGGCTCTGTTTCTGCACGGCTCCGTGCTCTGAGCTCGCTGTGCCTTGCAGAGCTCACTGTTTCTAAATAAAGCAGTGGGACATTATCAAGATTGAGGCTTGTAACACCTGTGTACGTGTATCAGGACCCGGGTTGGCCATGGTACCTCAGTACCTCATGAGTACTGACTGGCTGGTGTTCATCACAAATCACAACAATCAGCACTGAATGGTGGCCCTGAGAGCTAAACACAAGATAACACAATAAAATACAGAAAGACACTGCAAATATAGAAAACACAAGCAAAGACAGAAACAACCTGTGAATAGAGAATATACAAACAAATACAGAAACACACTGCAAAAAGAGAAAACACTATCAAATTGAGAAATACAGTGTAAATACAGAAAATAGAAGCTAATACAGAAACGCTCTGCAAATAGAAAAACACAACAAAATACAGAAACACACTAGAAAACACAAGCAAATACAGAAACAACCTGTGAATAGAGAATATACAACCAAATACAGAAACACACTGTAAACAGAATATACAACCAAATACAGAAAAACACTGCAAATAGATACTTGTTGTAGCCATGGTTTTTGGTTTATGAAGTTGTTGAAGCCGGCTACCCCTCAGTGAGTATGAGCTGAAATGTAGCTGAATTGTGCAGGTTCAGTACTGCAATGTAATAAGTGTCTGTTCACTTTTTGTACTGAAAACAGAAACACATCAGTTTCATGTATGTAAGGCATAGTAATTATACCATTTCCCTTCCATACTTATTAAAGAAAAGCACTTATTATACAGCAAGTACCATTCTTATCTCTTACTAAGGCCAGTCTTGTTGGGGACACTGTTGGACCCAACCCAATTTCCTATGTTGTTACCAGAATACATGTGTTGTGTACTCCAGCCCTTCTTTTCAGAACCCCTGAGAACCCCTGAGCTTTCTGTCATTAAAATAATCCAGAGACACATTAAGAGGGACTGCAATACTCAAAGGCAAGACAGCTTGGAACATACTGCTAAACTGACACCATTAACATTTGTATCATGGATTCGGACAAGTGCCCATGGCAGAACATGCTGTTGTGCACCAAGAGCATCGTAAGCCTTATTATTTATTGGGATCCCCATGAACTGAGGCCTTATTGCCTGATCTTCCCGGGGTAAACAATCCAGACTTAAATCAAACCCGAGCCTACGGGACCATCTGATACGTCCCCACATAGGAAGAGTAGAAACAGTTTCCAAACTTTCCAGGCAAGACTGTGTGGGCGTCGCTGAACTGCAGCAGAGAAGTGTCTGTGCGCCATCTTCAGATTAGAGACATCGATCTGCTGAGGATTTGTTTGTCAGCTTTGTCCCTCTGGCCTCTCCCTCAGTGATCCACAAGGAAGCTCTGTCATAATGATGCGCTGCATGCTTTTTCTCTCATGAGCAAAGCTGACGGAATACGGATTTATTGTGTTGAGTGGTCAAATGTTGAAATGTTGCTTTTTCATGTGTCGTCTTAGGTTACGGGCGCTTTGAGTGCATTTTTTTTCACAGAGTATCAGATGATGGTATGCACTGTGTTTTGTGTGTCTACAGCAATGGTACACCAGCACTATGAACCTCCTTGGAACATGGCTGACAGACCGAATGGACCTGCAGCTCCACCTTTATCAGCTGAAGATTCTTATCCGGGTTGTCAAGGTGAGAACAGCCTTTTACATTTCATGTGTCAGTTGCACTTGTTACATTTTTTGTTGGTCTTTCTGGTAGTGAAATATTGTTCTTTTAACTCCAATACATTTATTTGACAGCAATAGCTAATTGGTACTTTACCGATTTTGTCTGTAAAAATCATCATGTATTGATAAAGACCGACTACCCAACTGAAACCTAAGAAAACTGGGTGAATGGATCAGTGATACGTATCTCAAATTATTCAATCATTCATTTTTCAAACCCAGGACCTTAATGCAAAGAGTCCACAAAACGACCCACTGAGCCACACTGTGCTGCCCACTTTGTCCTCACTGACATCGACTCTCCACAAAGTAAAGATGACAACAAACAGGGATCTTTCATCCAGGAGACCACTGTTCTTTCCCCGTGTGAAACAAGAAGTTAATGTTGATTTATTTGTGTCACATGACTTGCGGTTATAACGACACTTCCTTCGTTTTTTTAAACCAATCGTTGATCTTTTCCTATAAACCTAACTAAGTAGTTATGTTTTCACAGGAAAAAACTTCTTTAGGCAACACATGTTTATTTTGGAAAAAAACATATGCATGAAACAAGTGGAAATCTACACATGTTGTTGGACTTTTGTCGAAAAACACACAAAAAATTATAGTAACTTTTAGATATTATACAAACTATTGTATGATTGATTCTCACAGTCCAGAGACCAGGCAGCTGAGATGACATTTTTTTAGACTTTTGAGACCAATAAACCTTAATCCCTTTGTATGTTTTTTTTTTTTTTGTGGTAGAAAAAGTACCGTGACTTCCGCCTGCAAGGGGTTCTGGACTCCACGTTGAACAGTAAGATGTATGACACAGTGAGAAACCGGCTGACATTGGAAGAAGCCACAGCCTCGGTGAGGGAAGGAGGGATGCAAGGCATTTCCATGAGGGACAGTGATGAAGATGACGATAACTAGATCAAAGGGCCTGAAAACTACAAGAATATCGAAGCGCTATACTGCCTGAGAACCCATGCAGCCTTTCCGAGAGGTCAAAACAGATTGGCCTAACATTCAACTTTATCCCTCCATTATCTGCTGTTTCACTTTTTCACGCCTGTTAAGTTCCACATTTCTGTCTGAATCGATACAAGAAACAAATACATTGTGTGTCTGTTGATACGCACGGCTGTCCTATCCATGCTATTCAAATAGAAAATGCCCATGTATACTTATTACAACACTAAAGCTAAAATGTGAAAAAATGTGTTTACACAATATCAAAAAGAGGAGTGCAAGCATGTGACCGTGAACACCATGCAAAATAAGTTAAATAAATGAAGATGTTAAAGACAGGAAGGGGATTGCGTCCATATGGCGTTTCTCTTTTCAAGACATGAAAAACATTGTGGGACTTCAGGAGATTTCCTGTTCCACACATGACATGACATTGAGCACTCTCTTTACTTATGAAGAGTTTATGAATCATTCAAATAATCCAGGAGATTCCAAGTGAAATCGTGAAATTGATACAGATGTCTGTTTATTTAAAGCCTGCCAACAAATGCATGATGAACATTGTTGAAGTCGTATTGTGATCCAAGTGGCACTAAAACCGATTGTTACAAACAACAGAGTTAAAACATTCAAAAGACATTACTAAAATGACCCCAGAATGTTCTCAAGCAATACGGTTGACTATTTTGTTCTCAACTCAACTGAGCGATTCTATACATTTTGTTATGTAAATGTGAAGTTACTGGTTGTAAAAGCTGCGATTATGGTCTCATATTACTTTTTGGTGGGGGGGGGGGGGGGGGGGGGGGGGGGGGGGGGATGGTTTGCATCATGTCTCAACCATAAAAGCTAAACAGAATGTTTAAAATGATGTGCTGTGATATGATGTAACAGTAACAGTTTGCGTATGTTCTCAGCCATGTTTCTCTGACAGTCACAACACTGTCGGACAGATGAAACCCAAGTAATTGTCAACAATTGAGTCATTTTAGTGAAATAGTGACAAAAGTGAGAACATCATTCAGTCAATGTTTACGGAAGCGTTATGTCATTTTGAGAAGCCCCATTCTTTGCTCTCCTGATGTCTTATGAGTAGATCATACGGATTGTCATCTCTCAGCTCTAACCTCTTTGAATCTAAGGCAATCTAAATAGGTCTATTGTGTGAAGCGTAGTTGCGAGTTTCACCCAGAAAGCTTTGGCAGTTTGTCAGTAATTCATCTTTATGAACAGATTATGGCAGATGAATGCAGAATCTGTCGGCAACAGGACAAGATGTGGGTATTGGAAGCATTCTGGTTAACGTTTGCGATCCAAATAGTAATGACCAATCACATTTGAGCAGACTTTGGTTGAATGCAGGTAAACAGTCTGTGTGGAGAGCAAAAGAGGCAGAATGCATTGTCTGCTGGTCGTAGTCATCTCTCGACTCCAACTCCAGGCTAGGGTCTTAAATTGATGTTAATAGCTCTGTAAGTAAATGTCCAGCGTATGAGGAAATCTTGGTGTAGATATCTGCTGGCCGCATTAAAACCCTAGAAATATAGCCCCTTGCCCACAGAGGCAGAACGATAGCCGATGGCCTTAAAGGTTGGTCAGTAGTTTTCTGTGGGCTAAACCATGTTAGTTCAGGGAGTGTCTTTGGTATAGCAAACACAAATAAGAATATCAGAGCTGGAAGAGCCACTTGTGTGATTACAATCTATTGTTTGGGAATGTTACTGTTTACCAGCAAGTTACAGCAACACAGGAAAAAAGTGTTGGATTGGATGATGAATGATCGGATAGGATGGATCCCAAGGTTGGTCTCTGGAAACACGTGACATACTAAGCTGTCTTTGTTACTGCTTTGATCTTCTGCTCTGATTTACATTACATGGATTCTTCAAAGGTTGATATGCAGTATCGAGGTAGTGCAGTAGCAGCTTAGACGGCATGATACAGAGTCGGTCTACCGGCCTCCACCACCTGACACCAGTAGACGAAGACTCACCTAGAGTTGCAAGGCCATCAGGTCGGTAAAATAAAACATCAAGGGAAGGCACACATTTATAAAAAAGTGAAAAATAGGTAAAGTATGTATAGGAAATGGTCTTTGTTTTGTGTAGTGAAATTGAAAGTGAGGATGTTAAATCAAAGAGATTACAATACCATCTGATGGCTTCAATAAGATCACTTATAATATACATATTACTCTACTACCAATTGTAATTGTAAATGCCACTAGTTCTTCCATTAGAGAGTGAGAACACTGTATGAATCTGTGATACTGTGTTACTAACAATGTGTGTCAAACTGCCTCCATATGAATCGAGCAGTACCAACACAGGCTGTGTCTTGTTGTTGAAGCAAACCCTAACTGTTTGTGGTCTCACTTTCTGCAAATGTTGGTACTTTGATTTCCACATCGATCTAAAACCCTGTCTTTATTTTCTTTAATAGATAAGTTAGCAAGGCAATACACATAGTTTGGTTTTATCACACTGATAGATTGTTTTCAACCTTTTTGTTCACCTTTTTTATTTTAAAGCAAATACTCTATTTTAGTCAAATATAAGTGTAATAATAGTTTATTTGCCATCTGTTCTTGTATGTGCCCTGCACTTCACTCCAGGATGTATGATGGGGCTAATCCACATTTTTATAATGGATGCTGGGAAGTAAAGTCTGCCTCTTTCCCTCTGTCAGCTGTTTTCTATACTGTACACCTAGCTGTGTGTCGCCCTGTGTGCAAGTACTGCATGTCTCCAGTATTCACTCCCCTCTGTGTTTCTGCTCCATGTGTGACGTTACCAGTGGGTTCATCATGCTTCTGCCTTCTAGGAGAACCCACCAAGGCCAAGAACATTTAAATAAAGGTGAATGACAAACGTGGAAAGACTGTGTCACCTCTTTAATTGTTGTTGCTGTTGAATTGACTGATTGAATGTGAAATCAGATCAAACCAACCTTTGGCTTTGTTATAGAAAGGTAATACATTTAGTTTCAACTATTGTCAGTTACTTTCACTATTTTGCACAAAGCGCTATAACCCCTGACAGTGGACAAGGAGGTAGTTTCAGCAGACTGCAAAAAAAAATACATATTTGATAATCCGTGGCCTCCTTCCGCCCCCACAGCAGTATCTCCTTAAGAAAGAGAGTCAGAGATTAATTCTGTGGATTAAAGCATCAGTCATCTTAAGAGTTGATATTATCGCTGAGAAGGAGATTGAAAGAATTGACAAAGATCAAATCAGCAATGACCGAAAAAAATCAAATCAAGAGCCCAAGATGGAAGCTAAGACTAAAGTCGGGAGGATTAATAGAAGCTATAATATAGTCCAAATTAAAAGGAGACAGGATATCTTTTAATTATGTTATAGAAGGGGGAAACAAATCCTTCTCAGTAGAATAGAGAGAAAAAACAGATTTGAGATGAAAGTGGAGGACATGTGGTCAACCCAACTGCTTGTGAAATTTGACTTTATCCCTGGATGATAATGCTTAGTGCTTTATAGGCTTTATTCATATGTAGCTGTTTGCTTAAAATGTTTTACTTTTATGCTACTGTATATGGTTCATATGCTAGATATGATAAATGGACCTGTACTTGTTTTTGCTTTTCTAGTCTTCCGACCACTGAAAGCACTTTAACACTACATGATATCATTAACCCATTCACACACTGATGGGAGGGGCTAAGGTTCCACCTGCCCACCAGGAGTAACAAGCATTCATACACACATTCATACACCGTAGGTACAGCTATGGGAGCAATTTGGGATAAAGTGTCTTGCACATGGACCTGGGCTAGCAGAGCCGGGGATTGAACCACCGATCCTCTGATTGAAGGATGACTAGCTCAACATATTAGGGACATTTCCTGTGTCATGATTACACGTGTAGGCTTTTTGCATGTCATTTTAACCTAAGTCGTTACCGTGAAAGTTAGGTCTAGGCAACACTTACGGTTAGGAAGAACATCGTGGTTGGACTTACAATAAGTACGTAAACTAACTAAAATGTAAACAATGTAAGCTAAATACAGGAAACGCATCACTAACGTACTTAAAAATAACTCTGCAGCACTTTGGGACACCAACCATAGTCTCCTGCTTGATAGTGTTTGTTTGACATCTTTCTCACCTTTTATACTGCGTCACTTGCTCTGAGTGTAGCATATTCACACCTATGCCTTTACAATGCAGTCAGTACAGACTACATTAGCTCAAATTAAAGTAAGAATAGCATTGTTGTGGCACACTGAATGACTTACAAATCGTTGTCATTCATACCCCAGTTGGTGAGACCGAGCTGGTCTTGGCACAGAGACTGGGAGCAGTGGGAAAGTGCTAGCCTAGTTTTCAGAAGTGAAAACATACACTTTACAACAACTCCAAAGCTGTTAGTTCTTGAAGAGTTTTCCGTGCTAAGCTAAACCTATTCTAGACATATCCCTGAACTGGATGTTACCCTAAAAGTTGCATTTAATTTTTTTTAATTATAATTAACCCATCCTAAAATGAGGAGGGAGTGGCCTGGTGTGAAGCAACTTGGGGTTCACTGTCCAACTCAAGGGACTCAATGCAGACAGAAGGAGCCAGGAATTGAACCACCAACCTTGTGATTGCAGGATGACCTGCTCTAACCCCTTATACATCTGACTCTCTTATCAATAAACTCAACTCAGAGACAGGTTACGAGAGAATTACCCAAAATGATTAATTAACATTAGAAAGGAGACTTGGCTGTGGAGAGGTTCAAAATCAATTATTGCATATGACTTAAATGTATTTTTCCTTTAACACATGCATCCACTGAAAATATATTCCAAATCAGACTTAAATTCCAAAGGTTGGTTCCTCCACATCTCTCTGGTTATTATCAGGCTGTGCCCTGTTAACCATATCATTCAGCACCATGTCTCTCATACCCAGTAATTCATCTTCAGAAATAAAGACTGCCAACATTTTTGGGAAATGAAAAGCAGAATAGAAAAAAAAGAAAGTGCTGTTAGAGTTAACGTGCCGGAGACTTCGCATGTTGTCTCTACAGAGGCCATTCCCTCATATCCTACACATATGAGAATAATCAACACAGCGCTCAAAGCACCCCACCTATTTTAACATCCAATCTGCGGTGTCGGTGGGCTGCCTCGGAGTATCATTCATTTAATTTCCACATGAATATCCAGACATGATTGGGCAGTTCTGTGCGAGAGGCGACACCAGGACGGATTAATGTGCCTGGAGATTTATGCCGGCACGATCTGAGCTGCTTTGGCTTTTAAGCCCCAATCAAGTGGGGAAATGGGAAACGATAACTGTATGAAAATAAAAAGAATCTCCAACTGACCATCACAGTGAGAACTGGCCCAGAGTCTTAGCGCTGACAGGCCGCCGCTGTACTATGGGGAGTCCTGCAGTGATACGGATGTGAGAACGAGCCGTTCCGACACATTGAGTCCATCAAGCCGTCTCCGACATGATACGTGTGGAAAATGACAACAGGCAAATGAAAAGATGAAGAGAGAAATCAGCCCATGTGTAGACATTCAAGCTGGCAAATGAATTGCTCTATGATTTGTTGTGAAGAGGCATTTCATTTACAAAGCTTTCCACAGTGTCCTTTAAGGTAAACAGCATCAGAACAGAGTAGGCCTACAGCCCGGGAGACGCGGTTATTTTTGCACGGCTGCTTTGCGTGCCAGAAGTGTCAAAATTGCCTGCCATTTGAAAGGGCAGGTAGATGTCAGATCCTTTTAATAAAAGCGGCCCCCAAAGCCTCTTATGTTTCCCTCCCCATATACCAAAACCTTCTTATCGTGGCCTTAAGAGGGGACAACAAGCGCGCTGATTAATTTTAGATCTTTTCCTTGAAAAGAGTAGCTTACAGTTTAAAGCAATCTCACGCAGTGTTCAGGCAAGACACAAGGGCAGATTGTGGTTTACCTCAGGGATGAATATTACACAGGACTGCTAGTCCTGTTCCATGGCCGTATACAGTATAAGCCCATATGGGGATCAACAATATCACAGTCTTAAAGTGGGACTGCTGAGGCCACTGTTATTATTAGATGAATGTCAGGAGTTAATCCTGCCCCCATGCAAGCGCACTTGATTGTGCACACCTCTTTCTTTTGACCAGATATTTCCCCCTTTTCAAATGCATTTTTTCATTACAACTCCAACATCCACTGTAAGTGGTGGTTTGTCTTCTATGTTTGTTTTTTGTCGTTGCATAATCAGGTATTAATTTAAGTAATACGATTTAGGTTTTTAGGTCTGATGATTTTACTCTAAATTAGTGTAGGTCATTTTAATCGTGATATATTTTTGGGCATTGCCACAAATTTGTGTTACACACCTGTTACACATCCACAAAGATGCAAAGTAACCAGAGTTTTTAAAAATATATTCCTTTAAAGGTAAATATGTAAATATTTTAGTGACCAAAACTTTTTTCTTGTGGACGAGAGGAAAATATCTCTTTAAAAAAAACATGTAGACAAGGCCTTAGTCCTTTATCAGTTTGCCATCATTGCTTTGGGGTTCTGTTATAGGTACCTAACTGCCTGTTACCTGGACCTAGTGCTTTATTTGGACTCTGCAAGAGTATCTCTACAATAAATCACTGAATTCATTCTGTTTCCTCGTCTACTGTCTGCATTCAAGTCCAATCCCTGTTCCAGTATTCACTGCACTGTGACAACAGTATGAACGTCTAGTTATGGAGCCAGCAGAGTTATTTGAGGATGAACTTTAGAATATGTCATAGTCCCTCATATGTTTGCATGGGGAGTGGAAGAGAGCTCCTAGTAGGGAGTACAAGAAGGCTGCATCGTCGTCTATGGCGGAGGAGCTATTTACCTATAGGTGCCTGCTGGCGTCCAGTCTACACACCTGTCTGCTTGTACCGTATGGAAGTACAACAATACCCGTACACAGAATAATGACACCTTTAGGGCTCAGAAAAAGGCCTGGGCCAGTCCCTTCAATGGACTAGAATAGATTAAAATGAACTTGGACAAGCATGAATCATCTGAATATTCTCTGACAAATACAATAAGGCCCTGATCCTTGTACCAGTTATTCCTCTGCAGCCAGAGCCTTTGAACCCTTCCAGAATACATTTTAGTTCAAAACTCAGACTGCGGGCTTCACGCACTGATGCTCCAAGGATTTCCTCTGTCCCTCATGACTGCACAAGGACTCCTCAGTAAGGCTTGTCTTCGCTGATTCACTGTAGAGCCAGAGGGACACACACACACACACACACATACACACACACACACACACAGACCTGTGTTGACCTAATATAACTGTATAAAGCAGAATAAATCATGGAGAGTTGCTTCAATCCGCCACTGATGCATAAAACGAATAAAATGGGTTACAATTCAAACAAAATGCCCTCTGGCTTAAAATTCTCAATTCCCTTCTTTTTTGTAAATCATTACATTGACAAGCTGATGTCAAGATGTCGGTGTTGTTAAATTGTTATGAGCAATCAGAATAAATACAGGGCAACTGTAAAGTTTAAGAGGTCATTCTAACTTTAAACGCATGCCGTTAAAAGTGATTTGTACGCCTTCATGTTGTAAATATACGTGAATGTTGTGCATAGCCCTCTCCATAGTTTTGTAAACTAATTCCAATAGTTGTATTATATTTATGTTGTGCAGTGATTGTCTGATTAGTTTCACCGGCCCCTCATTAGCCCTGCACTCACCAGACCTCACGCTCTGCTCTCAACTCTCAGGCAACACCAAGTTAGTTAGAAGGAAAGTGAGAAGGGAATTCAGAATGTGTCTTTTTTATCATTGTGAACTGAATGTGTTTAAGTGGTTGGACCAAATGAATGAAGTTTGCATCGTACTGATGACATTGTTCACTCATCATTGTGAGCCAACAATGATGGCTGCTGCCTGTGCCTTGAGCTGAGCCTGCTGACGTCACTCACAATGGACTTTTGTAGACGGACCGTGTTGGGAGAAAAAAAAAATCCTTTTTGTGTCATTGAGAGGGAAAATATGGACGTGTTTTAGCATTTCAATCACTTTTCAAAAGTTTCCAAATACATTTTAAAAGCAACAAAATGTGTTGCTCTGTGCTTTTTGAGAGAAAAGTTTCTCATAGGATAGTCTAAACAGTTGCAAATGCTTGTTACAAATTGGAAAACACCATACAATCATAATTGGAAAGAGTGGAAAGACCATAACTGATGATTTTTTTTAATTTTTCATCCATAAAATGTTTATGTGAACACAATCTCAGAGCAATAATAATGCGGCAATGTATTGTCTTTACAGCTGCATTCATTTGCATATTTGCCAGACGTGGAACATCCAGGCACTGAACCGTACACTGAGTGAATTTAAAGATGAAATGCAATGTGTGATTCACCTTCTGTTAAATGACTGAATGGAGCACAGTGTCTCACCAGGGTAACACACTCCTCAGTCACAGGAACACAAGTGAACGCAGTCTAACTAAATACTCATAACGTTTGACATCTCGCCCTGTGTGCCACCTTGTGAAGTTGTCAGGGCAGCTTTGGATGTTCAGTTCTTTGTCTCTGGGCTGCATTCATCTCAACATCAGCTCTCAAGGAGGCGGGGGCCATCAAAGCCCCCCTTCTCCCTCCTCACTGAGCCGTGGGCCAGTCCTAACTCCATGGAGGATGAGGGCGGTCACGAAAATAAATGTGAGCAGGGATGTTTGGGGTGAATAAAAAGGGTCTGGAGTGTAAAAGTGGCCCAAGGGTGAATGTTGAAGGGGTGGGGGGGTAAATGTGTGCTGACAATCTGCTGAGGAAATAGAAGACTGAGAGAACTGAGGGGCAGGTTGCTCAAGTGGTTGCTTTATTGAACCAAAGTCTGGTATCTCCATACTCTTACACTGAGCCAGTGTAAGAGAGAGTGTGTGTGTGTGTGTGTGTGTGTGTGTGTGTGTGTGTGTGTGTGTGTGTGTGTGTGTTAGGACATTTTTGTGGAGTGAGGTCATTGAGCTGCTGCTTTTCTCTACAAGGATGAAGTTTCTGGTTCATGACTAAGATTATACTTACGATCAGTGTTAAATAAGAACATTACTTCCATTAAAAATAACTTGTTACGATAAAGTGTTGCCTACTTGTTATTTTACATCATTACCTTCTGAGTAAAGTTAATTGTTAAATTCCAGCGTTACCGACTGAGCACATATACTTGTTACATTATGTTGTTGCCTGAAAAAAGTAACTTGTTACCTTACAGCGTTACCTAAAATAACTTGTTACGACATAGTATGACTGAGTAAAGTAACTTGTTACTTTATATCGTTACAAAGAAAAGTAACACTTTACAGTACATCGTTGCCTACTGAGAAAAGTAACTTGTGAGAGTATTTGGCATTACTAAAACTGGAAAGCCCCTTAGCCATTCCTTGCACACGTTAGTAACGATTGTTTAACTGAACGCACTAAACTCCATAACTTATTTATTGCAAACTAACGTTAAAATAAAAGTCAATCAGTGATTCCTTCTACCATATAAATAAGAGGTACTGACTATTCACAATCATAATAATATAATATATTATATTTTACTCATATATTATAATATAATATAGCATAACGTTAGCTTTCTGGCTCTATAGCTGATCCAAAGGGTTCTATGAGCGGACTATAGCTATCTCCTGTTCCTTCTTTATTAACTGGTGCAGTGAACAACGTTTTCATTGCATAGGAACCTTATGGGATGGTATGATTTCTCAGGTATTATCAAACCCTCAGGCGTTACCAGGGAAACAGAGTTATGGCTTGTGAAAAACCTTACATTTTGATTGCAAACGCAGTGTAAATCAATATGTATTTTCTTTGGCAAGTGAGCAGGACCGTGCTTTGGTTAGCAGGATAATGCTTTTAGAGCTGTCCATTATCATTATCACAAATGAATTAAGTTCTGTCTCGTCTCATTTGAGTGTGCAGCAGTTATATCTACTGTAAGAATTGGATCTTACTTGGTTAATTGGCGGGAAATATTTGTGTTATTGTACTGTGATGACGTTGGATTAGAGTGAGAAACCGGTAAATGGAGCTGGATAAAAGAGTGAGGTGTATGAGTAAAGGCGAGGCTGTGTGACAGGCCACATGGCAGCTGGGGGGTCAGGAGACCAGGTGAAGACATGACAGGCTGAACAAAAAGCTCCACAGCGCTTCAGGACGGAAGGTCGGGCTGACAAAAAGACTCCAGTCAAACAGTCAGTTCTGCTGTTCCCAGCACAAACACAACACATCGCCTTGACACACCAGCTTTTCCTCTTCGTTGGCACCCCTCGCCAAAAACTTCTTCCAGAGTCTTCTTTCAGAACAGAGGAAGGAAGTGGGCAGACACTGAGTGCTGGTGATACATTTAGCACTTACAGTTTGTGCTGCTGGTTTTGATACAATTAATAAGTTAAAGAACTTCATTAAAGTGGGATTTGATATGAGAACGCGAAATAAGATGTCAGATTAATAGATTATTTGTTTGTCTGTAAAATGTGATGAGTCACACTTAGTCTGATAGTCCTTCAGACAATCCTCCCACTGGAGAGGCCTGCAGTTCATGTGAGGTATTTCTTCTTTATAAAGCACTGATCAAACCTCTCATTGCTGTAGTTCAACGTATACTCATACAACAGTTTGTATGATATTCTACTATAAATTACTCCTCATTTTTCCGGCGTTTTCCTACGAAAGTCCAGAAACACGTTTACATTTTCGCTCGTTACACGCATGGTCTTTTCACAATAAACTTACGTCTCCACAGGCAAAAACTCAGTTAGGTTTAGGCAACACAACTACCTGGTTAGGTTTCAGAATGCAGCATTGTTTGGGTTAAAATAACTACTGGGTTAGGGTTAGGGGGGTTAAAAAAAAATCAAGGTTCAATGTGAATCAGCCTCTTGTTTCTCATGGTCTCGTAATTGATTTGCTGGATTAAATACCAAATAATTGTGTTGGTTAGCAACGAATATCTGCTTCTTTTTTTAGATCCATAGGTATTGCTACGGAAGCTGGATGAGAACAGCTTGTTTTATCTAAAAAAATGATCACGCTAAATATCAGGCCCTCTCAGATTTCCCAGACAGATGAAGTCTTTGTGGAATTGTACTCAAACGTGCAGAATGAAAGTCTGCCAACACAATGTGCATACAGGAATGATCATAATCAAACAGGCCTGCAATATAACATCCAACCTCACAAACAGTTTTCCCAATTTCCCCCCAAACCGCTTGGTGCTTAATGTTTAGGTGAAATCAAATGTAACACCGGCAAGATGAAATGAGCACTTTCCGTGGGAGAATTCCCTCCCTCGTCACACGTTCCCGTCTCATTTCCTCAGGTTTAACGTCAGTGAAAGTTGTCACCACGGTTGGAAAGTGTGAGGACAACTGTCTGTGATTTCCTGTGCTGAAATGTGTGAGGCACATTATCAGCATGTTATGTCATCAGCAGTAGGTTGAAAGGAAGCCTGTTGCACTTATCGAGGGATGGAGGAGATGTAATGTATTTAAGGTGAGTTTGCCTGGAGACAAGGGTTCATCTCCAACACTCTGCTCCATTAAAACATCAAGTACTAGGGCTGGGTATCAATCTTCAATACTGATACTAAAACATTGCTTTTTTGTGTCTTTTTTGTGTCTTCTATGTAAATTGTGACAAACTAATTTCCCCTTGGGGATAAATAAAGTATACATCTAACTATCTATCAATCTAACACCCATGCTTTGTCATAAGCATGTTTCCTCGAAACACTTTCTTCATAAAAAAAAAAGCCAATGTTGAGAAATTTAAACATGTTTCAGTCTCTGCTCTTTCCACAGCAGATAGTTTGACTTGAATTAAAAGGAAAAGCACAGGCGTTACTAATAATATGATATTAATGGCTCCATTCTGTTTAAGTCAAGTGTTCATAAGTGAGCCAGCACAATACCAGGACCCTGGAAGCAACGCAGCTAAATAGGATCCAGCCATCATGTATTATTTATAACTGTGTTAAAATGTCTTGAACCAATCGAACATGTTTACCATTCGATCATCGATGAATCGTGCCACAGCGCGACCGCGACTGAAGCATCGTGCGGTATCTGCATCAGTCACACCTGATAGGGGGCTCATCCGTCAACGCTAACTATTAAGAAACAAAGGAAAGGTGGGGAAATACTGATAGTTCCAGCTTCCACCTTAAAGAGGTTAATACTCTCTGGGGACGACTGAACGTGGTGGAACATTCCACCCACCGCTAAACAGACTCATCTGGAGGCAGCCGTTAGCTAGCAAGACGTGTGGCGATGTTCACATGGTGCAGTTTTACTAACTAGTCTGCTATATTTTCTTTCACACATGGAAGTGTATGCATGCCATGAGTAAAAAATGTGCGCTGTAGCACACAGGAAAAAAAAACGACACAATGGAACAAAAATCCCACAATGCAATGCATCACCTATGATATATTTAATTCATCAATGTTTATTCATGACCTTGTAAATGGCAGCTTGATAACACAATATGGCGTTTCCATGACAAATGAGGAGTTGCAGGAGGAAGAAGCTGGAAGACGTGGTTGAAGACTTGGGAAAGTATAAGTTGGACATTGTGGTGAGAGTTATTTATGTCAAGCTCAACTTTAGTTGAGTGTTTTTATTATGTTTTAAAAATGTGTCCAAAATCTCAACTACAACCAGTAGTGATTATTTGTTGTCCATAGGGAACACTGAATGAGTGAACGAGGGACGGAGCAGACGTGTTTGTGGAATGGCTTAAACTGCATCCATTGTTTAGGCCAACTGAATGATTTTCACAATAAGAGCAGCTTTCTTTATTCTCTTTAAAAAAAACACAAACATGCTGATTACAGTATTTTATAACCTGGTCTTAATCCTAAATGCTTAAAGGTGTACCCTTTATTTCTATGCTGACTGGGCTTTCCTGTGACCCGGAACAAGTCTTAAAGAATTGATACAAGCGGGCCTGCAGGCAAGAAGCAAGAGTCCCTTAAATCAATGCTTGAGCTAATTGCTGTTAGAGCTGAATGGAGGGGCCTGGGTGACAGCAATAGGATCAATGTTTATTGTGTGGATGAGCCGGCAATTGTGCCTGAATAAACTCAAATTAGAGTATTTTTGCCCTATTTGCATATGAGTGGCACCAAGACAACAGGCAGTAATCCTTCATGCTGAGGTGCAGGTGTAAAACAAAACAGAGTAGGGATGTTTTTTAAGGTTATTAACAGGAAGACTAGTGTTATAGGACGGCAACATGCTGGGCTAAGTATAGCACTGATTCTATAGGCTGGAGGGGAATCATCACCGTCCTGCACCTCCAGCAGAACGCGGACCCTGCAAAGGTAGAGGCATCGATTCAGAGCAGCAGTCAACACGGTGAGATCTGCCCAACACTAACGCTGAGGTTCAGTCCAAAAGTTACATTTATTTTCCTTTTTCTCTTTTTACTAAGTCTCCTATAAAAAAAGAGAGTTTTGCAATGCATCAGTAATGTGGTCTTATAAAACACAGCTGTAAAGGTAACTTAAAATACTTTTTTTTTTTTTTTTAATCAAATCATGACTTAATTAAAGCGACAGATGCTGACATCATGAAAGTCACAGAAGATTATTAAACATGTTGGTGGAAACTGCAAAATTCAAAGATTAATGCCACAGGTAAAAAAAACAACAACAACATCTGAGGTTTGAATAATTCATTACTATAAATACTATATATTATATAAACAATGATGTGATTTACAAATGGTCACAGGCCTCACACATCAGATATAAAACATGGTAATAAAGATGGAGTCGTCGCTTTCCCAGAAGGTCAGTGTTCAAAGTGTCCTGGTGGTCTTCCTGGTCAATTAAAGAGCTCGCTAAAAAGACAAAGCAAGTTATAAACACCAGCCAGAGATATGTTCCACAACCTGGCAACCCATTAATTAAGCCATTATAAAGCATGTTATTCTTAGTAAAGTTGACAATATCTGTTTCTTTTTTTAAAACCCCACATGCATGCTATGTGTGAGCCCATTTCATTGCTGTTTGGTGATAAAAACGTCACATGGAAATAAGAACATAATTATCTAACATTTGTTTTTGCATGTTTTCAGAGACAATTAGAAAAAAATATTGTACCATGTAAAAATGAATCTGTTCATGAGCGATCTCCATAATGATAATGATCAGAATGCTAATGCTCTTCATGCATCCCGTGATGCCCTCTGTGATGGAGTCCCTCAGGTGAAATGGCCTGCAAACACATGCATTGAACGCGGCCCTCGTGGCGAAGAGAAGAGAAGCTGCTGCTCGCTGTAACTCCCACACAACACGCTGGATTCCAGCAAACTTCTTGTGTGCCCCTTTAGAAGAGAAAAAAAAAAAGCCTCTCTTTTCATTTGTCCTTTCTGTCCAAGCTAAGTCTTTTCTTTTTCCTCTCTCCCTCTTTAATCCGTCCCTCTATTTCAGAAAAAAACACACACACACAAAAAAACAGGTTCACGCGGTGCTTTAGTGGCTAAAAGTGAAAGAGCTTGTGTTTTTCTTTTTTTCCCCCCTCTTTGCGCCGAGTTGAGCCTTGAATCGCTCTGGAAAATTGCTTCTTTTGAATAGAGGGAAGGAGGAACATCGTTTAATAGGATCCAAAGGGAGTCTCTGCTCTTAAACAGGTGGAAATTGGACGTCCTCGAATTTTATACAAATAGTAAGTAAGTATATAAGCCGGCGTGGAAAAGGAGGGATCCCATCTCCGAGGATTAGCACAGGATTTTGTTTTCTTCTCCTAAACAAAAAAAATCCCAAAGTGGAAAAAAGAAATAAGAAAATAAAAAGATTACTTCGTTGTAAAACCAAATGAAAGCACCATACTTGATCAACTTTACAAATGTGCGTTTACGATGAGAACACAATTATGATAATAATATCTCCACCTATTTATCAAGAGGGAAATGGTTTCATATTTATGTACAGCCCCCCCCCCCCCCCCCCCCCCCCCCTCCGGGTGCAGGTTGATGAAGGCGTCTCCCCTGTCACCCCGTGAAGAGTTCGATGCCCGCTGATGTCAGGAGACAGTGATCCGCGCGCAGGAGGCGGGCGCTGCCACCATGTGACAGAGAGCAGTCTGCTGGTTCCTCCACACCCATCTGACCCTTAAAGAGGTAAAACCCCAACACAGACTCAATTGATGCTCTCGCATTCTCCGGGAGCTGCGACTACAACATTTTCTCTCTTTTTTTTGTTGTTGTTGTCTTTTTGTACTCCTCTTCCTCCTCTTCTTCTCCCTAACGAGCTCTGTAATGTCCTGTTAATGTTGTGTGCACGAGTTAATGAGCATTAATCCATCACCCCTGGATGCATTGTTGCGTGGGGTGGGGGGGGGGGGGAGGATGGCCATTTGAATGCAAATGCGTGACACTGTGACAGCAAGGTGCTTATTAAACTGATGAGTCCTCCTGTCTGCGGTGCCGGGAGCTCAGGAGAGTGAAAAGACGCGGGGCAGCTGGAGGAGCGGGTCGGGAGTTGCTCACACCAAGTTCTAACTCAACTTAAAACTGCAACAACAACAACAACAACAACAACAACAACAAAATGGCAAGTTCTGCTTCCCTGGAGACGGTGATGTCCTGCGCTCGGACCGGGCCGTCCGCGGCCCCCAAGAGCCTCGCCTTCTCCATCGACCGGATCATGTCCAAGAGCTCGGAGCCGAAGCGCAGCGCGGAGGAGCGGTCCGAGGGGAAGAAGCTGCTGGGGCTCTGCTCCCCGGTGCCCTGCATGTTCCCGCTGCAGCCGTTCAGCTACGACCTGCAGGCCAAGGCGCTGATGAACTACTCGGAGCTGTGGAGAGCCAGTTTCAGGGGGGCTTTTTGCGGTTCCGCAGCCGCGCCCTGCAAAGGGAACTGCGGCATGTGCGGCAAAGCGGAGCCGGGCTTGAAGCAGCCGCTGCTGACGCCGGGCAGCCGGGTGGTGAAGCCGCAGGTCCTCCACCAGGCCGTGGCCGTGCCCAGCGGCGGCTCGCTGTACTATCTCAACTACCTGGACTCCGCGTACCAGCAGTCGGAGCTGCTGGCCGGACACTGGTTCTCCAACCCGCAGGCGCAGGCCTCTCTGTCCGCGCACCACAGGCTGCTGCTGCTGGAGAACGCCAAGCTGGCCGCAGTGGGGTCCGAGAAGCTGCCCACGCCGCAGTACCCGCACAAGGAGCATCTGCCGGGGCAGCTGGACCAGATCGTGAAGGAGAACCACGGCCTGAGCGCAGAGAAGAACGGCGTCAAGACGCACAGCAAGCTGAGCAGCGGCGTCTCCAGCGCGGCGGACGGGAAGCCCAAGAACTTCACGTGTGAAGTGTGCGGAAAGGTAACTGGTTGTTTTGCTCTTTTTCTTCTGAAAAAATACATATGCATTTCGTTAAAAGGGGATTTTAGACCTTTAAAGTGCAGTAGGCCTATGTTATTATTGTTATTATTATTAATAACAATGATAATACTCATTATTCGTATTAATAATAATAATAGTAATAATAACAGTAATTCGTTATTATTAAACATTATCATTTTTAAATTAAATTATATCCCAATGTTTCCAATTAAAAAGAAAAAAGAAAAAAAAATACCCAAAAATGAATTCTTCAACAAAAAACAGATTCGATTCCAGATCGGTTTTATTCCTGCGGTGCTCTGCCTCAGACAGTTTCCTCTACATGATAGTAACGCATATCCCCGGTGTTGTGTGTCCTCCGCAGGTCTTTAACGCGCACTACAACCTGACCAGACACATGCCGGTGCACACCGGGGCCCGGCCCTTCGTGTGCAAAGTGTGCGGCAAAGGGTTCCGGCAGGCCAGCACGCTGTGCAGACACAAGATCATCCACACGCAGGTGAGGCGGACACGTGCTTTTAAACATTGTATTAATACTGGCTTTAAAAAAAAATTCTGTATCTGATTAGATTTAGTTTTAACTGTTTTTTTTATTTTTTTTATTTCCTGTTTAGGAAAAGCCTCATAAATGCAACCAGTGCGGGAAGGCGTTCAACAGGAGCTCCACGCTCAACACGCACGTCCGGATCCACGCCGGGTACAAACCTTTCGTCTGTGAGTTCTGCGGGAAAGGCTTCCACCAGAAAGGTATTTATATAATATATATATTTAAAATTAGTTTAAATGATCATAATTAATCCAAACACTGCATGTTTGCATTTTTTTAAATTATTATTAGTATTACGCGTGTGTTGTTGTCGTTAGTTTTGGCCCTAAAACAGTTAAATAGTCCGCTGCATGTCGGTGTGCATGCTGCTGCCTGTGTATAAAACAACTATCGAATCTTTATGTTCCTCTGAGTTTAGCTCCTAAAATATATTTTCCAAACGCAAAAAAAAAGAAAAAAGAAACCTCGGCGTTTGATGATATTATTTATAATATATTTCCAATCTTGGCATATTTATTGTCTTCCTGGTATGAGACCGGGTGTCCTGCGCGGTGAACGGGATGATGGTCTCTTTAGTACCGGGGTGATTTCTGGACTCTGTTCGAGACCAAAATGTCCATTAAATGGAGGAATTCCTGCACTGTGCTGCTGGTGGTTTTCGTCTCCTAATATCTTAATAACACTCTCTTCATGTTGGATTGAATTAATTTGCTGCTGCAGTTGTTCATCGTATTCATTTTCTCCTGCACTTATTTATCATAAAACAATATGTTACCACGTGCAGTGTTCCCACCGCCTTTAGAGAAAATAAAATCCCGATTCCTCAGGACATGTTTATTTTATTTCCTCTAAACTGTTTTAGTCTGACTTTAGTCGACAGTATTCAGTGAAGGAATCCTCAGCGTGCTGGTCGGTGATCCGGCGGGAAGCAGCGCCATATGCCGCCGCTCCTCTTCTCTCTGTGGGAGAATGAAAGGGGGAATAATTGCAGGCCCGCCGATGAGCGTGATGCGATCAGTGGAAATAGGACATGTCACTTTCCGCGGACTAATTCTCCTTCCAAAGACGGCAGCATTTGCTCTGGGTCAGCTGCGAGACCTCAGAGATGAGAATCAGGGCTTTTTTTTCTTCCTTCATCGAGTTGTCGCTGCGCTTGATTCTGACAAAGTTTGACAACTTCTTGACTTCCCTGATTAATGAAGGCCCGGGCCGAGCGGAGGGACAGAGCGGGCTCTAACTTCACAATGAACCGCTGACCTCGGTGTGTGTGTGTGTGTGTGTGTGTGTGTGTGTGTGTGTGTGTGTGTGTGTGTGTGTGTGTGTGTGTGTGTGTGTGTGTGTGTGTGTGTGTGTATCCTCACTTTCTGGTGAGGTTCCCAGTAAACAGCTCAGTCTCACTTTCTCCTCTTTTCTTCAAGCCTCCTTTATGAAGATGATCCCTTTTTAGATTTTTTTTTAGATAGATTAGAGTTTTTAGATTTTCTTGAATCCAGCATCATATACTTCTCTGTTTTTAGAAGAAACTCAGTCAGGAAAGTGTGAACTAATCCAGATGCTTTCCCAGACATGGCTGCTTTTAATTCATAAGATATGTGTTTAGTTTTTGGGGGCTTTAGTGAATGGAACTGATTGTTCTTATCGATGTTGTCCAGTTGGTCTTGCAGAGGAAAGAAACATACGCTTATGTTCAGTCAGCCGACGTCTTCCTTTAGTCAGAGCTGTTTTTCACAGGAAGATGTCGGCCTGTCTGTTGTGGAATGTCATTTTTGTTATTCACACTGTGACACTGATGAAAGGATGATTACCGTTCTGATAACAAAAACAAAAAAACTCTTAATGATTTGAGTTGGCCATTCTGGTTTTCTCATGATTGTTTTGATATAAACACAAAGAATCGAGTCCTAATCAACGAGGGAAATCATTATTCATTATTCCTCTCTCTTCATCTCCCAGGAAACTACAAGAACCACAAGCTGACGCACAGCGGGGAGAAGCAGTACAAGTGCTCCATCTGCAACAAAGCCTTCCACCAGGTCTACAACCTCACCTTCCACATGCACACGCACAACGACAAGAAGCCCTTCACCTGCGCCACCTGCGGCAAGGGCTTCTGCCGCAACTTTGACCTGAAGAAACACATCAGGAAGCTGCACGACGGCGTCTTCACGGCGCCCAAGGAGGCCCCCAGAGAGCGGGAGCTGCAGAGCTGAGGCGCCCCGCCGAGGCCTCGTTTCACCGTTTAATGCTGCACCTCGGACTGTCGGGCCCCTGAAAGACATGCTGTGCTGCATCTGTGGCCCCCGTTGAACAGCTTTTGCACGTCCAGAGAGGTCGTCCAATACAATTGGACTCACTTACTTCAAGGGAACTGTGGTCATCCTATAAGATGTAGGATCCTGAGACACTTATTACTGGTCCCCTGCTGTAGGAGTATGATGCGCCCAGAAGGGACCAACATGGAGAGACCATCTGTTTCCACAATGGAACTGTAAATAATAGGTTATGGAAATAATTAAAAAAATGTTATTTAAAATGTGGATCATTGCCATGTTGTGTATTTCACAGAAAAAAACAAGTTAATGTGAATAAATAAGTTATAACTTATAAAGAAAACTGAATGTTTGAGCCATGTTGTTTCTGTTTTTTTGAAGGCATTTGAAAATAAAACAATGACGTCATATGATGAAAGTTGTGTTGGCTATACGTACAGAAACAATAAGGTTATAGACGACTGAGAGACAACTCTGGAACAAATTCATAAACATGACATTATCAGAAAAGAAAATAAGAGCAGGAAACAAGAGAGAAAGAGTAAATGCACAATGACAATGATAAAACAAATCAATGAAACAACTGCACAGCTGTTGTTTTCTTTTCTTCTGTGATATGTTTTTCATGTGGTTGTGTTTTGTTGATTTGTTGTTTGCTGTGTTTTTAACCTCAATATCAACAATTTACATGTCAGACATGCCAGATGATGAGACAGCTTCAAGATTTAAATACATATTTCATAGAACATATATAATGACAGTATCAGTAAAGTTATGACGTGCATTACGTCAAATTTATTTAGCTGAAGTTGTGATCCAAAGCGACATTCAGCCATGTGGCCTTTCTTCTGGGACACGTATCATGCAACTTGATCAAATAACGCTACATTCAGATGACAACATTTTATTTTAATATTTTCTTTATATTTAATGGGCCCATTCTTTATATTTCATGGGCGTTTGAGTTCATGCTGTCATTGGGGAGCTGGTTCCACCAAACCATATGACTATTCTAAAAATGATTACATGTTTGTATGTATATATACACACATACACATAATAATAATGATTATAATATAATAATTGTTACTATATATATATATATATATATATATATATATATATATATATATATATATATATATATATATATATGTGTGTGTATAGTAACAATTATTATATTAATAATTAGGTTTATAATGACAGTGATCAGCATATATTATATATATATGCTATATTCTAGGCATGTGCTAAACGTTGTAGGTGTTTTATTTTGAAGTGTGTTAGAAACCACATATATAGACTCAGTCTGGCTGACTGTATGCTCTGCAGCCACTTTGCTTCACCATTTATTGACAGACACGTTCTTAATAATGGAGCATTTACACTTGACTTCGGCGTAATGGCGCAAATGATCGGAGATAACATGGACCCTTGAAAGAGAATTACATTAAGCATCCCTCCGGCGGGGGGCGGGCTGGAGGGGAGGGGGTGCAGCGGGTGTTAGCGGGTGTAGAGATAATGGAGCACTCAGGCCGCAGCTCCTCATCTGGGCCTCCGTGTTAATAGAGCACTAGTTATTCTCCTCACGGCTCCTGGAACAATATTATCCCTGCACACATTCTGTGGAGAGGCAGATCCGTGCTCCCAAATGGCGCTCTTTCTATTAACAGCCAATTAGCGCGCAGCCGGCCCGGCCCGCAGGAGCCCGGCCGGCTCATATGCAGGATGACCGCCGCCTCGTCACTGAGAGGAGGGGGGGGGGGGGGGGGGGGGGCGAACAGGGAAGGCCTTTCTTCTTCTTCTTCTTCTTCTACTTCTTCTTCTTCTTCTACTTCTTCTTCTTCTTCTTCTTCTTCTTCTTCTTCTTCTTCTTCTTCTTCTTCTTCTTCTTCTTCTTCTTCTTCTTCTTCTTCTTCGCGGCCTAGGCACCTTATTGTAGCTCCAACAGCTTTAAGATGAAATTATTTCAACTTCCATGTTAACAAAAGCAGGCTGTTGGTGGGATGGAAACATTTGGGGGTGAAGCGACAACAAGGCGGTTTTGAGTCAACAATCCGGAAGTACTAAGTTTGAACTAAAATAGACGTTATTGTTGGATTTCCTCTTCGTTTTTCTTTACAAAGTTTGATCAAGTCTCTGGAGTCAGGAACCGCTCAAAGTGTATCTCCAACACAAGTTATATATTCATTTAAGTGAACTCAAAAGAATATTCTAAAAATAAAAATAAATGTCCAGGTTCACTTCCACTGCACTGCCCAATTAAAAATATGCCAAAACAATAATACTTTTGGTAATGTTATGGTTTATGCTGTTTCAATTAAAAATGTAATAGTTTTAAAGAAGTGCAAATGGTCTGCAGGAGGGGATCTTGGCTAAAGATTCATCCCGAATCAGAATCTGCTTGTAAAAATGTAATACGTGCACTTTTAGGATGTGCGCTCCCGTTAACACGAAGAAGAACAGGACGCAGCGCGGGGCCGTGCGCGTGCGTGGTGACGCGTCCGGACATCTGCTTCACGTGTCTGTGTGCACACGTCTTACCTAATGGTTGCCCGGTGTTATCCACATGACACGGAGGGAACAATGTGTTCTACAGGACAACGACTCTTATCCACAGCGATGTGTGCGGTGAGAACCAGAAAAAAAAGAAAAAAAAACGAAACGCGCACGCAGCCGCCGTGTGCGTGCGCGTGAGTGCAGCGGGGCACGGAGAACAACAACGTCCACGTGAGTAGTAAACAACCTAAAGTCGAGCAGGTTGCCCTTTTCTTACCTCTCTGCAACATGTGAGCAACCGCCGCATGTCCACAAACACGTTAATTGACCAACGCGAGTTTTAATTAAGGCGCGCGACGCGGGGGGGGGGGGGGATTACACGCGGGGGGAGGAGCGCGGGAGCGCGCGCTAATCGGCTGTCAACAACATGAGGACATCTTTCTTTTGCTCTCCCCGCCACCGGGGGGATCACCGGGGATTCAGGCAATTTACGGGCCACAAAGGATCTCGTTTGAGACAGGAAGAGAAGAAAAGAGAGAGGCGGACTTTTTTGTCTGGCCGATTGAATTGATTGTAAATGGGAGATTAGCGGGGAGCGTCAGCAGCGGCCCGTAAGTGCCCGGTCGAGGAGGAGGGAGAGAAAGGGACCAATTAAGTCTACCAAATGTTAACTTACATCAGTTTCCCCTCAGTTTAGCCCACATGAAATTCCAATTAAAGCGTCCTAGCCCCCCCTCTTCAGGAGAGGGAGGAGGGGTGACAGTCAGTGTCCTGCAACCTGCAACGTCCCCACAGCATCTGGTAACATTACAGGCCATGTAATTACACGCCATGTGCCATTCCGATAGCTACACGTTTCACACCAGTCACGAGCTTCATTGGTCACTTCATAGAACCAACAACAACAAGCACATGGCACAAGGTGGTCAATACAAACTACGGGCAACACAATAAGAACTTTTACAGTTCTACGAAAATAAATCCAGACCGTAAAGTGAGGTTCTACATCACACAATCATCATCTTATAGTTGCATTAAATAGTTTAAGTGTGTTAACTTGTTGAGTGTGAAGCATTTGATGTGTTTTATGTCTATGATTATTACAGTTGCTTGAAAAAGTAGCAGTAAGGGTTGCTGACAATCCTTTGACAGGTTTGAGTTTCAATGTTTGTAGAAGGTTTTATGGATGTTTATTACAACATTCCTGCATTTGTTCATTTTTTACAAAGCCTTTGAGGACATTTCTGCAGAAAGTGCATTGTCACATAATAGATATCGTGAGTGTAACCCAGTTCTATGAATGCTGTCCTGTTGTGATCTAAAGGGAAACCATTGAGCAGAACATTCTATTTTCATGGTGGAATGCTCTGACGGCAGTGAGGTTTACAGACCCCCCCCTGCAAAGCTTTGAGTAGGAAAAGAACAGTGTTGGAATCATGTCTCATTGCTATTTTAACACGTGTTATGAATGGGCAGTGGTTGTCCTGTCGGCTCCGTAATCGACATCCATCTTTAGATTGGCGCCCTTTAAGGGCAAATGGTGAAAGGAAAGAAGATATGAACGTTTCATCCCATCCCATCATTCATTTGCTTGTTTTTTCTTCTGCCAACCAGCAGACTGCAAAGTTAATATTGAGATACAATTCAGATAGGAACCAAAAAGACTTGGACCCCCTCCCCCCCTCCATCAACCCGCCACACAACCCAGCCCTCGTTAGGGGAGCGCTGGCCCTGCGGCACAATGAGTCTCCCAGATTCATTGTAAAGTGCTGAGGGGTTAATGAGCAGTGCCTTCTCTTCCCTCTCTGGCTCTGTTCCTGCTTTAAACGAGAGGCAGTTGAAAGGACGGAGGATGGAGCGGGCGTCAATGGAGTTTAGATCTGTTGAGATGTCATGTTTAAAAACACATTTATGTCACACTTCTCATGCGCACATTTCACATTACGTTTACCGAAGAAGACGCCGTCGTTTGACCGCGGATTCGGCTTAAAAAAAACGTCGCCAGCAGGCCGTGAATGTGTCGGGGCTCGGCGCCGAGGGATCCAGGGTGTGATGCATGGAAATGAGCCACTCAAGAAGCAGCCGAACACACAGATTAAAATGGAACAGCCGCGGCATTCACTCGCACCTCATTTAGATTCTTTTACAGAGTCAACCCTGGGCCTTTCTCCACCAAAAACCTCATCAGGATGTCTTAAAGACGGCGGCGAGCAGCTTGTCCCTGGGATGTGCCTACCCGCCCGCCTTGGCATGTCAAGGGCACGGCGGGCCAGGAGTGGCTGTGAGGGTAAGTGATGGGCTGCTGGGAACTGAGCAGGGAGGGAGCTCTCATCGCTGATCTGTTGTAAGACTCCACTCTCTGACCTCCGTCTATCTGGTCTGTAGCTGCAGGCAGAGGAGCTGAGGGGGAACCTCCCTCTCTGGAAGAGGAGGAGGAGGAGGAGGAGGAGGAGGAGGAGGGTGAGCCTTCACTGACAATGAAGGCTCATAATATTATTTCTAACTGTTTGACACATTTCATGGGTTGGCCATTTCATGACCAAATAAAACATCCTAAAATGTGCAATATTGACTGCTCTGCTGTCACATGTGTTCTGGTCGTGGAGTAAGATCTAAAACACTGAGAACATAACAAATGCTTTGGATGATTTAAAGCAGAGGTCAAACTTCATGTAGTAAGTAATGAGAAAAAAATATTATTTATGTTTTAAATTGACCTTGTTTTTGCTACTTTATGATGCAATTCTATCTCTTGTGCATTTCATCACATTTCATTTGTACCAAATGTTATTTTCCGAGATTTAATTTATAGTTTAAATCATTTACATGGTGTTTACAAAAGTATGTATTATTAGACATTCATTTTGCAGACTTAAACATTTGTCAGGACCATGTTGGCATATTGTGAGACCCCACCGGTTGATGAGCTCTATTCTATCAAGACACACGTCAAACGTCTGTGCAGATTAACCAGAGAAGAACTGTATGGCGATAAGCTGTAAGAGCTATAAGAGCTTGTGCAAACACTTCTCTTCATTTGTTCTTCTACATCTTCTCCCTCATAGTTACAGCCCTGTCTTAATACTGTCTCGCTTTCTGTTTTTATTTGTTTTCATTTATTGACCCGTTTTAATTGCTCAAAGCACCTGTTGGCTGCTTGGTGTTCCTGTTTTGACGACACTGCAAGCCATGAATTAACGTATTCTAACTTTATAAAGAGTTATTGTAGGCTAGAGGCCTTATTTAGAGTGGATATGTCAAAGACTGCAACTCTGTGCACTGAGTGAACCAAATAATTAAAGTATAAATTAAAAAGGTATGAAATTATGCCAACAAGAGAAATCAACACACACACACACACACACACACACACACATACACACACACCTCACAGTCTATTCAAATATGCATCTCTTTGTCCAGCTAATTACAAGCAAATTAATTTGATCATCTGCCGCTGCAAAGCAGGGAGCCATTTTCACCATCACGCTCCGGCTGCACTCACATCTCCTCTAGTGGCATTAGAGCAGTGTGTCTTTGTCAGGGAGGATCAGTTGATTTGGGGATGTCCGGTGCCTCGGCTAATCCTTTTGACCTGACCCGGCCCTGCTGGGAAACGGCCTCTCCTCCTTCACTCCAGCCCACCGTGTGAGTGATGCACCACTCTGCTCGCTCACACAATTAAAAGACCCCCTCAGACAAAATGAAACTTTACATCATGCTAAAGGCTGAGGTCATTGCGGGATGAGCATTCCCTGGAAATACATAATAAAGTGATAACAGCAACAACTTGTTTTCATGCTTTTCCTTGAAACTGAAATTAATGCTGATAAAACTGAGGAAAGTGACTGAAGTCAAACAACTCATTTGAAAGACAATTAAAGCAGCAATTCTGAGGTTTAATAGACGTTCAGATTTGAGATGTAGATGTATCATCTTTTACCTCATTGAGTCTTTACTTGGTGCTAGTGATGATCTCTATATCTGGATTGCTTGCTTTCACTTGTGATTGGCAGTTTGTTACAAACCCCACCTTTTTACAAGCACAAGCTCTACATTTGTTTTGTCAGGGATTTAACATTTTTCTGTGACAGATTATCCAGGATCACTGATGTTAGGTTAAGTTGAGCCAGGGTAAGCCAACAAGAGCCTGACTGAGACGAAGTCGCTTAGTGATGAATGAGTCGTGGAAACGTTCACTTAAGGGGAACACATCACAATGTTTTTTGTTATTTATTCATAAAAACGTCATGAACTAGATTTTTTAATGTGCTAAAAATGCACTGGAATGCTAATGGCTGAAATAGTTTTTTTTTAAATATCTGAAAATAGTTGAAAATATAGAAAATAGCAGTAAATAGCTGAAAATGGTGTTGAAAAAATATTTTGAAGCTCCTCTCCGGCGATGACATCAGTTTAGATCCATGGAGCACAGTCCAGAACAAACTGCCCCAAGATCTTAGGTATCAAATAAAAACATTTCTCTTTTCCTATTATTTTTTATTATATTAATAGTTACTTTAGTTACTGTTTTGTGTACGTTGTACTATCATTAAACATATCTAATACATGGGTGTTCCTTTTTAAACTCAGCTGTCAAGCTGTCAGAGCTACCATGGAGCCCACACTGCCACTAATTGCATTCACTGATGAATTATTATTTAGATTCTGGAAAAAAGTGAAACCACGGATGCAAACAGAAGGTGTACAATGTGTGTTTGAAGGATACATCCAGGATGTCACACTGGTTCCGCAGTGTAAACAGGTGAAACAGATAAAGACAGAAGCTAAAGCTACAGATCACAGTGTAAAAGTGAACCACCACATCACCTGGAGATCCAGAAAGAAGACAACACTGTTCCTGTAAAGATGAGTAGGTACTTATTCATTGTTAACATCATTAAAAAGCTAAAGCAGCAAATTTATCAGGCGACAACCTCCAATTCTGAAAAGTGCAACCAATTTGGAAGTACCTTAAACCTGCATTCTCTCTACTGCCCATCAGGGGGCGACTCCTCTGGTTGTATAGAAGTCTATGAGAAAATGACTTAATGACTTAATTCTTGATTTATTCCCTCAGTAAACATTGTAAACATGAGTTTATGGTCTCAATTTCTAGTTGCAAGTCGTCTTCAATACAGCATGATGTTCATTTAGTAAATGATGGTCCATTTAGAGTCAAACAGACCATAAAGCATGGGATGCTTTAGGGCGGGGCTACAAGGTGATTGACAGGTCACAACCATGGCGTTGTCTGGTTTAAGAGCTTTCTGTGTTTTCATCTCATAACCTCAAACCTTTCACAGTGTGTTTTCAGTTCATTCCAATTAATAGGAACCTTTGTGGTCAGCATTCAGTTGTACTTAGCGCCAACCTCTCATGTCACTCTGGTTGCAAAACCAAGATGGGGACGACCAAAATGCAGAACTCAAGGCTTCAAAACTATAGTCGAGGTGACTACGTCCACTTCTTACATACTGTCTATGATATTTATACCATTTGCAGCCTCTCACACTCAACCATTTACAAAGTGACGTGTTAAATCCCAGAGGGCTTAGGGCCTAAAGGGAGATTAAGGTTGGGACCATGTCTCTATTAAAGGCACACTACTTCCTGAATCGTCCCTGATGTGTTTGATATATTAGACCAGGCGTGAAAAGATGTCCCTCTTTGCCGTAAAAGTTAAAGATGTTTTTAAAGTGGCACTGCAGCAGTCAAAACCCAATCAGATGAGTGAATACCCGTGTGCTTTTTCTCAAGTAAAGAAACCAACTGAAGTGTTTGCTTTGACTGGTGTGTGTGTGATAGTAAACTGATTAGAGTGTGATAAAGGCCTTCATTAAGAATCAAACACAACGCGCCGATGCCATGTGGGACTCCATGCCAAGGCACAATCGATATCAACAAAAGGCGCAAGAACACAAACACAAAATTCGTACGTGTCCTTTCAGCAGCCCACTTAATCCGCCAGTCGATATGAATAGCGCCGCACACTCTGACTCTACCAGGCGCCCGCAGAAAGACATCCGTCGAAGCACAATCGATACAGCGACTGAAGTGGAATTCAGCGAGCGAACCCCCCTCCCCCCCACACACACACACACACACACACACACACACTGGGATTCTCTAAGAGCAATAATGCAGCTCAAGTATATTCAAGTCCAGCCAGGGAAGAATTCTCACATTAGCTCAAGAAAGCTGGTTCTGTTTGAGTGCAGGGAATTTCAAAAATACAAAATAAAAAAAAAGCTTTTTGTGCCAGAAGGAGCTCCAGGAGAGCCGAGAGGTTTGTGATTACAGTGATGCCGGTGAAGTGAGGGGCTGTTAAAGAGGAAATGTTACAGCCAAGCTACCTTAAGGCCAGTGTTGCTTCCTCTTAGTGTACGACGTGAAGCCTTCTATTTAATGTAAGGCAACATGACAATCGTGGAGGCCTCTGTGACGGAGGAGACAAAGAGCTGGCAGCCCGGGCTCCTAAGTAGAGGTGACATCCCATGATCAAAGGACGGGCTCTGGACTTACAGGCTCACACGGGGTCAAAGGGAGGACTCAAACAGCGCCACGAGGCACGGTGCTCAGCGGCCGCTCGGATCTGTGGAATCCGAACCAGAGAAAATGATACTCTTCAACAATAGCGCTCGACGGTCATTTGCAATTTAAATGGCATCAGCAGTTGACACAAATGTGGGATCTCTCCGCGCTCGAGATCCAAACAAATGCAACAAACCCAAAGTGTGAAATAACGGGCTGCAAAAAAACGCAGCACGCCAAAATATTTTCCCTCCTCCATTCTTCCCCCTCCCCTTCACTTGCCCCTGCTACACCCGCAGCATATCACTGAATGAAATGCAGCGTGCAATTACCCATTATCCAATCAACTGGAGTCAACACTTAACCATTTGCGCGGCTCTGCGACTCAGCCAATTATCTGTCAGGGCTCTCAGTGGGCTCTCAATAGCCGAACCGCGTTGCATAATCGCACACGGCTCCGGATTCACGCCACCAGGGACTTTGAGGAGGGCTGGAGGAGAGCCGGGCAGCCGTCTGAGGGGGTCAATGTTGTCGTCGCTGGCTGGCAGGATGAAACGAGGTCTGGTCACTGACAACAGGGGCGACCGGGCTCCAGCAGCCCCGGGGGGGCCTCGGCCATTAGAATACATTATGCCGGGCTAGTCATTTGGAAGGGCTCCAGATCGTGCTCTTCAAAACCCTTTTAGATAATTTGCTACATCGCGTCTTCATCAGAAGACCCCCACCATCCGATCCTGTCACCCATGATCGGACACACAGCCTTAATACCTCCCCCAACTATACAGCTTCCTTGAATCCCGGCCTTGACCTCCCAGCCCTGTCCTGCCCCTCCACTAAACCAGCACCCAGCCCCTACCAGTCCAGACCGGTCCAGTCAGTCAGTCAGCGGTGGCCTCTGGCTAGTTGACCCCCGAGGGCCTGCGCACTGGGGTCCCAGCTGAGGAGCCGGGGCAGCTGCCAACCACCAGCCACTTCAACCCCGGCTGTCCGGATGATTGCATTTGTCAAGCCGCCACTCCGCGTCAGCCCAGCGCAGGTCTGATCACGACAATTAGGGGTTAAAGAGAGAGAGAGGGGGTTGTAGAGAGAGAGGGGGTGTCTTCATCCACCCTGGCAGCGAACAAGCAGGTGCCCCGTTTCTTTTGCATATGGTGAGACGTTCCTCTCATTAGTCCCGTCTCTGTTCTGCACATCCACCTTCAGTTACATCAGCCACGTGCAGAGCAGGACGTGTTGTTGTCGTGACCCCCGTGACATGAAGGGAGGCGCTCATAATGCATATTGGCTAATTGAACAAATGGTGGCTGACAAAGCCGAGGCCTCCAATAACCAACAGAGCTCAAACAGTGAGGGGATGTACCAGCGCCATACCTGACTGGGGTCTTGATGGCAACGTAATATTGATTTATTTATATTTATATAAACCTCAGAATATATTTATAGATTCCCAGACCTCGTAAAAAAAAGAAGTTAAATTCAATAAAATAAGCCAAACTTCTTCAATGCATTAATGTTTAATTATATCAGTACAAAAGTGTCTAATAGTGCAACAATAAAAATAAGCAAATCAGTGTTTTATATGATTCATATTGTCACATCTATATTGTCCAAATGAAGCATTAAAAACAAAAACAGTTAGCACCGCTTTAAACATCATTTCTTATTTTTTTCGGTCATTTTGCTTGTATTTTGATAAATTGTGGTGAACAACAATATTATGAAATATCATTCATCATCTTGCAAACAGAGTTCAAAGCTTCAGCTTTTCCTTTCCTTTTCATATGTATGACACTGGCTCCCTCTACTGGTTGTGAAACAACTCTGCAAGGAAGTCAGTCAAAGATGCTTGGTGCTCAAACACAACAGTGTTTTCCTCATGTTGAGTGTTCAATGTGAAGATGTTCATATGATCCTCACAGAGAACTGTTTCTGTTGCTGCTGTTTACTTTCCTTATGAGGCAAATATAAAAAAACAAAACTGTACTACAGGAATGTACTACAGTTGTTTGGTTTGTCATGCGTTTGTTGTGGTACAAGTGAATTCGTTGTGCATCCCTGTGTTGAATAATGACAATACATGATCCTTGAATCAATGTTCAATATAAGTGGCTGCAGTGGACTGATGCCTTTAAATAGAAGGTGCATGTCCTTCTGATCCCTGTATCATACCGGGGACACACTGGAGTTGGCTGAGACGTCAGCCTGCAGCATAGTTCATACACATTACCTCTTTCTTTCTCCCTCCTCTCCTCTTTCTCACTCTCTCTTCTTCTCTTTTCTAAATGCTGTATCACGGGATCCATTTCCTTTCCACACAGGAACCCTTGTTCACCAAAGAACCCTGGTTGTAGGGTGCAGGGGACAATCCACAGGCCTTTGTGTTTCCGGCTCGTTCAGCATCACCGCTCTGATCGAGCAGTCCTGGGTTTTGGGAGAGGAGGCAGGCCCTGGCCTTTAGCTGTGCTGGGTTTCTGTTTGGCTCTCTTGGGAGGCTGTCCTGGACCATGAGTAGGGTGTGGGCCTTTACCCAGGAGAAAATGCTCCCAGGCTGGGATAGATTCTGCCACAGACACCCAGTATCTTGTCTAGAACAGAGAAACAACAATGATGTTAGGTTACAAACCTCTCAGTCACCAAAGTGACTCCATTATGAAGGTTCAACCCGTTGTCATCCCCAACTTGTCATGAAGATGCTTAGTCAGCATCAGGCAGCAACCTCCAGGTCTGAAAAGTGCCCCAAACTTGCATTCTCTCTAATGTCCATCAGGAGGCGACATCTCTGGTTGTATAGAAGTCTATGAAGTCTCTTGATTTATTCCCTCAGTAAGTATATCTCTAGTTTAAAGTCTTACAGCTTTAGTAAATGATGGTCCATTTAGAGTCAAATAGAGTATATTTGACTCTAAATGGACCATAATAGTCTATTTAATAGACTATAAAGCAGGGGATGCAATTCATAACAAAACCACGATGTTGTCTCCAGTCTGGGTGTTTTAATCTACTTTAACCCTTTCACAGTGTGTTTTCGCTTTATAGAATGTTAATTGTAACAGTTTGGTTGCCTAAATATGTTATAGTCAGTGTTCTGTTATACTTAGCTCCACCCTCTTGTGACACTTCTGGTTCCAAAAACCACGATGGTAACTCCCACTTCTCATAAG